>VWPW01032570.1:297190-659086 GCA_013389825.1 Crypturellus undulatus | reverse complement strand
CAGCCGCGCCGCCTGCGAGGCGGGCCGCGGGGAGGCGGTGGCGCGGGCGCGGCCGTCCAGCTGCTTGCCGCAGATGGAGGCGAGCCTGACGTGCGCCGTGTGCCTGTCGCTTTTCGAGGACCCCGTCACGCTGCCGCTCTGCTCGCACAACTTCTGCCGGGACTGCGTCTTGGAGTGCCTCGCCTCGGCCGAGGCCGCCCGCCTGCAGCAGCAGCGCGGCCAGGGCCAGGCCCGTCTCGCGCGGGGTGGTCCGGGCCAGGGTGGCGGCACCGCGGCCGGCAGTCGCGTGTCGTGCCCGCTCTGCAGGAAGCTCTGTCCGCTGCCCCGCGGCGGCGCCGCGGCACTGCCGGTCAACACCACCTTGGCCGAAGTAGTGAAGCTCTACCGCTCCGGCACGGCGGGCGCCGCCAAGGCGGCCGAGACGGAGCAGGGCTCGGCCGCCGGCCTCCTCTCGCCGCTGCCGCTCGGGGGAACGTGCCAGAAGCACCCGAGCCGCCTGGTGCAGCTCTACTGCCGCATGTGCCGCCAGGCGGGCTGCGGGCAGTGCGTGTCCGAGGAGCACCAGGGCATCTTCCACTCCGTCAACCTCATCGACACCGTGTACCAGGAGGAGAAAGTAAGCGCGCCGCTTGCGGGGATCGCTCCCCTCCCCGGGAGCAGGGCCCGCCCTCGGCCCCACGCCATGTTGTTGGGAGGCGCAGCGGGAAACAGCGAGGGGCCACTGTGTTTATAGGTTAGATAATTCAGATAGATAATTCAGATGATAGATAATGACCTAAACTAACTTAACGACTTAATAAATGTATAACAAATATATTCTAGCAATTGGCAGGCCTACTAGGATTTGGGGGGTTGAGGTGTATTTGTAGTAGAAGATTTTTTTTTTTTTAAAACAAGGGCTAGCGTTTTGTTAAAGTGAGCAGTTTAAGTGACCCTGCGTAGACTGAGTGCTGGATAGGATGTCACAGAGCAGTTCTGATGCTCAGTAACAAAACAGTGCTAAAGAGGAGAGGTCTAGTGGCTATTGTAGCTAGGAAAATAAGCCAGTGATGATTAAAATAATAATAATAATCAGCCCTGCTTTAAAATTCTGCTCTTGATATAACTTTTTTACTGACCAGGGCCAGAATGGGACAATGTAATTTATGCCCTTAGTAAAGGGAAAAGATGGGGTGGTTTGTTTGTTTTCCAGACTTTTTTTTATATAAATAGTAAACTAATTGAAAAACAGAATTTTGAGGGTGATGTCAGATTTATCATATGCTAATTAGAGGCCTCAAGGTGGTAATGGGGTAGATTTTCCATTAACTGTTTGTGACACCTCAGATGTAACATTTTTAGCAGTTTTATAAGGTAGATGTTTTCAGGAAGTCTTCAACTTTTACAGTAGGAAGTTTGGTCATTAAAAGTTGAAGTACAGCATCAGCTGTTTTTAAAACCAGAAGTTACTCCTGCACTGATTTCTCTATGTTCCCTCTCCTCCCTCGTCCTGTCTGGGGAAGAACCAGGAGATAACAGACTGTGTAACAGACTGCATTTAAAAACAAAATAGTTCAGTTGTGAAAGCTTTCCGTTTTGTCACTGTGAGGCATAATACTTTGAAAGAAGAGACTCAGCTCAGATTTACTTATCAAAGTGGAATAAGTGTTATAGATGCCTCTGTGAGAAGGGAATTAAAAAGAACAGACTTTTGTTGCAGTTACGCAGTAATGGTGGAAAATGTATTGTAGGTGAGTCTGAAAGCATTAGTTGTCAAAATAGCAAATGGAAGTTCATTTGCTATCACAAGAAAACATGAAACATAAACAAATGCAGTGACACAAGGCATCATTTTGTTATGTGTTATGCAAAACATCCCAAGATAATGTCAAGATAGCCACAAAAATATATTAACTTTATGGTGTGGATAAAGCTGTAACAAACTCTTCAATTGCTTTATAGTTGACCTTCTTCAGCAGTCTGAAAAAACTGAGAATAATCAATGAGAAGCTGACAAATGAAATCTCAAGTCATCCAAATGACACAGATGTGAGTTACAGATACTGCGTGTTTGTTTTTGTTTGCTTGTTTTTTTTTCTAACATAGCTTGATAACAACAACCTGCTTCTTTAATCATGTAGATTAATTACAACATGGTGCATATGTTGGGTACTCTTCTGTGGTTTAGACATGTTCTGAGCTTAGTTGGGGATGCGGCTCTGATGAAGACTTTGCTACTGCAAATTTATGAGTGTTTTCATCCTCTTGCTTCTAGGTAATGCTGAACAACGAAGCAGAGGTAATTACCCTGGAATTTGGAGAGATATTCAAGACTCTGGAAACAAAAAAAAAGCAATTACTGGAAGATGTTGAAAGCCAAAGAAGTAAAAAAGAGAAAGAATTTCAGATTTGGAAGAAAATGAAGGAGACTCACAAGAAAACCATTGAGAATTTTCTGAAAGATTGTGAAAAACTTGTTCATGAATGTGATCCTCAGTGTTTCCTGGAGGTAATAGCCTTTCTGTTGCTACTTGACGTAATTTCTGTAATCCTCAAAATGTCATGTACAGCCTGGTGCATTATAGATGATGATTACAGTAATGACTGGATCAGAAAAAGCTAATATTTGGGTTTAATTTGGACTAAAATAGTTTGACACTTTATACTTCTTTTTATAACATGTTTTTTATTTTATTTTTATTCTAACAAAGTTTTAAAACTATTCCTTGTGACTAATGGGTGATATTTAATGGGATTTAGTAGTGCTTTTTGTTTTTGTTACTTTAAAAATAATGGAATAGACTGTATAGCTATGGCTGTAATGCTTGCTATATTATGCTGCCAACTCTGAAAGTAAACTGGCTTGATGCTAGGTAAGGAAGTTATTTCGTAGTACTACTGTTGGTGTTGTCTTGCATTTATGTGCTTGTTCATGTTTATTTTCAAATCTGTACTTTGAGCACTTTCATCTCATTACATTTGTGAGATGCTAAAACATCTGAGGGGAAGGTTAGAGACAGAATTCATAACTTTCTGCACTGCAGAGTGCAATACCATACTAGGTATCTGCCTTGAGTTGAATTATACTGATTCAAAAACCTACTGTAATTTTTGCATTGAGGTGTGCAGTTGAGAAATATTGGCTTCTTCAAAGCCAGTTTATGCACTATATCAGGTAGTTTATGTGCTCCTGGATGCCTTACTCATTGTATCGAAGGGGACTGGGGGAAAAAAAAAAAATAATGAGTTTTGAGAAATGCTAAAGGAATGAAAGATAGACTCAGTCGTTATGGTTACTGCAGTGAAGATAGACCTTTCATATGACTCTAAAAGAGCTACATTATTTTGTCTAGCACTGTGGCTGCTGTTGCTTGGATCTTAGTGCTGCCTTCAGATATGGGTCTAAGAAACAAATTAATTCTGTGTTTCCTTTTTGTGTTCTCTGCCAAGAGACTGCAGCACATTGCTGTTTCCTGCAACTGCTTTTTTTTTACTGACCTCAAATAAATGAGAAGTTTAAGTACTTAGAACTTGACTGCGTAATTCAAGTTTATTTGAGAGGGCAGATTTCAGTTTCAGATGGAAGTGACCCCCATCTGTAGAAGTGCCTCGAATGTGTCCAGGAATCGGTATACCTAAAGCATAACAACTTTGTCGACTGTATCAGTACGCAGCTGGTTGTGGTGAGGTGTTCTCTTTAGGATTCACTGTAGTGAGGTCAGGGGAGTCTGACAGGGAAGGACCTAATCTGTAATTTACTTTTTTTTTTGCTGTTACCTGTTCTTTGTGAGGTTGTCAACTGAGGGACTATAGTGAAGTACATTTTGTACTGTTGTGGTTTGACTGATCTAACAATTAGGATGCTTCCCCCAACAAGAAATGCAAAAGAGTCTTTCATTTGAATACTTACAGATATTTGAACCCCTAAAATGTACAGAGATCATTTAGTTCATGGCTTGTGTTTGGAATGCTTTTCTTTGTCTCACAAGAAATCTTTATTCCTCAACACAAAACATTATGGAGTGTTTCTTTCCCAGAACTAAGTTATCTAAGTTATCTTCAGAAGTATTTTAATAAAGCAGAGTCTGTTCTTGTAAATTCAGAGAACAAACTTACCTCTTATAAATTCTTATTTTATTTATAGGTGGCCTGTGGCTTGAATACAAGGTATATAACTTTTTTGTTTGTTTTTAACTTTATTCATTTGCTTGTAGTTTTTTAAGATTAAACAGTTATTTAAACTTACTAAGATTGAACAGTTATTTTTAACAGTTTTTGTATGTGGCTATAATTATCCACTTCATGAGAATAATATTTTGTAACTAAGTCTTTTTTTAATGCTTGTGGGTCTTTGGATGCTGGGTGCAGCAAAATTTAGGCAGTGTGTGATGACTTGTGATCTGGGATAACCAGCCTATTGGATATCAATTCTTGAATCAGCTCACTGGCAATAACTCTAAAACAGGAATTCATAAATACAGGATTATTGGTTATACTTAGACACCATATTTGAGCTAGAATCAGGACTACTGGAGGGTTTACTTCTTGTTCAGTTATAAAATATTCAGAGTTAACAGACAGTGCTTGCAGTGTACTTATCCTGAATACCATATATTTCCTTCTAAATATAGTAATTAAACTTTATTATGATTTACATGGCTTCTTTTTTAAAAAAAAAAAAAGAAAACTGAAATGGCATTCTTCAAAATATTTTGTGATTCAGACTAGCAGCAATTTTCTCTGAAAGAGTATTAATTTGCTTCACATACAGCTCATTCATAAGGGTGTGGTTTGGTCATTTGGATGACTTTTTTGCAACTTTCATTTTCCATAAAACCTAATTTTGATGAATTTTTAAATTTGGGTGGTTTGGGTTTGTTTTTATTTTGTTTGTATCCTTTTCCAGAATGAAAACTCAGCTTGACCTGATGAATATATCATCCAGCTATGAGAAGCCACCACAATATGTCCAAAAGAAAATGGATATACAGCCTGTGGTCAATGAAATCTTGGCCTTGAAGTTAATACCAGTTAATGTAGATGTAGTTAAAGGTAGGTAAGGAGGATTAACTATAGAAGAGATTTAGGAAAGCACTTTAGGAACCTCTGGTTTGTGCAATTCACTGCTAATAAATGCTATAGATGGCAAAAGTATTCCTGAGTTCAGAAAGCACTTGAACAAATCAATAGAAGAGAAGTTCATTAAGGCTGCTAAACAAATTGTCTGGATGTGTTCTATGCAGAAAGTCCTTAAGCGATGCTTTCTTTAGAAGGTGGGAGAAGTTTCATTATAACTTTTTTTAAAGAAAACAGCCTGTATGACTGTTGTTAGAAACATAATATTGAGCCAGATGAATGCTTGTTGTAGTATAATACCACAGTTGTCTACTCTGTGATTAAATGTTTTATTTAGCCTGTAGGATAAAAGGATGGATGCCATATCAGGACAGGCCTCTTGAGAGAGATAGAAGATCTCTTAAGTGGCATCTTGGTTTGCATCACAAGCGTTAAGTGGTAGAGCCTTAGTTGCTTACGGTATTTTAAGTTTGTTCTTAATTAGAATGTATATTTAGCTGCACATGAATCTTTAAATACACAAAATTATTTCAGTCACATGTGGATTTTTGAATGCTGCAGCAAAGAGCTTTTTGTCTTTTGTGGGATGAGGGAGTAAAGTTAGTCTTTTTATTAATGTAAGTCCAGTATTAAGTATATAATACTCAATGCCTCTTGGGCCCTTTTATCTTACCTGCAATCTATATTTCATTGCCTGATATCTTACATATTTGGAAGATATCCACTGAGCTTTTTATCAATGTAAGCCTCATTAAATTATACCATGTTGATTTATAAAAACTGTTTTTGTCACAATTTTGTGTCTAGGAAAATGTTTGTGATTTTTTTTTTCATATTTGGATGCTCTCCCATCTTTATTTTTCTCTTATAGATCTACCTTCTGTAGGAAATGAGAACTCGGTCAACAGTACTGTATTTAAAAATAACATCAAGCAATGGAAAGACCAGAAAAGTTCCCCCAGCACCTTTCGTGTAAGTCTCTGTCTGAGGTTACAGTGCTGTGTACTATTTTGTTTTGTGTTTTATATCAAAATGGTTTGTAATGTCTGATGCAAAGTATCTTTCAGCCAGTAGCAGGACAGGAGGAAGCGCTCGCAGATGGTGGTCGGATCTGTACTCGCCTAATGTCAATATCAGAGATGTCAGCGTTTCAAAATATGAGCCACGAGGTAGGACTGAACATCTGTTTTAAGTGTGGTCAAGTTATTAACTGTTAAAACAGAACTTTCAAAATGTACGTGTGTGTGTTGTTTTTTTGTTTGTTTGTTTTTTGTTTTGTTTTAATTTTTCTCTCACTTTTATTTGGAGACAGGTACCCTTCCAACTTTAGAATGAGAAAGTTATTTAAGCTACCAGGATTTTTTTTTTACCTTCGGAATGCTAGAAATTGATACCTAGTGACTTAATGCATATATTTCAATGTGACTGTAATTCTGTGACTGTAATCCAAATATGATTCTCTGTTTGTTTGAGGAGTAAATATTTGAGAAAAGAGAATTTGTTCTTCTGAGTCAGCCTGAATTCGACGTGAAGCTGAAACCACTCTTCAGTTGCACCTCCAGTGATAGTCACACTCATTTCAGCCCCATGTGGGTGGTTCAGTGTGTTTGTGCAGGGATGACTCTTAACACCACTAATATTTAATTGTTTAATCAAATAGTGCGTTGGTTTTAGATGGGTATTATTCATGGCAGAGCTTGATAAGTTGTCATTTAATCTAAACTAGTGTGTTTTAACTTTTTTGACTTTGATAGTCATCTTACGAACTTCTTTATTCTCTAGTTTCCTAATTCAGTTTTGTCATTAGGGTCCTGTGAGTCTTGTTTAGTTGTTTTAAGTTTTTTTCTTAATTATATGGTTTCTATTAACTTCTAGCAGCAATGGAGAAAAGAAAAACACAAGTAGTACTAAATATACAAACTGGCTTTTTTGTCTTAGCAATGCACATAACTATTTTACAATTTCTTAATGAATAAATGCTCCATTTAATGGGATTCGTCTTTATAATTCTAGGAGCTACGTTATAAATACTACATGGAACAGCAGAAGCTATCTCATGAGCTCAAGGCACAAACTGTGGCTGCAAATAAAATGTATAAATGTGGAACCACAGAGGCTTTGAGGAATAAATCCTCAGGAATTCCTCTTGTATCTTCACCTTCTAAGGCAAATAATCCAGAGAGAGTAAAAATGGGAAGCTTGCAAAGAGTAGATGGGCTTGATGAGATGAGCTTTGCCAGTTCTGGCAGTCACAGCGTTCCATCCACAAACTTGAATTCCTCCGAAACACATAGCGACTTCAATTTTTTTCATGAAAAAAGGTCCCAGGAAGTAAGCACACTGGCCTTATCAGAGAACTGTAACAGCTTAGAAATTAAAGAAAAAATACCAGTGCAGTCATTGGCCGTTACAGTTTCCCATGGAATGGATGCAAATTCCAACACTTCATCTGCTTTAAAACAACCGGCATCGGTACCTGCTGTTTCGGGTTCAGTGTTTAATTTAGATACTTCTGCAGAGAGAGTTTCTGTCTTGCCTTTTGCTTTTGGTGCATGTAACACCTCCTTACCCAGAGATATTAAAGATACAGCTACAGTTTCTTTTACAAAGAAAGACAGTAAATCTGTTTTTCCTACATTTTATCTAGGAAAATGCGATCCTCAGGATAAAATAGATCACCAAGATGAAGCCAGGTTTTCAAAACATAGTTGGGTAATGAGAACTACCATTTCTGATGCTTCAACTGGTTCTAACCTAGGATCATCAGAAAGTAAGAAACCTGTTTTTTCATTTGCCTTTGGCAATTCTGGAAGAGATTGTTTCACAGTACCTGGGGCCAGCAATTTCGTTAAGGTTTTACCGCTGTCCTCCCTTTTAAACAAAGCAGATAAGCCGTGTGACCACACTGCAACATCTCGCCTGGGAGAAAATAGTGTTTCTCCAGACCAAGTTGCGGAAAACTCTATGCCCCATTCATCCGCCTCACTAGAACAAGCTGTTAACACCTCGGAATCTGTCACTTCTGTAGATTGTAGTACTGTAGAAGCTGGTACTGGAGCAGGGAGGACCGATGTTCCTGAAACCTCCCTTCACCACGGCAGTTACGTGTTTTCCTTTGCAAAAAACTGTCTTCAGCTGCCCTCACCAGTGTTTTCGTTTGGAAGTGTTGTCAAGAATACCTGTGATTCAGTGACTTCTTCCTCAGTGCTTTTCTCTAGAATTGGCACTAAAAAAAATGAAAAAAAGAAAACTGAATCTCCTGACAAAGCACTCTCAAATGTAGGAAAGTCAGTGCCCCCGGAGTGTACAGAGCCTGCTTCTAAACAGAATCACCCCAAATGTACAGATTCTTTTTTTTCCGCCACCTCACCTAAGAAGGTTGAAAATGAAAAAGCAAATGCTGACGGTAATTCTTCTAGTCAGCCTTTGTGTTCAGCTGCTGTTCCTGTTAAAGAAGAGACTGCCTCTCTCACTCAACTTACTGTATCACCAAAACAAGAAATAAAGGAAGAAGACAGAGTTATTGCTGAGAGCAACTGTGCCAGCAAGGAGGAGGAAGCTGAGGCTGTGGTGCTCCAGGAGGAGGCTTGCTCTGTTCCCAAGCCACGCAGCAAGGTGTTTGCAGGAGGCTCTGCGCTTCCTGTGACTGAGGCGAGAGGAATAGCAAGTGACACTGACTCGGACACTGAGGAGCTGAGCCAGGCTTCAACCTTTAGTGATAACAGCAGCGCATCGGAGTACTTCTCTGTTGCAGAAGACAAAATATCTCCTAGAGGAAAACCAGAGACATGAACTGGGTGGAATGGAAGATAACTATGCTTAAGTGAGCTGGAATTAAATAAACAGTACATAACATAAAAAAGTGGGGATACCTTGTGGTTTTACAGCTCTTGCTTTTCATATTTCTTGCCAGTTGAGGTAAATGCGCTAAAAACACAACTGCTACTCCTCTTTGGTAAAGTGTCGGGTGTGGGTGTTTTTTTTTTTTTTTTTTCAAATGGTACAAACCCAAATGGAAGAAATGATAACTGCCATGTGCTTGTAAGCAGTGAGCTTAAGGGCACATGCCCCGTAGGTGGGAGTATGAGCCAGACAGGAAACGTTGCGGGGCATGAGGTAGAGGTGGCCCTGACACTGTGTAGCGGCTGCAGGGAAATGGGGTGGGCACAGTGTGTGCCAGGAGCTGCAGGGCAGGCAGCTCACTGAAGGGCATGCAAGACCAGGAGCTGCTGCGAATTGTTTTGCTTCATCTCATGTCAGCTTTGCTCTGTTCCTGTGCTGTGCATAATGCCAACTGCAGTACTAAGTAACTGGTGTTACTTAGACTTAATACATTCAAAATTGAAGCACTATATAAACTTGTTATATACAAGGGATGACTGTCAGCTGTGCTTGCAAAATGCTACCTTTTACTGAAAGTAATTGTCAAACAGGGAATTTTGAGTGTCCTTTTGGCAGTAAACTGGGCATTGCGTAAACTGGGAACAGATATTCCCTTGCATTAGGAGAATATAGGCGTTAACAGAATCTCCATATAAAGTTAGTTTAATGATATGAAAAGTAAAAACCTTCTTGTTTGTAGAATGTATGAGGATGAAACACTATTCTTGCTGACTTGTTAACTCTTTTGCTGCATCCAAAAGATAATTCTTTAGCTATTAAACGTGAATGGTAGTACCATTTCTGACCAAAGTTCTGCCTTAATTAGTGTTCAGGCTCCAGTAAGACCTAGTGTTGGGTTTTTAAGAAGTAAACAAATCCTGTGTTAGGCAGATATGTCAGCCTTGTATTAGACCCTAAATGCTGAAGCAGCAAGGTATCTAGCATCCCTTCAGAGTTTTCCCTGGTAACTAGATACTTTTTGTTTTAAAAAAAAAAAACTGTTCAACTCAGTTTGAGAAATCACTTAAATGTCTGCAAGGCTTGCAACCATGTTTATTATAATGGAATACTTTAGAAATACTGCTCTTATTCTGGGAAATACTCCTCTAATTTTCATCCGACGTGTTAAATTCTTGCCCTCAGTTTCTCTATAGCAGTGTATTTCATTATTAAATGTACAGGAAAAAGTTTCTGGAATTTATTAAACTCACTAATCTCCCCTTTGTGTCTTCTGTTACAGTAAGGAAGGTAGCAAAATTTCTTTTTATTATTGTTGGTTTTATAGAGCTTTACTGCCATTCAGTCTTGCTCTAAGCAATGTTTGTACCTCTCAAATAATCATGTCATGTTTTTCAGACTGGGTAGGAGGAGGGTCTTTAAAAGATGCTGAGTTGAACTATTTCAAGATGGAGGCTAAGCACAATGCTAAAGGCAGAGAGGTGATTGCAGAAGGAGGCTATCACTGTAGTGAAAATGGGAGAAACAGAACAGAGATCAAGACAGGGGAGGGCCCTGTAAAAAAAACTGCTGCAAAATTCTGCAAAACTCTGTAGTTCAGAAAATTGTGTATCATTTGCTTCGAGCAGGAAGCAAAACATTGGCGCAGAACAGTTTGAAAACTCTAATGACTTTCTCAAAATTACTTACCTTTCATGTCACTGGGTCCATTTACGATGTTTTCTGAGACTGTGATAAACTTTAAAGTAGGTATTTTGCCTGGCAGTGAGAAGATGCTATTATTTAAATTGCAAAGCAGCTAGAACAGAATATGGTAGGTTGTTTTCTACAGCAGGAATTGTACATACCAACATTCACTATAGACCTGGGACTGCGTTTCAAGCTTGGCGAGTTGTCATGTGTATATACTTTGGTGACTGAGATCATAATGCAGGGTGAAGGCTTTACCAGGGAAAGAAAAATAATAAACAGGGCACTTAACTTGCAATATATTACAGTAAAACTGCAGTCTGCTGAGATAGCAGTAGAACTTTCAATTTCTAGATATTTCACTTGTTAAGCTATTAACTTCCTAGTAGAAGTGAGGAAATAGTTCTTATAGACATTCTCAAAAGTGAAATATTGTTTTCACTATTTATATAGAAGAAATACTCCATTCTTCAGCAAGTAACATCGCTATTATGATACCCCTAACCAGTTTGTTTTTCACCCAAGATCTTTTCCAATGGAATAGAATTAGCAACTTGGTACCAAAACTTGAAGCACCTGTTGTGTTCTGAACACAGATCCAGTTTTGTTTTGGGAGAGGGAGAAGTCTGGGGTTAAGAGAATAAATCATGAAGCATATTACAAGTTATGTATTTTAAAAGTAATGCGATGATGGATCAACACAGTTGTGAGAATGATCTGGCCATGAAAACCAAACCAAAAAAAAAAAAACCCTCCAGCACTCTGTAAGTAATATTTTGATTTTTAAAATATTTTCGTTTTGGAGAAAGACAGGGCCATGCTCTCACAACAAATGTTTGTAGTTTGAAAACTGAGAAAATCTTTTAATTGTTGAAACAACATAGTTAAATATTTGACCTTAGTCCTATGTCAGTGAATTGTGTGTGATATAATTGTGTGTTTGTAATCTAAAAAGATTATTCCATTTGTATCAGGAAATATGAGCATGGAAGGGCCTAAATTAGCTTACTTCACCTTCAGTCAAGGGATGTTTGCATAAGATTTGCCTCTGTGTGTCATGTTTGACACTGTTAAGAATAATATAAGTAAATCTTATTTTCCAAAACAAGTTAAAGCAGTATGTTCTAGCCATAATGCTGTATTTTTGTTGTAATTGTTTCATACAGCTTGGAAAAATTGTGGAAGGAGAGAAGTTAGTCTGTTAATGGTAGTTGAGCAACACTACCTGACTGCTTAGGGGTTTCCTCATGATAGCAGCCTAGCAGCAAGACCCGTTGCACTTAGGTGCCTCCACACATAAGTCCCTACAGCACCTTCCTGTTGGAGCTTGGGGCTTAGTTTGCGTGTGAGAGTCTGAAGAGACTCTGCTTGTCCCTAGAAATGGTCTCCACCATTTTCTTGTTATCAGCGTAAAACTGTGTGTTGCAAGGAGGGCTGCTATTAAAGCCTTATTTTCCAAAGCTATTTCTCTGTGTGTATGCATGCACACATCTATACTTGTGTATAGGTGCAGGTGGACTAAAATGTGCGGTTAAACCAAAGAATTCTCATGAATGTATGGAAACAGTGGTGGAAACTTGTGTTCTGTTCAGTAAAGGAAATAAGGAGTAGACTTTACTGAACAATTTTTCTTTTATAAGGAACCTTTTGACGTGTACTGCATGACCCCCCACCTACACTTTTCTTTCGAACTCTTAAGAGTACAGTATGTAAAAAGACAACTGAACACATGCCTTGAAACTTTTATCAAATTTTATTAGTCTGATGAAGCCCCCCTTTTTTTTTAATGTTTGTAGGTTAAAATTCTAGAGTCATAAGATGGTGCAAAGTCTGCTTTGAAACACAATACACATGTTGGAGAAGAATCAAAACCAAATAATTTGATAATTGCCAAAGTAACTACTGAACACAAATTAGCTGAAGGGTTTCAATGCTCTGCTAATGACAGGGGCTGGGAACAGACTGTTTGGTGCATTTCTGATCAAAAAAACCCTTGAATTTGAAAAACACAATTACCTGGTTCTGCAGTATATTAAAAACAATGATTTGTAACAATAAAACATGCTAAAATGTCAACAGATAAAGCTTACATTCTTCTAAGGCAAATCTTGAATGACTAGTACTGGTATTACTACAGGTTTCTTAGATAGAGGAGAACCCAAACCTAGTCCCTGAAGACAGCTGCTCTGTAGGGAAAGTTGATTATGTATCACCTCCTGCAGTTCCTAGCTCTCCTGATCCTTCAGCTTGGACCTCAGGCTCAGACTGCAGCCAGCTTCTTTGCGTAGTTTTCAGCCAGTTTTTGGAAGGCCAGGAGAACATGATCATTGGGGTTGTCACATAGTTCACTCAATGAAGTTCTGTTTATTAAAAAAAGGCATTTTTAGTGGTTTTAAAGCTTTGTAATATACATATTGAATATTAAAAAGTACAAATTTTTCATACCTTATGCTCTTAATGAGGAGTAGAAAATCCCTGAGGTGGCAGTAGGCATCTCCTCTGTTTAACCTTTAAAAAAAAATAAAAATCCAATTGACCATACAGTTTTACTTTAATAACTAGGTGCATATACAGTGTACACAGGGGCAGCAAACATTGTTATACTATTTCATAGTATATTACCCCCACTGAAATAAAACTTCATAAATTTCAGTTTCTAGTAATAAAAAAAAAAAAAATCAGTAAGTTTACAATCAATGTTGTACTGCAGGTAACTGCCCTGGGTAGCCTGTGTCCCTTGGTACAGTGTCCCTACTAGTGCCAAAGGGTGTTACAGTGACATGTGGTATGAAACATGTTCTAGGGGGTCTCCTTAAAAGACTGAAGAGGATGATGTGGTCATAAATGGTACAAGCAAAAGAGAACCTCAGATATAGTTTGAGAAGAAAATCAGAAGAAGGATGAAGTTTACAAGTGGCCCAATAACAAAGGTAAAAGTTTTTTAAAAAAATGAAACTACATCATGTGCAGGAGTTTTGCAGATTCTTTGACTTTGACACTGCAGATTCATTGAGTCAGGAGGAAACAGGAAGGAAAATTGCCTGTGCCATAGGACTAATGTTGAAGTACGATGAGATAAGACAGTCACTGACCAACCTAGGGCATCCAAAGACTTTGCTTTTTTTGTTTTTTTTTTTAACCCCTTTTTTCCCCTCTAAAGAGAGAATGATTAATTAGAGTGTTATGAAGACAAGCTGCTCCATGCAAGGAAAAAAAATAGGGAAGTGAAAATACAGAAGAAATACAGATTAAAATAAAGGTGAGTTTCTCTTTGCTGCATAGGAAGACAATTTTTTTAAGATGACAGTTTTCCTGTATTGAAGACAGTTTGTGCTTTTGATGCAGTAAACAAGTATCATGCCACAGATTAGTCTCATGTGATCAAAATCTAGATTTTACATTTACAGAACTGTTTGAAGATGCAGCTAATGTGTTTCGGCTATAATCACTGGACTTAATCTAGCCTTCTGGTTTTGTTAAAATGTTCATCTAGTCTGAGGATACTGAATAGATGCACCCTCCTTGAGAACTCTGGAGGGCACAGCTTAAAACTCCCGTCCTACAGAAAATGTCGCTGCTGGTAGGCGTGCCGAGGTCGGGAGCGCACCAGTTGTCCGTGTGCAGCGCAGCCAGGGAGCCGTGCTTATAGAAGTCCAGCGCGTATGCGTTGAGCGGCCGCTTCCTTCCTTGGTCATCGTACTTTTCCAGGTAAAGCAGAGGGCAGTTGCTGATGTTAATTCTAAGAGAACGTAGGACAGCCTGAAAAAAAATACAGAACAACTACTCTCTTTTGCTCGAACTGCTANCCAGGTAAAGCAGAGGGCAGTTGCTGATGTTAATTCTAAGAGAACGTAGGACAGCCTGAAAAAAAAATACACTGCTCTCTTTTGCTTGAACTGCTATTACGGCAAACCTACAACTACAGATCCTGGGCCAAGTAGTTCTGTATCTTTAATCCTGAATCTCTCCAAAAGTTTGACCAACGTCCTGGTAGGCTTCTTGACACAGCAGACAAGCTCACTAACAAATGGATTTACATGCAGTCTAGCTCTGCTTTCAGCTTAAGGAGGCCACTAGATTTCTTGTCTTGGAATTTTTTTTTTGTACCTGCACCGATCACCTATTCTTGAACAGATTAAATAGTAGGTACTGGCCACTATCATGGAACAATACAAGGAGAAGGTGAGGTTCAGATTGCTAGATTTTTCGAACGTACCTGTTTCTCGTACAGAATGATGATTGTGCAAACTGCAGTAGGCATTGTTTTTTATTAAAAGGCAGGAAAATTCATCCCTTCTCCCCCTTCCTCTTAACTTACTTGATTAACGTTTGCTGCTTGAAATAAGTCATAGTCAGTCATGCCAGACAAACATGCAAAAGGGGAGATGGCAGATATGCTTTTGGTGTTGTCCATCAGGTGAGATGCTAGTTCAGAGCCATGCCAGTGTCTAAATGTAAAATCTAGAGCAGAATTTTGAAGGACATGGTAAGCAATGCACTCACCAGCACCCCTTCATCAAAGGCTTAAAAGAAAGCAGATTTCAGCTTGGTTAGATAATGATAGAAAACAGAATCACTCTTTCAAACTTAAATCATTCTTGCTCAGCTTGTTCCTAGGAATCTCTAAGCAATTGATTCCAGTATGTAAGAAAAAACTTTGTGGGGGTGAGGATAATTATGCTTAAAGCTCTGCCCTCTAATTTAAACCTCTCTTTTCTTGCTTCATCCCTGTCCAAAGTTACTCCAAAAAAGTGAATTTTACTATTTGAAAACTTTTTTTACTTTCTTTTTCCTTTTACCTTTTTTTACCATCTTTTATTTTGTCCTAGGCTAAAGAAAGTGTTTCAATCTGTAGTCATAGGCCGTAACACCTAGCTTATTTTTTATTTTATTGCTCTCCTGTGTGTGTCAGTCCCAGGTGCGCCCGGGCCTGCTGCTGTCCTCCCAGAGGGCTGGTTGGGGCCTCGGTGGGCCCAGACACAGGCCAAGCAGCTGCTTCATGCAGCCATGTGCGACCTCGGAGCCTTCACACCACAACAGCCTTTCAGGTGCTTCTACCTCCATGGGAAGAGCCATCTCGTTATTTCTAAACATTTCTCTGTACTTTGTCTTCACTAAGCTGATTTGTTTCTAGAATGTCAGTGATGCTTCTAATGCTTACGCTGAAGCCTTTTCTGCTTTGCGTTACGGTAACATTGCTGTAGTTGCATCCTTCACGCCCTTGGTAATTACATTTCAGTACACTACATGCTTCTGCCTCCTGAACTACCGGCTGGTTGATCGTGCTTTATTTTTTCTTTAATTCTAATGGAACGTACTTACTACTTTCAAAGTGAAACAGCTTCAGCAAAATGGGGAGACTATCCCCGAGCCTGCCTCCGGCACCATTTATTTAAACAAGGAGAGGAGGCAATTCATTTTCCATGGCTCAGATCCTGGCTAAAAGTGACACCAGCAATACTAACAAGGGAGCTAAGGCAAAATGAACCTGCAGAGCTCACTGCACAGGACTGAACTAGCGTGTGTGTGCGAGCACATGCTTCATGCACCAGTAAAATCTTGGTTGCAGCACTTGCCCAAAAGCACAAGGCAGCCTCTCCTTTGCTCTCCTAACCTGGAATGCCATCATCCTGGCATGTCCATCTCTTTTCCCTACATTCCTTGCATAATCCACTTAATGTATCAAGGTGTGGGCTCTCTCCATTATTAAAATGTGAAATCTTAAGATGAATAGGAAAGGTTGAATTTTGCTACAGAATTGCAAAGACTACACAAATGCAGTGCTTTTGGGGACTCTATACTTGTATTTGTTAAGAGGAAAAAGTACTTTGCAGAAACTTTTATGCGTTTCTCTTCCAGCAAGTATCTTTCTGTTCTTCATTGTATTGATATTTTTAGATGGTCTAGGTAAAGGAATAGTTCTATGTCACATTGTGTTGATATTTTTCTTCTTGGAAATAGCATGACATTATGTAGTTGTCCAGTGGAAATCCAGATGGCTTGGTAATTTCATTGCTTTTCCTATTGCCTTTCTTATTAGGCACTGTTTACTGGCATAAGTAACTTGATTGAAAAGATAGAGCAATCCTCCTCTTTAATTGTTATTTCTATTTAAGGCTGTGCAAATCTTGAAAAACTAGTCTATTACACTTAAAGTAATTCAACCAGCACAGCTGCAAATGCAGTCATCATCAAAAAAAAGCTATTAAGAATTACATTTACCACAGTAATTTATTTTCTCAAAAATGATAAAAGAACAATTAAACCAATCATTTTCCTGTACACTCCTATCATATGCAATATAACCTATCGTACTTACTGTAAAATAAAAGGGAACTAGAAATTGTACCTCCTTAGCGTGTCTGCATTCACCATTCTGCACTGCCTACCTGTCTTTGACAGTGGAAGTCTATATTCTTTTTCCATATCAGCCAGCTTGGCAGCTGTTAGAAGAAAATGAGCAAAGTTTTTCTCTACTTTGCTGTTGTACTCATGGACAGCATCTGCAAAGTCTTGTGGTAGATCTTCTAGAAAGACCTAGAATATGGTAAGGAATGGTTAGTTACCTGATTTAGGTGAATTATTTCTCCAAGACTTCCAGTCCCGCCTTGGACATGATGTTAACTGGTGTCAGTGCTCATCCTCGTCATACTGCCCCTGGTTTTTAAGGAGTTAGTCCTCAGGCCATAGTTTACAATGTTCAAATGCTTGTAAAGTCAGTGTAACAAAATGCTACAGTTCTTTAGATGGAGAAAAAATTCCAGCCAAGTGAGGAAAAAAAAAAAGTAAAATTTCTATTTCGGAAAAGATATTTAAGTTGTATTGCATAAAGAAACTTGTGTAGTCCATACTTTGTAATTTTGACAAACGATTATATACTTACTATCATGATACTTCATCTCTAAAATATGTTTGAATAATCTGACACTTGTCTTTCAACCAAAGACTCAGCTGATTCTGGAGTGAAATCACAGCCACTTTATCTTAATCCACTAGGTACCTTCTTCATTATTCTACCTGCTGTACATCCATCTTGGCATCACCTACACTGACAAAATGAAACCATAGATGGACTGAGGAGGAAGGCAACGTCAGCTGCAGTGAACAGCCCATGGCTTTCCCTACCTTGGACTGGTTAAATTTGTTAAGTTTCATCAGGCCCGCTGGAAGATACTTCCTCCCAAATAGGTTTGCTAGAATGAGCACCAGCTTTTCCATGACATCTTCTGAAAAATCAGCTGAACCTATATCAAAAGGGAAAGAATGTGGATTAAATAAGAAAGTTTTAAAATATAATTCTCTTAAGAGTGAAGCCCATGCAGCAGTCTTCCTGTCAGCTGCCACTGTCATGAGAGAGGTTATGCAAAATAATGCTGGATGAAGGTCGTTACATACAAAAATCCTCCAGTTCAATAATTAAGCAGTTAAGATAGTTAAGCAAAGCACTCGGGAGCATTTGTACAGCATGTACAACTACCTGCTTACAAACTGCTGCTCTCTTATTACATGATGACATAACTCTTCTCATTCCAGCTCACAAAACGGACTTTGGTGATGTAAAAAGCACTTTAATTATTTTATCCTCTTTTTGATAGTCAGGGAATGCTTGTCCATGTTATTTAATACATGCTATTCAAATGTTGCTCTGGAATCAGATTTTTTTTTCAGAGCAAATGGCTTTTTCTATGGCATTCATCTTTACCTCATCAACATATTTCACAAACAAATTTAGGTTCATGATATTAGCATTGTCATATGAGTATACTGGCTTTTTCCAACAGAACTATAGCCATATACAAAGTGGGGAGATGCAGAAGCTAAGGGTACAGGAATGAATGCTAGGCAAGAGAAAGGCCCCAGGAAGAATGAAGCACCCAGAAATTTCTGAATGTTTTCAGACATTCAGTGCATGGAATATTATTTTACCTTCTTTAATGGGCCGGCACAACTTGTGGAACAAGCCTTTCACGAGAAAACTGACTAGGACAAAATTTGAAGGTTCATAATAATACAAGTGTGTCACAAGTCCGGCAAATCCTCTAGGGTTACCTTCCTGGTCCAAGTAGCCCTATGTTTTTTAGAAGCAAACAAAAACAGCTTAGCTGGGAAAGATCCAAAAAGTCTTTTATAAGCCTGTGTTTGACAAGAACATAAAATGGCAGCATTCAGAAGAACAGTCTTTCAGACTAGTATAGGCACTCAGGCACTTCTGCAACTGAGATCTTCAATTTGTACTGAAAGGCAAAAGTGTTTCCTTACTGAAGAAGTAGTCATCAACCATTCAAGTACTTTCATGGAGATCTTTATTTCTTCCCCCTGTGCACAACTTGGGAAGCAGGGACTGTCTAGAAAATCATCATTATATTGGTGCCCCCTTTTTTAAATACTCATCTCTTGAAAGAATATAAGAGACAAGGTATCAGGTACATGGGCTTGGGTTTGGCCAGTTCTCAGGCTAAGTGTTACTTTCAGAAAATGCTACAGCTCTGACACACAAACTGAAGATTCTCCTGAACAGTGGGAATGCCAGACTCNGGTACATGGGCTTGGGTTTGGCCAGTTCTCAGGCTAAGTGTTACTTTCAGAAAATGCTACAGCTCTCTCTGACACACTGACTGAAGAATCTCCTGAATGGTGGGAACGCCAGACTCCTGCTCTCCTGCACCAGGGACACCCATCAGGGCAGACCCGAACAGTGCTCTGGTCGGAGCAGGGCCAGGAAAGCTGCTCCCAGGTGAGCAGAGCCTGTCACGTCCCTGCTACCTCCTTCTGCCTGCAGTCCTGGCTGCAACCCAAAGCAAGGGTTACACACAAGAAGCGCCAGAACAGTATCCATCAACATTCAACTACTGCTATGCAGAGATGCACTGCTAATTTTCAGCCTTTCAAAGAGCTGTTTCCTATTTGTTTGTCGAGCAGTATAGTTTTCTCCTAGCATTTTGGAAGTTACGTGATTCTTAGTGTTTTAAACTGCAGTCATTTCACATACATGCTGCTTCATACACCACACAGCAGGACTCTTGGTTTCCAAATCAATGGGATCACAGTTACATAGACCATGCCATAAAACTTTCCTTATTGAATTTATTCCACAAAATACATACGTCAGACTTAAAAGTCCTCTAATTTTATGTTTCCTTAAATTTCTACAGAAGCTTGCCTATTGCTATGGAATATAAATAGTGCTAAATCAAAGAGTATTAAAGCACACACAGAGGTTCTTAACTTGGAGAGCTGGCAGGTTTAAAAAGAAATCTGCATTTACAGACTACTACTATCTCGAATGAGTGATACCTTACCTCTTTGAGAAGAAACTGCAACGAAAAGATAAAATAGATTTTTAGGAGTTCAGCATGTCTCTCCTGCTTGAAGGACATCAGTGAGTGCTTCAGGATGGACAACACCTGGCCAAAGAATAAAACCTCAAGAAATTAGGAATGCGAGGGGACAGCTGTATTGTAACAAAAGAATTTTCAGATCCAGTTTTTATGTTTGCTTTATTACTCAGTTTTCAGGATAGAAATGCTGAGTGGGTGGGTTTTTTTGTTTGTTTATTTAGTTTTTTGTTTTGTTTTGTTTTTTGCACCCAACTCCTTTTCACAAGTTCTTGTGAAGAGACCATTCTGTGTCTGGCATGTGCCAGACAGCTGCATGTTTTTAATTTATACTGAGCTATGTGGAGTTAGTTACATGAAGTTGATATACTAATTTACTAATTCATAGGATCAAGAACTTATATTTGCATCATTAAACTAAAAACAGGACCTTGACCATTATTCCATATGCTTTATTAAAATATTAAGAATTATATAAAGTCTACCAATTTATTTCATCTCAAAACAGCGGATGCCAGTTATGTTTGAATTCATTAAAGGCATCTTTTGCTCACATTTTACATTCTTGAAAATAAATATCCATATGTAGATACATATGGACATACAGATACATAAAGACTACAGAAGGGGCTCCTTGAACAATCTGTAATCATGGCCAGCTTATCTAAACCACTGCATTCAAAGTCAAGAATAATAATTTCTTCATCTGCAATTTTCTGATTGTGCAAACGTAGTTAATGCTATTATTATATACAAGAGTTAAAGTAAAAATGCCTTCCTTTCTAAAATAATATTTATTGCCAAAAAATGGTGCATGAAAATTCACAACACATTGCCATGCAGGAGGAACAAACAAGATAGGCAGTTTTACTTGGAGAATGACTGTTTACTTTTGAAATGCATCTTTCTCCTTGAGTTAATTGGATACTATAATTAAATTAAATTCCTATTTTAAACAGTCTTATACCTTTGCTCTGGCATCTGTTTTGTCATCAGCCCTTGCAGCCAACAGCATGAGTCGCAGTACTAAGGTAACAGTCAGAGGAAACTGGCCTTTCAGTTGAGGCACATTGGATTTCATAAGTCTTTCAACCTTGGGCAGTGGGATATCATAAAAGAACACATTTCCAATCATATCTTGTCCACGTCTTCCAGCACGTCCTGACATCTAAGAGGAGGATATTTGTAACAATAATGTTTAAATTAATATATTTTAAAATGGAATATACCTGAACTGTACATACCACTACCATCTATGCAGTCTCAATATAGGCCAGTAATCACCTCTGTGTGGCACCAGGCGCAGCAGGTCCTGCTGCTGCAGCCGCTGCCGACGCTCTGCCCCGAGCGCGACCCGCCAGCCGGCAGCATGGACTGCGGCCGCCCCCGCGGGCCGGGAGCAGAGGCCAAGTGGCAGCGTTTGGGGAAACACAGGTTGTCTGAAACGCAGATGAGCAGGAACCAGGGACTAATGAAGAGGCTCCAATCTCTTGGCCTATCTGGCTAACTAACCAGAGGCATCCTGTTCAGTTGTGTTTGCAGCTTACCCAGACAGTGCTGCACCGCATTGTGTGGAACACCACTTCCAAGAGGGAACTCGCTCCAGCATCCCTATTAATCCAGTTAGTAATCTTTTCCTTATTATATACCCCTCTATGTTCTTACAGCATATTTTTCATATATGTTTTATAACAACCTAGCTAAAGCAAAAGAATTTCCCTCCCTATTGACCCGCATAACTGAAAGCTGAATCTATGCCTTTAATTCAATTGCAGTATTTTCAGTGGTGAAATAGGTCTACCCATTCTTTGGGGGCTGCTATTTTGAAACATGAAATTATTTTTATCACTGAAGCAAACAGCTAAAACTCAGCATATACACAGAAACATATGTAAAAGAAAACACATTCCCTGAATTTGCACATGACAATAGATGCACATGTACTATACTTGTAATGCAAACAAGATTACCTGTCTGTAATTTAAGGCATCTAAAAAGACAGAATCTTCAGCAAAGACAACAGATTTACAAGGCATGTTGATCCCTAAAGCGAGTGATCCAGTAGCCGTGACTACCTACAAAAGTATCAATATTAGTACATCTATTGATATGACAGTATCTGATCAAAAAATGATCTGTAGTATCCTACTCAGATCAACAGGAATGTTACTATTATTTTTCATATAAGTATTATGCTTGCATATTTTGAAGGTTTATACTTTATTTTTTATGAAACACAAGTGGAAATAATATTGAGACAAAAGAATGTATCTTAGTCCTGTAGAGTTCATTTCACTAGAACACATTTAATTGTGATATGCTAACCTGAAGGATAGCAATTTCTACGTAGAAATTAAGTTTTACAGCTACCAATTCATTTACTTGATTTCATTAATTTGAAAACCTTCACATCAACATTTAAAAAGTGAGTACAACAAATCTGAACGTGACATATTTTACCACTGATGAAAGATACCCTGTAATTTTTAATTCAATTCTGTGGAAAAATCAAAGCGTTTTCAAACCAAACAAGCAAAAAATGCCCGTAAACTGATTCTAATTCACACCAACCTTAATATAGCCCAGCCTAAAAAGCATCTCCACTACTTGTCTTTCCTTAGCCAACATAGAGCCATGATGATACCCAATGCCTCTCAGTGCCAGCACTGTCTGCTCATAACCTTTCTTCTGAAGCCTAACTCGATCCAAGATCTTGTTCAAAGTCTACAAACAAACACAAAGGGTTAAGTATCAATTACAAACAAGTTTTGCCAGTGAAAAATAGAAAATGTTATTAGGAAAAGAAAACCTTATCTGATAAAGTTCAAAATACGACACAGAGATGCAGCTGTTTAGCAGTTCTGGTAAACTTGAAGCGCAAAGTAAGTAACTGGATGGATCCTAACAGCAGTTTCAGCATGAGCACAAATCCTAGGCTCTTCCCTACACTTCCTTTACCATCAAACGTGTCCCTAGATGAGTCCCAACAGTCCAATCCAGCGCCTCCCGGTTGCACTAGGAGGCGGCCAGCGTGCATGTGCCCGGCTCCCCTAGGCCAGTGAGGCCTCGCAGTGAGCACTGCCCACCCCCTGCTCCCAGTGGGCTGCCAGGGAGCCTGGGCACCAACATCCTTCTGCTCTCAGCACCTCCATCCCGCCTCAGGGGACCACCACCAGTTTAGGGTGGTGATCAGTGGAGCAGAGTCCAGTTGGAGGTCTGTGGTGAGCGGTGTCCCCCAGGGGTCAGTCCTCGGTCCAGTCCTGTTCAATTTATTCATTAATGACCTGGATGAAGGCACAGAGTGCTCCCTCAGCAAGTTTGCAGATGATATGAAGCTGGGAGGAGTAGCTGATACTCCAGAGGGCTGTGCTGCCATCCAGAGGGACCTGGACAGACTGGATAACTGGGCAGTGAGAAACCTCATGAAATTCAACAAGGCCAAGTGCACAGTCCTGCACCTGGGGAGGAATGACCCCAGACACCAGTACAGGCTGGGGACCGACCTGCTGGAGAGCAGCTCTGCTGAGAAGGACCTGGACGTCATGGTGGACGACAGGTTGACCATGAGGCAGCAGTGTGCCCTCGTGGCCAAGAAGGCCAATGGGGTCCTGGGGTGCATTAAAAGAAGCATCTCCAGCAGGTCGAGGGAGGGGATCCTGCCCCTCTACTCAGCCCTGGTGAGGCCACATCTGGAGCACTGTGTCCAGTTCTGGGCCCCCCAGTACCAGAGGGATGTGGAGCTGCTGGAGAGAGTCCAGCACAGGGCCACAAGGATGATCAGGGGCCTGGAACATCTGCCCTGTGAGAAGAGGCTGAAAGGGCTGGGCCTGTTCAGCCTGGAGAAGAGAAGGCTGAGAGGGGACCTGAGCAGTGTGTACAAGTACCTCACGGGAGGCAGTGAGGAGGATGGGGCTGGCCTCTTTTCAGTGATGGCCACCGATAAAACTGGAGGAAATGGCCAAGCATCAAAAGTTCCACAAGAATTTAAGGAAAATTTTCCTGACAGTGAGGGTGACAGAGCCCTGGAACAGGCTGCCCAGAGAGGTTGTGGAGTCTCCTTCTCTGGAGATCTTCAAGACCCGCTTGGATGCAGCCCTGTGCCACGTGCTCTAGGTGGCCCTGCGTGTGCAGGGGGGTTGGACTAGATGACCTCTAGAGGTCCCTTCCAACCTTAGGCATTCTGTGATTGTGATTCTGTGATTCTGTGATTCTGTGATCCTGTGACCAGGACTCCCTCTCCCCAGCCCAGAAATAGTTCTGAACTATTCAGGATTTTCTCGGTTTCAGCCTTCAGCCAAGTACCGTCTCTCCCAGATCCAAAGGACTTGCTCACTGTCCTGGCGAAAGCTAGGTTTCTGTGAAGCTAGCTGACAGTAGCTCAAAAATGCCATTGCGAACCAAGTTCCCAGAATAGCATATTCTGTGTATTGGGTCCAAGACTGAAAATTCTTAAGATTCCTATTCTGGGAACCTTCCAGAAGATAAACCACAATGAGAAAGCATTACCAAGGCACTTTATCAAATTTTTGACCAATATTTTTTTTTTCTGAATTAAGAGGTATATATCGTAATTATCTTTTAATAATAATAAAAAGAATTAGATAAGAGACAGCTATGCAAATCACAGTCATTTCCCAGGAACTCTGGAAGTAGAGGAGACCTCCTAGATCAAGACCCAAGTCATCCACTATTGCTGGCAATCATATCCTATCCAAAATATTTCTTAATAATCTGTATACAAGTAAATACTTTAACCTTGCTGATGGATGGACACTAAACTTTCAGAGTGATGGTATTTTCTCAGTTTTGTTTTGTTTTTTTTTTTATCTTTCTCCTCAGCAGGGCATAAACATATTGAAGAGCGAGGAAAATTATTGCTCTGTGATGACTAGGAGTTTTTCTATCATCTAAGGTAACTTATTCTTTATTTTTCCAGACAGTAAGTGCTTGAAAAGATTCAGACAAGTACACAAAGATGCCCTGTAGCCAAATCTAATGACACAAAAACATCATTCTGATACCCAAATTAACAGGGGTCAGAGCTGCACCACTGACAGCTCTTGGAAGCAAAGCCATTACTTTATGTATCCCATGACCTCTACCAGAGGCACAAGTCAATAACTTTTGGCTGAAGAAGAAGAAGTTCTGGGTACATCATAAAAATAAAGTCACCTGAGATTGATACCTGAAGTAAAGTTTAGATTAAAATATTCAGAGAAATTTTCATGAAGACAGTACTTACTGTTATGAAGTAGAGCTGAATCACACGTTACATGTTTTATGTATTTATGCATGAACCTACATATTGTAGACATACAAAACCAAAAACTTGCTAAAAATATCAGTGAATGAATTACCTCGTCATCCACAGCCTTAGAATTGGCATAAGTATATGCAGAAGGGATCCTATTCAGCTTTCTAAGTCTTTTCTGTAAGCGTTCTTTTTCAGCCACAGCAAGCATTACGCTTTCTACCTTACTGGAAATCATTTTTTGGATATCACTGTAAAAATATAAAATGATCATTTTTGAAATTGAAACATTTTGCAATTGACTTATTTTAACATATACTTCTCAAAACGTGATTTTGATTCTAAAAGATGCAGATTCTTTCCTTTTTAAACTCCAGGTTCAAACATAAAAGCATATATGTTAATGTAAATTTGTTTATAATGCTAACCACTTCCAGCAAATAACTCTGGTGGAAACAGAAAAGATTTACAGGTTGTCTTTATCTTCCATCATTTCTGTGTATCATAATAAAAGTACCTTAAATTTTACAAATTAATAAGGCAAAAATAATTCTATAGTAGAAGAATTCAACATGAAACAGAAATAAGATTTACTGCCAATGATAATGTTAACATGAGCTATAAGGATGTGAAGAAGAGAAGAGAGGGGAAACTATTCAGAGCCAGATTCAAAACGACACTTCAATGTCTAAATATGTGTCTAAGTTGCGACTGGATTTTCCAAAGTTAGTTCCATGAAGTGAGCAAAGTTCTTTTGTGATATTATGACCAAAGAATGAAATGCTGTTGTCATTAGGAGTGCAATATGAGATGATTAGTGTTCCTTACAATCCTTGCAGACCCAGTAATTACAAATCCAAGAACATTCAAGGTTAGTGGGGAAACAAATCTAAGCAGGTACAGAGCAAGGCAAAAGGCTGACATTTTCAATGGGCATCTCATCAGGCACAAGGGAACGCACTCCTCAGAGCTCTGCCACCATAACCAGCCATGCAGAAGCTAAGCTAAGAAAATGTTCTCCCACAGTGGCTGCCCCAGGACAGGCTCAGACCCCATACTGGTTTCAAGCCACAGCACAAAAAAAAAGCCCGGAGAAAGAGAAGTTCTGGTATAATGAAACATATCTCAATTCTAGGCTACTCCAGATGGGTGCACTCTCGTACTCGTTTCTCTCTTTAGTGTCATGCTTTAGTGTCAGCCTCTTCCAGGAGGTCAGTGAGGCCGGTGTCCCTGCTGCTGGGCTGTGCGCGAGCCTGCTCACCGACAGCTGCCAAAGGGCTGCTCCTGCTGCACGGGCAGCCAGGGCACACACGGGACACGGGGCTACTGCACCTACGGCTGCACACGCGGAGGCACGTTCCCCAGGAGCATCTCAGCACCAAACGATGCTCTGTGATAATACGCGAGTTTAATAGCATATCGTTGTAATACTTACGAAATGGGGTATTTCCTTAGCTCCTTATTCACTTTTTGTAGTTTCTCTCTTAAATTTTCTTTTGCTTTCTCAATATTAGGGTCTTGTTCATTTTTTTGTTTTTCATTCAAATTGTCATATATCCTCCAGGCTACCCCTTCCACTGAATTTATGTTAAAACTTAAAATAAATAATACATAATATACATTAGTTAAGTGAATACCAACAGAACTTCTATTTATAAGCATGTGGTTATGATAATATTCAATCAGCTCTTATACCTAAAAATGGTTAATCATATTCATCATAGCACATCCCCTATTCTCCAAATCACAACCCACGTTCACATTCAAAGTGCAGTTATTCCAAAATGACATAGTAAAATGTGAAATAGCTCTGACAGTGAATTATATATCAAAAGCATACTCAGTTCTATCCTCCCCTAAGCTAAACACTTGGATGTACAAATCAGACTATACACCTTAGGCCATTTTAATTCTTCTCAGCTGGCCAGCTGAGAATGAATCCTTGCTTTCTTGGTCATCTACATAGCTGTTCTTCCTCGTACATATATATGTTTTTTTCTTCCAATACTGACTGGACAGTTTGGGGTTTAACTGTGATGAAAACTTCTCCATCTTCATTCTCAAAGAACATTTATTTTTTTATTCCTGTTGCAGCAGTCACCAGGAGCAAAAAATGAAAGGCTTGAACCTCAAAAAGACCAAATACAGATAATAGCAATAGGAGATAATTTCTCCTTAAATTAAGCTGTTATGGATAAAACAGCTCAAAAAGAAGCATTTCCATTTACTTTTCTATCCGTCTCAAACTCTGAGCAAACCATCTAAGTTCCTTCCATCTTTTGGTCAGAACAAACACAAACCTAATGCCAATCTGCTCCTCTCTCTGCTGGCTCTACAAAAGCAAACTCTAAACACTGTCATTTTTCTTTTTTTTTTTTCTACCACCAATTGCTGCAATAAATAATTTGGCTTTTACACCTCTGATACTAGATCTCTCCAAAATCCTTGCAATCTGCTTTGCAACCTCATTCCTCAGTAATAGCCTAGGGAGAAAAAGCTTACCATCATCATCAAAGCATAAGTATCCGCCTTCGACTTCAAGTCGCTATCTACTTTTGATGTCTACATAACCCCTTTATTGGAATTTCTCAGAATTTGGACATTTATCTAGAAAAGAGTTTTTAAGTTCTGACTCTTGTCTCTTTGTCTGGTTTGAAGGTCTAACAAAGCTGTCACAGCAAACGTGCACCTTAAAAGAACTTCAGATAATGGATTCCTACACCTCACCTCGGCATCTGGTATCCCTAGGTTGTACCTCCACGTTCACTGGCCCAGCACATGTCCTATTATCATTCATTTATCAATTGTGCCTACTAGAGAAGAATCACACTCTACACAAAATCCTAAGAGCTGTTACCCACCAGAAATTTCTAAGGACCTGCAATTCTAGGGCAGGTAAGGGGAAAGCATTTCAACTTTCTAAAAGGAAGGAACTCCTAACTTCAATAATTGCCTGCAAATGACGTTGCATTTCACAGAGTAGTCCTCTTATATGAAGGAATTACAAATATCAAAGTGTGGTTTGGAAAACTATTGGATGAAGCCTAACATCAGCCGTAGGAATAATAATTAAAATTGGATTGTGTTTGAAAGACAGAAAAAAGATGCTATTTACCAGCAACTACAGTCCTTTGAGATGTGTCACTTACATGAATACTCATTTTTTGATTCTTCCTTTCTAGAGACCTCTTAGAAAATCCATTTCACCAGTATGAGACATGTGAGAACTGAAATGGCATTGCATGCTCCCCGAATTATGAAGGTGACCAGTATAAGGAAGAGCAAGACCCCTGACGCTGGCATGAGCAAAACTTCCATTTTAAGTGATTATTCCTATGCTTATTACAATGAGAATAGGCGCACACACTCCTTATTTCATACATTTTTAAAACAAAGCTAGCATTTACCATATAAATGCTGCCAAGCTATGTCAATTCTGACCTCTAATATCCACTTTTCTGAGTCTAGGAAATACAGATATAATATATGGAATGTAATACTTACATAAAAAATATAGCAGGCAATTTATCCATCTCATGTAACTTGTCAACAAAGCCGGCAAAATTGGCCCATTTTTTCTCTTTTGAGCAATCCACAGGTCTGGGCCTAAGACACTCTAGTAGATCATGAACCTGACCAAAGAATTATTATTGAACAAATTTCTGTGACAGAAACTTTTGCACAGAGTCTAATAAAGACCAGGTCTTCAGTTTTATGCATCAGCTTCTAACTGCAATAACCATGGATAGTTCACAGACTAAAAAGTGTGCACAACATAAACTGAGTTCACTAAAATCTCAAAACACAAACTGTTGTAATCTTCTTGGCTGTCACAACTGTACAGTTAATAAAGCATTGTTAATATACAAATTACAGTACATCTTAAATGTAAGTATCACATTCTAAAAAAAAAAATCCTGAATTTCATAGCTGTTTTCTTGTTGTTGATCCATTGCTTCTTCAAACTCCTTTTTATGATATATGAACAGTTCACCTCTAATTAAGGACTTGATTTTCTGCTTATTGTTTTAATTTCTATCATTTAAGAAACATACTTACTAACTATGATTATAGAAAAGGATTCAAATAAGCAGTAAAAACAAAGCTGACTAAAGTTTTAACCATACCCAAGGGAATCAGGAATTGAAATCTTACTTACTATCAAAAGTCCGATTCCCAAAGAAGCTTGTGAATTATCACCTTGAAAATGCTTATGGAAATGCCACAAGTGTTAACATTTATTTTTCAGCAAAGCAGTATTTGCAACTAATAAAAACACATTTATTTAAACATTACTATACCTATCGTATTATACAGTACTATTGTTATATAACAAATTATATTGAAACCATATATAAACTTTGAGAAAGCTCTCCTGTAACAACTGTTACCTTTTGTCGTTGGCCAACTGCAACCCATTCGGTTAGCTCTTTCTTCAGTTCTTGTTCATACTTCCTCACATCGGTCTTTTTTATTACCACTTTATTCTTGAAGAGGACAAACTCCTCAGGATCCAGCTCCTTGAAAATAACAGTAACAAAAACCTTAATACCTTGTTTTCTATTTCTGTTGATATATTCCATACACAACCACCATTTATACACACCTGTGCCCTTGGCCACTCCTGCCAGACCTTTACCATTGTGTCATACAGCTGGACACTCTCTCGTGGTGACAGCGAAAGGTCTGAAGGAATACCATAGCTCGCAATCTGCAAGGAGGTTAAACAAAATGTAAATAAAGGGACCATTTTAAGGGAAATCTTGTTGCTTACTGCAAAGCTGACAAACACGTCTGACACCAGTATTTTGCTTACATGATTGACTGTTAATGCAGCACATGGGTGATAATGTTCAATAAGAAAATCAGTATCCTTTACAGAACACACATACTTTTCCAAATCGTTGTATCTCTCTCCATACAGAACTGTGAATAGACAAAAATGCCACCGTGATACATCCAACTGCTATAAAAAACAAGCATATAATCCTGAAGAGATTTGTATCTACTTAAAAAATATATATGCTTAAGTTCATGCAGCTATTAAAGTTTTCAGAAAATAAGTTTAAAGTTTTCATATCAAGAATATTTTTTAGTTTAAAAATATTCTGATACACACCTAGTCTAACATGATATGATTTTTTTTCTTCTTGTACTTTCGATTTTTTACATTTTCTTGAAAAATTCTCTTTAGAGTATTTAGAGCTTTCTTCTACTGCATTCTCTGCACGTTGCCAATACCTTTTCACAGTTCGTAACCAGCTATAGTAGAAAATTAAAAAAAAAGAAGTGAACACTTAGAAAACATTTTAATAAAACTGCTACAACTAAAGTAGATAGATTACTACTGAAATATGCTTGATTTCTACCTCCAGTCTCTGCCCACCATATTTAGTGCATTTTTCTTCCAACGTATCTCAGGTTGCAAAGTGTAAGTAAGTGTGAAAATGTTTGCATCATGCAAATAATATAGTACAGTTGTCTTCCTTGACAACGATGGGTTGCTATGCTTATCAGGTTTTGACAGTTCAAAGAGATGTATGGGCCTCCTACATTCTTCTTTCCTAATAACTTAAAAGGCTAGAAGGAACTTTCTGCTCTCATTACAGAAAGTTAAGAGTTACAGTATTATTTGGGGTTAAGTGGGAAGGTAAGGATAGCCTAAAATGTATAGCAATCTCTTGTCTCCAAATAGTAGTTGACCTCTCTGTCCAAAAAAGTTCATATACAATTTAAACAAGCCCTTTTGAGCAAGAAAACTCCAGACATACTCAGTTAGGTGCTCTGGGTTACTGATAGTAGCAGACAGTGCCAAAAATGGACACCGAATTGTTACCAGAAGATGCTCCCAAATCTCTGCTCCAATTTCACCACCAAGGCAATGGACCTGTACAAAGACAATTGGGGAAAAGGAGAATTCTTCCCTGTCAAAATGCACCCATAATGAAACTGGTTTGTGTTTTGCAATACATTTTTGCAAGATCACTGCTGTTGTAGCAAACAACCATGAGACCCAAATCAAGTGTCCAGTAAATGTCTCTCTAGACTTCACTGAACAGTGAATTAGTCTACATTTTGAAATTACATCTATTATTTGTACCCCAGATACTCACTGGTAGCATTAGCAATTAAATTAATTCACAAGAAATAAGTGTAGTCTGAATATTAAATACAGCAGAATTAATCACTGACTTTTTACCCTGGCAAAATTAACCTTATCATGTCAAATGTTTATGACATGGCTCTGGAATGTTCCATTTGTGCCACTGACATTATGGTGGATACTTTTAGTTTTTCACTTGACTATCTTGAGAGAAATAAGGCAAGTTCCTGGTAGCTTTGATTAGAAAACTGATAGTCCTCAGGAGGCCATACAGTTCAAACTCCTTTACTAGTATACACAAACACTATTAGCTACCATGAACAAGCAAAACATATTTATGTCTGAGAAGACAGAAGTCTGAAATATTATTTCTGGAAATTTTGTTTTACCAGTAATAATATACATAATGAAAAATTAGTCTTTGGCATTTTTTCTCAGGACTTTTTGTTTAATAGCTTAGTATTAAAAGCCATCTACCTCATCAAATATAACATATCGTATCCGCTTGGTCCATTCCTGGGAGCGAGGGGACAGCATCAAGATTTCTAAACACTGAGGCACAGTGACTAGTATCTAAGAAAGATTTGTAAATGTTATTTTCAAGCAAATTGACAAATAAACATAGGAAGATTGCTTTCTTTTACTAAAATATATTTGATTTCAAGATAAGCAAGAATGACTAACCTGTGTAGAATCACCTTCCAACCAATTTTATAATTGCAGCAAGGCGCCACAGCAGCTGCTAGGAGCCAAAATGTACCCCATAGTTGACATTTTTTCACTTTAGACATTAACAGAGGAAGCAGGATTGTGTCTAGGGTATTGTTACTATGAGTAAGAAAGTTATATTTATTTTATCAGTTTTCATTTTAAATACTTCTATTTAAGAATAAAAGATTGCTGGCTTGAAAGAAAGCAACTTGTAAAAGGGAAAAAACATGAACTTCAGTGTCAAGATAGTAACAAATGTTCATTTTGATTGTACCTTTCACTAACAAGCTTTCAAAAGGTTAATGACTACAGAAAAAAGCATACTGTATCTATAATATATATTAAGTTTACTCCTCTTTATTCCAAGGAATCTTATTCTTTATTATCGCCTTGGTTAAAATTAAGACCTTACCTTGGTTTTCAGTTCATATCATCAGTACGTTTCAATCTTTGTCCAGCTCTGAGCTAAATCTACTTAATTTATTTCCAAGATTTTCAGAGTGTGAACTCTTAACATTTCACTAGAATTTATAAGTGATTTTCATCCACACTAACTAGCAAAAACAGACTGAAGGGAGTCATATAGAAAACGGATCAGGCAGGGCTGTTTAATGAGAGGCTGATGTCAGTAAGGCCTATAAGGACTATATATCACACAATCAGAATAAGGGAAGGAAAAGAGCATCTCTTTCATTTGTCTGGGTTTACGCTGGATATATACTCGTGCCCAAAGGATTTTAATTAATTTAACTAGAGCAACTAATCAATGCAACATTGTCAGAATGAGTAACTTTTTATTTTTCTACGTGATATATGAAAAGGCATTGTTATTACATATTAAAATGTCCATAAACATATACCTGACAATTCATGGTGTCATGGCAATAATCCCGCGTGAAGACTCCACACACCACCAATCCATCAGGAAGTTTCTTGGTGAATTGGCTATATACAATTCCCACCACTTGGTTTACAAGAGCCTTAAGTAAAAGGTCATTAATAAAACTGAGAGCGTATATCCAAAATTTATATGACATTCTCATACATAGAAAAGTTTTCAACATCGGTACTGATATTAAGTTACAAACCTAGACTGTCAAGAATTTCAAACCTGAAAATTATACTCAAATTATTATTGAGACTTTCAATTACACTCAAAATGCTTTCCAACAAATTTAGGGTTCTGAATCCAGGCTCTGATATTCAAATTAAAACAGTGTTTTGATACCAACTTGAGTATATCCACACAAATTTTGATTTTATTTATATAAACCAATCCATAGAGAGTATTACTGAATAACAGCAAATGTAATTGTATATTCATTTTCAGACTTCAACTATTATCCAAAGCTTGTACTGATGTTAAAGTAAATTTTGGAGGGAATCAAAACATCATGCTTTAGCTCTTAAGTTAATTTTTAAATATGACAACAATCCATTGTTAAAAAAATAGTCTCACAACTGTCTGGACTTTCTTAAACTTTCTCTTCCACCATTTAATGGTAAGTTCCATTGGAAACAGACAGTTTGCCCTGCTTGGTCGTTTTTCTGTTCTAAAATTACTTTCACCATGCTATTAGGCTTCTGGTCTAGCACATTTTCACTTATTAAAAAAAAAAAAAAACGCTGCATGGGCTTGAATTCAAAAGATATACATACAGAATATGTAGTAAGATGCAGCCCTACCTTTGTAGGAGCAACATACACAACTACTCCTTCATTGCTTGTTCTCAAAACTTTTTCCATGCAATAGTATGAAGCATATGTTTTTCCTGATGAAGTGGGAGCAACAATCACTGCAGACTCATTATTATCTACAGCATCAAGAAGTTCTCGCTAAGGGAGAAAAGGAGTTACTTGTGCCTCAAATGTCCTGTTAAAAAGTTCTCACTCATTAAACAAGCTCTTTCTATGAAAACATCACTAATTTGCAATTGAGACTACAGAAGGTCCTAACAACTCAAGCTCTTTCTATGAAAACATCACTACAATTGAGACTACAGAAGGTCATAACAACTTAATAGACACACTACTGTATACCTTTCTCTTGCCGTAAAAAACATGACAGTGCAGACTATAAATTACTCATTTCAGAGATGTGATAGTAACATATCGTTTCTCAACTGTTGTTACCAGTTACTCCTTAAAGTCAAAAGAGCAGAGGATGAAAACAAAACTAACAAACAAACAAACCAGATTATCCAAAGGGGGCACATCAAATATGGTGATGGAAAGTGAAACCCCATGGATTTGGCATTTCAAAGGTTGAATTCCTACAATCAAGTTTTCAGTGGAGAAAAACTGTGTAGAAAGGAATGTGGAATGTTCAAAAGAATCTACTGAATTTGCTAAAATTAAAACACAAGAAGTGCAAAAATATCTGTTTTTAAGTGGGGGAAAAATATCAGAAATCATATCCAATAATGTTATACACAAATAATTTGTGTTTAGTCACCTGCCATGTGTCTGGTATGAAATGCTGCACTCTGGGATCTGGATCATTCCTCTCTTCTCTGAGCAAGTAATAGTCCATATATTGTAGCTGAAAACGAGCTGGTCCCACTTCAGTAGCATAGATATTTATACGCTGATCATCACTTTCTCTTACCTATAAGGTCAAATTTAAATTCAAGCTGTTTTGAAAATTAGAAATAGAATCAAAAATTTTTAATTTCAGAGACTCTGCTCTTTAGAACTGTGTGTGAGCTTTGAAAAAGATATAAAAATGCCTTTTTATATTATTTCCTCCAGAAATTCACATCATATAGTCTTGTGCAATGAATCACTGTTGTAAAATGAAACTCAATATAAAAGACCGAGTGCTGAGAGTGAGGTCAAGCTTTTGTAAAGCATGATATTTTCAAGCAATACCTATCTACCCTAAAACACACCAAATTTAAAATTACCTATCATGTCCAGTTACACCACTCAATCCTGAGAACTATAGGAAAATTTTTATATTTTAAAACTTATACCAAAAGATCACAGAATCACAGAAAAAAATAGATTGGCAGAGTCCTATGGAGGTCTACCAGTGCAACTACCTATATCTGAGCTAGACACTTTGAACTTGCCAACATTCTCTCTATCACCATAATCCTTCTCTACAGCAGACCTTTTGAGATCTGGGGAACTTACAACTCTGCTTCCTGAAATGTAATATTTTCTTGATGACACAAAGCCACAAAGCACACTTATAAAAAGTATGCAGTTAAGAGCAAAGAGCCATCATATACCAGTGGAATTCACACACATACACACATGAAAAAAAAAAAAAGGAGAGAAATCACTTATACTCCNGAAAAAAAAAAAAAAAAAGGAGGGAAATCACTTACACTCAAGCAGAAGAAAATTTCTTACAAAACAATCACTTCCTCTCTTCACTTGATCCTCAAGAAAGGATCATAAATGATCTTCCAAACGTTTGTAACTCTATTGAACATGAAAAATTAGATACTCCAGTGACACTGGGTTGATAGTTCACTGAAATCTTCCTTCCTTCTGCTCATGAAATCATATTCTGCAGCCTGTGAGTTATCTTCTCTCCCACTTGAGAGCCACTTTGGCATCCCCTCTCCCCACTAACATCCCATTTACGCACAAAGGTACCAAACTGCTCTTACTATTAAATCATTCAGTGAAAGGGCTGCTAATATGCAGAAAAACATAAGACAAGTCCTTGAAAAATGTTAACAGTAACTGTGCATCTCAGTTTCTAACTTCAGAGCATAATTGAGTACCTGAAACCACTTCCTTCGGAAGTGATCAGTAATATTCATAACCACAAAGAGAATAGCTTTCATCTACCTAAACAGTCTCAAAAGATTTCCTTTTCTAAATTAGCACATTTGGGACTGTTAAAAACCAGCTCCTCCTATATTAGCTTTTAACAGTTACTTTTTAACATGAAGAGCTCAGCTGACTACGATGAGTGGAACAGGCAATCCTCAGAGATGACCAAGGACTCAAACAAACTTAACTAGGAGCAAACCACTCGATTCTTGTTTCAAAGGCTGTCTTTGCAGCAAGTTCTAGTTACTCTAGCAGAAGATTTTTTTTGTACCAGATAGCCACTATATGTAAAGAATTTTGATTTTCAAAGCAAGAACAGACAGCTCCAAATCTTATGGCACAATGCAAAATAAAATAAGCTTAGTATAATCTTAAACACACCATTCAATGCTTAATCAAACATCGCTGATACGCCATTTCAATAGATTAACTATATTTTACAAAGTTACCTGTCCAGACAGAGAGCATGCCAAATTCTCAAATCCAAGACGTCTTAGACATCTGATCAGCTTTTCTAAGTGTGGTTTCTCCAAAAGGTCCTGGTATTTTTCAAGGAGGATATGAATTCTCCTCATCACTTGGACAGCAATGCTTAAATCTTTAGGACTCTTACCTTTAAAAAAAATGTTATTTGAGAGTTGACAACATCACTGAAGAATATTATGTATTTTGTTTTTTTTAAGAGACCTTGTCAATCCAAAAATATTTATGACAAATTAAAAAAGTACCTTATTTAAAGACAACCAGAGGAAGACTACTCACACTCATATGACTTATACAAGAGTGCCTGTAAAGACCATACACTTAAATATTCTGCCCTTGCAAGCAAAGCTACCGACAAGAAGTCAAGCTGCTGACGGCTATCAAAAAACCTGTCCTGGCAGGTTGCAGGCTGCATGCTGCTCCAGTTTGACACTCCTGACTTAGGGCAAGGAATAAACAAAATAATTCTAGTGGAATTGCATGTCTCTAATAATGGCTAAATGGATTGCTACCTGGAGGAAAGTTATCACTCTTCATACTAACCACCTCTGCAAACTAAATACTGCAACATGGATGTACCTTAGTCTGTATGATACACTTTCATTGAAGACGTACAGTAAATGATTTGCTTATGCAATAGATGGACATGGCAAAACAGCAAAAATAACTATGATTTAGTTTGAGTGGATAGTTTATATCTGAGTCAGAGAATCCTAGAATTGCAAATTGGGTATCAAAGTCTGTTAACAATTAAAAGCACCTTCAGTACTCCCAAAGCAGGTGGTCTTATTTTAGCTGAGAATGTGCAAAATCACTTTCTTGGTTCAAGAGGACAGCTGACTGGGGGCAAGGTGGATACTGACATGAATGTGGTCATCGTACCTCGCTTTCTGCAGTGCTTCTTCCACACTTCCGAACAGGCTGACAGCCCTGCTATTTCTGCTCTCAACTTCACAGATTTTATGTGGAGGGTCTTGAGAAACTTCTCTAATTTATCTATTCCAACAGTCGGATTCTGCTTTATTTCCTTCTTAATTGACATTCTCAAGGCTTCCCATTGCTCTTGCTCTTTCTTTTCTTTTATAATCTGTAGTCGCTTCATGTTTTCTTCTGCAATTATTTCTGCTTTACTTTTCTATCCAAAAAATTAAAATATTCAGATATAACAAGCATCATTCAAGTATCATATAAAAAAAACCCTCACTGTATGTAATTTACATGTAAGTAAGTACATTCCAGTTTTAAGTTCATCTGTGTGTTCTATTTTGGAAATTGTTTAAGATATCTCTGGATTTGGAAGGAGACATAATTGCTGGATGACAGTATATTTTGTGCAACAAGCTTACCCAAAACTCATTATAAATGTCAGCAGAAAGCATCTCCTTCTCAAATAATACGAAACTGCACAGAGGTGAAAAAATAAAATAGTAGATACCTGAAAGTTAAATATTAAGCTTTCATTTTATCTATAGGTAATGGAAATTCTAACCATATTGAGATTTTCTCAATAGATTAACAGCAATTATGAATTCAATCTTAACTGAGGTTAAGAAATTGGTCTAAATAGACTTTTGGTGGTTAAAGAGGCCATAATCTACAATCAGTACTAAAATAAAAATAGTACTCTCTATTTTGAAATTTTACTCAAATTATTTTTGCTTTGTATTGTTCATTAATATGTCTGTTACAAATCCTGTGAAGTCACAAAATATTCACATACTATTCCAGCTGGAATTAATTGTAATGTTTTGAAGGATATTTCCTTCACAAACACATCTGATATTTCTAGATAATACAGGGAAATAAAAGAATGGTGAATTCTGCAGTATAGTCCAGGACTTTGTAAAGATCAAATAAAATTGCTTAAATCCTCTCTCATTCACTCTAGGAACCTCTTGTTCACTAGCTAATGATAGGTTGGTCCAAACCTATCAGTCTTTACAGACTTTATATTTATCACATTTTTAATTAACTTGCATCTATTAAAATACTATCACTCAATAATACAACTAGCAATAAAAAATAGTTTTGCAAATTACGCAATTAAACTTGAGGGATAAAGATAATTTATTCAACAGAGAAGTACTAATGCATTAAAAGCAAGACCTTTCATGGGAATTATTTAGCAGAAACTCTTTCCTGCATAGAGAAAGCAGATTTAAAATGAGCAGTTTGAATAGACTCACAGGTGCCTTCTTTCGCTTTTTGTCAGCAGCATTAGCATTCGCAGGCACAGTCCCTTGGCATACAATAGTCTTTGAAGTGCTGTTTTTCAAAGTGCTTCCATAAAAACGATAGAAAGTCTGTAGCTTTTGTATTTGTCTTCTTTCATGTGGATCTTTGGATTTTGCAGCAAATATGTTTGATGGAAAAAATACATGGATAAATTCCACTGTGTAAGGGCTAATCTTACTTTAAGTTCCCCATTGATGTAAAAGGCAAAATCCACATTTTTAAAGAGACTGGCTACTAAGACTCACCAAACTTCAACAATAACTTGTTTATCTGGGATATGACCTCAAATTCAGACTACCCTACGCACACATCAAAAGCACTGCAAAACTTAACAAGCAGAACCCCAAGAAAGAAACTGTAAGCATTTGAGCAAAACAGCTGGATTTCCTACACAGTCCGTGAAACTAGGCAGTTGTTCTCAAAAAGCAATTCAGATTATCAAATAGAGAACTTTGCCTCAAAAAACAGACTAGATGTCATCAGGACATAAAAAATACTACTACTAGGAAAAAGAAAAACAACCACGTAAGGCTAGCCAATGGATGATATTGAGCACAGAAATACTTACGTACTCATCCTGAGGTATTTCTCTATGCCCAGAAATCAAAATGCTGAGTCAGTTCCTTAGTGTGAAAATACATCTCAGAAGAGCTCACTCTTTCTGATTTAATCAGGAAGGGCTGGGGGAAGGGTACACAACAACAGAGCACTCAAGTGTGGCAAATAGAGACCACCCTCTTCAGCTGGGCAAGATATAAAACTTCAACTGTAACATTATGGAAAAATGCTCTAACTACTTCTCTGTAGATTAAGTTGAGAGTGACTGCTCTGCAAATTTGCCTTTGAAACCACAGTGCGAGGAGATATGCAAAGAACTGCAGTCAGAAAAATGACCAGAAGGAATCCTGGTTTCATAGGTCAAATGAGGCAAATGCCCACTCAGGCAACATTTCTAGACACTGGATGAAAACCATGAGTAGCACCGAAGTAGCAATAAGTAATCCATGACTTCCTCTTACCTGGTAGGTTCTTCTCATCTTAATCGACTGTATGATGCAATGGACGACAATATCTTTGAGTAAAAGCTTTTTGTACATCCTGGTATGCACAGAATTGTACACTTCATTTAATGAAATGTGCAAATCTAAACTCAAAACTAAGCCTGTGGTTTGTTTTCCTTAGTGTCTCAGATGGATAAAAACTTCCAGGAAACTATGGTTCTTTTGATACAACCAACTGCTGCTTACTTCTTTTACTTTGTATTTTAATGCTGTTCTTAAACAGCAGGATTGGCTATGCATCCACTGTGCAAACATCTGAGTAGATTACACATATATATGGATTAGTTTAATAAGAAATTAGCTGAACTATATATGTAAATATTAAATTGCACATACACCTGCAGTTTGTTTACACACAGATATAAAAGGTCTGTGAAGCCTTTTGCAAGCACACGGGAGTATATGATGAACATCTGACTAGAAGTGCTCCCTGTGTCATACTTGGCCAGAGCTATTCAAGATAATACACAACACCTACACAAAATGCATACATTCATCCATTTAAGTATAAATGAACCACTGCAGATGTTCTAGCTTGAAAAATATTTATGCAGATGTGAATATTTCCTGAAATGACAAGTCATTCTCCAAAACTATGAGTACCTTGACAATATGGCTACAGCCAATATAGGTATGTGCACTTTGGTAGTTCTTTGACAGTTCTTACCATCAACCATGCGCTGAGCTCTCTCATATTCCTCACTCAGAGGTTTGCCAGAATGCCAGTGACGAAGTTCATCGAATTCTTTGTATGTCATTAGGGAAGTAATTACAGGATCATTGCTGAAATATAAAAACGTTAATCAGACTAGGAATTCTAAGAGTTTTCTGACATCTCTTACAATACTCATTTTAGAAAATGGGCATTATTAAAACAATAATGAAGTCAAAAGCCAACACATGATTTAATTCCTCTCTAAATATAGTATGTATATATTTTCAATTTTTCAGAAAGAATTACTAACAATAAAAGTAAAATTCCACTTTTTAAGGTACCTTCATTCAGCTTACATAACTGACCTAAGTTATGTACCTAACTTAGGTACATAAGATAGCTAAGATACCTATGTTTTCACCCAGTGGATAAAAAAAAAAATACTCACTGTACAGCAGTGAACCCAGCTCTACAAGTAACAGGGCAGGGCAAATGTTCATGATTTTTATTCAGTGTTTTTTTTTCTTTTACTAAAATCAGTTTCAACTCCTGGTACTAAACTAGGTCTTTCAAACGCAAATTGTACACAAGAACAGCAATTCCAGTGTGCAGAATAAGAATAGTCAGACTGTAATACAACCAAATAACCACATAAGAAAATATGGAGATACTGACTCTTATTTTTGTTCTTTCTGTTAATACTTAACATTAGTACCTATACATGTGGAATCTTATTGTGCCATATATGTCTACAAATTGAGCACAGTATGAATGTAATAGGCAGTAGAGTATAAAATAAGCAAATATAATCTTATTTCTTTAATACAGAAGTTATATATGTACCTTTCTAAAACAGGCAGATCTTTCAAAACATCTCCTGCATACTCTTCAACAAGATCACACTTCAGTGGAATTAGTCCAATGTCAGGAATTTCTTCTTCACATTCTTTACACCATAAAAAAAACACATTAATTCTGCTCAATTATATTTTTGTATATAAAATTGCAAATCATATTTTGAAATTTCTGTCAAGCAAAATTTTAAATGGTAGTTGATCAAGTAAAACATGCTAAGAGTAAGCAGAGGTTCACTAGTCCCACAACATGGGCTCTACAGTGGATTTTGAATGTCTCCTATAGGGCCTGCTTAGATTTATTTTAACATCACTTACCAGTTTTGCTAATGAGGTCAAAGGAAGCAGGGAAGAAGCCACAAAGCCCAGATTAGGTTTGTGAATCAGGATGCAATCATTTTACTACTCCCAAAGTTTTACTGCTAATAAAGATAATTCCGCAAGCCCTCTATTTTGTGGAGTTGTTAGTACCTCTAAAAAATCTCTGTTTCTGTTCAAGGAATAGCTGTGAGGTATTTCGTACTGGGAAAGCACCTCCAAAATCATATTTCACAGCCAACTTCGTTACAGTATCCCACAAAAAATGGTATTCTTTCTCTATTTCTTTTCCCAGCTCTTTTTGAAACTTCAATCCTGCACAGAGGAAAAGGCAAAAGAAAAAGATGAGCTCTACAATTAAAGTTTCCTCAGACAAACCTATCTATTCTGCTGAACAGCATCAGTCAAACCTATTGCAAGGTCTTTGGACATTAAAACCAGTTATAACAGTATGTCACACATTCAGTTTTTAATAGGTCCTAATATATATAACTAGGTGTGCTGAAAAAACCTAATTTGCAAAGATCATCAGATTTAGACTGTCTATGGAAGTACACAAGTTCTCCATGGAAAAACATATGTCTCACTTTCCTCTTCTGCAAGGCAAATCGGAAATTTATTTTCAGAGCCTAATAAGTAATAAAGACAATTACGCAGTTTTCAATATTTCTGTTTTTTTGATTTCCCCTAAAAAAATCCTCCACACTTGCCTCACTGAGGTATATACAGATGTGATCACCTGATTCATAAAGAGAAACTTCTATTTGACTTTCAGACAGACTGCCTGTGCTCAGAGCAGAGGATGGCAGGTAAAAAGAATTACCCAGAAAAAGTGTTTATTCATATCATGTTGCTCTGTCAGCTTTTGTAATGTTTCCTCAGCTCATGCTTTTATAAGATAATAAAAGATTTTGGATCAGTCTTATCTGAAACTCAAAAAAATCTGATGTCATAGTGACATTACAGACAAACTCTACTCCCCATTCTGACTGTGCTCCACTAAGACAAAATTAAATGGATAAGAAGTTGGCTAAAAATAATAAGTTGAGACAACACAGTAACAGTGATACAGAGTTCTTACTACCTATGTTGTGTACTATGTCTTTGCAGAACCACAAGTGACTTACAACATGGGAAAGTATCCTCAATAAATACTGCCGAGACACGCTTGAATTATTAGTGATTTTCTGCACTCACCTCTGAGAAAAATGTTTCCCTGTCACTCCATAAAGTTGATCCATTTTATACCTGATAATCACAAAATTATGCTAATATATGCTTGTGCAAACATTTTTATTTTCATCTTGCATCTTAACAAAGTTAGAAATACAAAAGGACAAATACCTTCACAGTCTTCCGTCTCATAGTAAAGTGCAAGGTTTCTGAGTAGTGAGTCATCACTTAAGTCAGGTAGGTAAGTTAAATCCAATTTCCAATCGTTCATATCACTTAGGCATTTCAGAACAAAATGTGCACAAACCTCGTGCTGTTAAACCAAAACAAAAAAATCTTACACAACACTTTTCCATATGAGGGGATCAAAGCATCTGAAAAGTAAGGTTAACTACCCCAAATTTTGTGGACAAGGAAAACAACATACCATTATGTGATATCTTGATGGCATAATTTTAGCTAACAGACTTCAGTGCTCTTCTTTACTATATAAATAACTAAATTTAACATAAAGACCTGCCATCAGCATTTCTGTATGGGGTGAGGCCAAAAGGTCCATCTAGTCCAGCACACTGTCACTAGGGCTTGCCAACAATAGATGCCTAAAGAAGAGGCCAAATATACAGGCATATTCTTCAAAACATTCTCATAACCCAAGTGATTTGTGGTTTCCTGAACCAGCATGAGACTCTTTCCAGAAAATACATTATATCCTTTGGTCTTATCAGAGGACTAAGCACTGTATTAACACAATGGAAAAGTGAAGTGATGATTGCACCTGATGACAGGGGAAGTAAGACAGTGCCACACATACCATTTTTATTAATGGCAAAACTCTCTCAGTCCAGCATGATTTAATGATCCTCATTTGAGCTCTCTGTGAAAGAGGCATATGAATAAGAAAAACTACTGTGAGACACTGCATTCTACAGAGGTCGGCTGCTTCCTCTGGAGATAGTGGTTTACTTTCTCCCTGCTGAGAGATGACAAATAAAAACATAGAATTACATTCTTTATCAAAATAGTTGCATCCATCTTTACTTCACTTAATTCAGTGACTCTCACTTTGTTAAAGCAACTAATGACTTTACATATTCACAGATAAATGAGTTATACATTATAATTTCTTCTGGACATATCTAGTTTGAAATGTACATTTTTGTGGCTGAGAAGAGAAAGCTATCTCTTCCATTAGCAAAATGCGTATGTTGAATGCACTGAGAAGGTAGTTAAAAAGAAATACTTACTGTTTCTGATGGCACCTTCCATGCTCCCATTAAAGTATCTGCATTTTTGCACATATTGCTGTACATTTTTAATAACACTGCACAAGCAAGAACACAGATCACACGCCTAATGTCAGATCCTTTAGGCCACAGTTGTTTCAAGAGCAGAATAGTCTGGCATACCTGCATTCAAAATGTTAACAGCACAGAATACTATTACAATAAAAAAGATACATCACAATACAAAAAGATGCATCAATCTTTCTGAGAGAGAGAGAAAGGGAGAGAGGGAGAGACAAGGAGACAGAGAGACAGAGAGAGAGAGGATACCTCTTTTTTTATTATTTTCAGGTTCATCTTGAGCTGTCCATACAGACACAGGGATGTTGCTCTGTCCCTGACCATAGCTTCATAGGCAAGTTGCACATCTTTTTCATGCTAAGAAGTACCAAAGTCACAAAGTTACACGAGAAAAAACAACAGATACAATGTGTCATGGACTATTAGCCATACAGTTCCTGGATGTCCTATAGATGGGAAACAAATATGTATAGCTATAAATATATATATATATATATGAGAGGCATATAGATGTAATTATATATGTATATTATTATTATAAAATATATAAAATGTATTTGTGTGTATGTGTGTGTGGTATTTTTTTCTTCTCCCTTCCTCCCCGTTTTTTTTTTTAACCTCCAAATCTCAGCCTACAAGAAACACTTCTAAATAAAATTCCATTAAACATCACATCCACATCTAGTCCCGCCTGGTATATTACATGACAACTGATACAGGGCTACTAAAATTATAGGAAAGGTTTTATTTGAGACTAGTGATCTTTTTGACATATCTTACGTGATTATGAACAGGCATATCAAATGGGAACCTCAAAAAAAAAAACCAAAAAAGAGACACAGGAACTTGTGATCCAGTAGATAAAAGATGAAACACTACAGGATGGTATTACACACTTAAATTTAGGAAGGATTCAACCACTCATTATTGAATGTAATATTCAAATCCTCAGTGCAGCCTGATCACTTAAGCATTAAGCAGACTGGCAATGCTCTGGGTCTGTCACAACGCTTTCCATCCTCTGCCAGGAGAGCTCTCCCCAAAATCCAGATAGAGCTGAGTGGTACACGCTGAAATGACACTATGAAGAACGAGGCAGGAATTTGTCAATAGTCATACCAGCTAAAGATTTAAAGAGCATTAGATGAAAGATACATAAAATGAGCCGTGCATCAGTGCTTTATAATTTCAATATGTAAAATCTAATATCAAATATCACATTAAGATCTCTCAATACATTAGGTTTTTATAAATGTAAGCCTATGACTCCAAATCCACAAAGAAGTTGTGTAATTTACCTTTTGAAAAAATAATCTGTGTTTCCACAAACTCTGAAGATGATATCCATAAACTCTAAGAATATCATATTCCTGTCCTGAAGTGAGCACAACATTGATCTTCTTTGACAAGGAATGAGCAATAAAGATGAATAAATAGTCTGTTTGAAGAGAGGTCAGTCCTATGTCAGATATGATGATGAAATAAGGATAGCTATTCTTCAGAAAAATCTCCCATTTAACTGATAAACAATTGGAAAACTCTGTATGAACACGGATGTCTGTGTTATGCTTCAGGTGTTCTATTAATGCAGCACGCAGGAAAAGAAAATGGGGATATGCAAAGTACATCTGTTCTGCATCCTGTTGAAAATAAAAACAACAAAATTACTCGGCTACAACTCTGTCAGCAACATTCAATTTTAAGTACTGTGCAAGCATATATTCAAATTCTATTTACAATTTGTATGTCATACTGCTATTTTATTTCACATACCATATTTTATACATATATAAAATATACATACACATGTATATACATACATGTATATATACATACATACATATATGTACACACATATATACATATGTATATGTGTGTATATATATAATACGTATTTTATATATATATATAAGTATATAAATAAATAAATGAAACTATGTCCAAAAAAATCTAGTTGTAAAATCAGGCCCCAAAAGTTAATAAGAGAATAACATTTCCAATGAAAATCTAATCAGGCTATTTGGTAAATGCCTACTATAGTATTTTTTATTTTATGATGATGATTCTTTCTGTTTGAAAGAAAGAAAAACACAGAGATGCAGCAGATCAACTGTATTAGTATTGATCCGTATTTCGTGAGGGTGAAAATAGCCCAAAAAGGAATAATTGCTATCACTGATCAGTTATGTGCTGATACATGCACCCTGTGCCCACTTTGCCACCCTCCTGCAATCACTGCCTCACAATTACTATATTAAATAGGCTTCAGAGCTTTGCAGCTGAACCCAGCTGCATAGACTGACCCAAGTAAAAACCTTTCTGCTCCTTTTGTCTGCAAAAGGCAGAGGCCGTTGTGCCTTTTGAGTTTTTTTCCTATTTAAGGTATAGGAAAGGGATGAATGACCAGCAAACAGACTTTAAAAGCTGTTACACAGAAGAGGAAATACTGCAGAATAGTTGTAATACTAGGCCATCCCCAACAGTAACTTGCACTGAGTTTATAAAGTATGATTAATATCCATTTCCATTCCTCCCTACATTATGTTCTAATCTATTATTTCGCTTCCATAATGCTATCAGTCTTCTGATATCATTTTTTCCATAACAAGACAAACAAAGCTATTAATTTTTAAGTAATCTTAAATATGTTTATAGAATTCAAAGTATACATGATTCAATGAAAGCATTGTTAAAATCTCATACAGGACAATGTGGACCTGGTATTCCTAAACATTAATGGTTACTTGCGCAGAAAAAAAAAAGATGCAAATTATAATAATTTACTGAATTTCTTAAAAATCTACTTTAAAAATAAATCTCATGCAAGTAAGAGGCAGGAAAGGAAAAAAAAAAGAAATGTTATTCCTGTTGAATGTCACAAATCTCTCCTTATTTGTGGATACAGTGAACAGATCATTTCCTAAAGTGGGTTACAATCAAACAATCCCTTTTGAGGAAGTGTAGTAGTTTAAACAGCAAAATGTTATTTGTTCAGTACCTTGAAAAAAACAATGACATATTTTGCTCCTTTTTCAATGAAGTCCTGCAGAAAGCATTCAACTCGGTAAAAGAAGGTTAAATATTCTGTTTCCTTGCATGAACACATAAGAAGTAAGGAATCCCCATCTATCACGAAAAACTCAGACTCAACGAAGTCCTTTAATAGACTGACATAACTGAAAAAAAAAAAAGGAAAATAGCATATATATAATATTACTCTCAAAAAGTTACTGATATAGGACAGGAGAAGTTTTCTTTCTAATAGATTTTAAAATAAACATTTTGCTTAATAAATCAACTACACATGAAATACCTAAGTAAAATGGATAGCAAGCCATCTTTCTTGGATCTAAAGTCAATAATAAATAGTTTGTAATCCTTTCAATTACTGAATAGAGTACTACTGTCTTCTCTATAATTCTGGATACTTTTCTAGCATCTGAGGCTTCTGCAACTTCTGTAGCAGCTCTTGCTCATCTCTGCTTATCCAGATGCTGCTCTCTGTTCTACAAAACAAATATCCTAAATATTCCTTACATATTTAAATTATCTTCTATTTATTACTACTCATCTCTAGCATGTCAGTTACAGAATGTAGAGAAGATACTTCACTGTCAGTATGAACTATGCTATTTTTAATCCTTTTCCATATCAAGCAGGGAAAGGAAGCAGAATAACATCACACAGAAGATCACATAGAAGAAAAGATGTACAGAAGACATAACAGGTATATATGAAAGAGAAACCTGTGGAAAAAAAAAGTAAATGCTGTAACACTAGCAGCCTTAATACAGGAGATGAAATATGCTCAGAATGCTATAAAGCATACTGGAAACTCTGAAAACACAATTGCAGATTAGCTCCCAAAACCTGCAAATAATCTTTATATTTTGAGTAGACGTTCTGTGACATTAAGAGGTTTCCTTCATGTGGCTACGTTGTCTGGTTTTCAACAAATCTAGGTTACAAACACACAGCTTCTCTGAGGGGTACTACACTGCAATGTCTTTTCAGCTCAAAGAAAACTTTTTTACATTATATTTTTTTCAGTGAACCCCAGTGCACTTACTCAGCTTTTGAAATAGATGTCCAAATATGTACATTCAATCTATCCAGAAATCCACACTGGTTTATTCTTTCTAAAATATTAGAATAAATTAGAAAATTTTAAATTTCTTATTGTTATTTGTAGAACCATACAACCATAACTCATCAGTTAATTACAAAAAAGCCAAAGCGCGCAATATAATAGATACTATAAAACTATAAAAAGCCAGAGACACCAGCATAAGCTAATAGCATCTCCTTACCACGACTTTGGTAATCACGACTATCCGGGAGAACTTTGAAATCCCTGCATTCAGTTTGTGACGCCTGTTGTACTACTTCTTCACTGTCTGAGGTACTATAAAAGTTATTGTAATCTGTGTCTTCATCTTCTTTTTCTCTGTCTTCCACTTCTTTAAGTATCTGCATAATGGTTATTTCTTTATCACTGGTATCATTCTCATAAACACTTGCACTTCCACTTCCTACATCTTCCTTTTTAAACTGTTGCATTAACCCTATTTTCCCCCTGTCCATAAACTCAGAGTCTTCATCATTACTATAACTCGTGCTGTCATCATCATCAACAACCTTCCCAAGATCAGCTTCTGCAGAGTCCATCATCGATCTTGTTTCTACTACCTAAAAAAGGAAATTCTAGGTAATTAAAAGGTAATTTGGGAGAAATATGGCTCTTACATTTGAGCCATTATATTAACTACATATAGTCATAGCTACACTGGAAAAAAATGAAGAAAATCTGGAAACCACTTTATGGACATTTTTGAGACATATTTTTACTTTCAAATTAGTAATTGCTTTTATGAAGTATATAAAACACATCACCTTTTGTCTTTGTTAAAGTTTCCCAAGGAAAAGCAAGGCCATTACATCCTTGTTGGATACTTTGCATTAAAGAACCTTTATTGGGGTCGAGAAGATGGAGGGAGATGAGTTGGACATCATTTGTTATTTTGGCTGTATCTACAACCTGTGCTCCATGGCATCCCCATTTCTTGGGCCAAGAGACTTGAATCAACACTGCTCCTTTTAGTCATTTCTCAGGGTGGCCACATCTTTATCATACAGGGCTTTCAGTGGTCACAGTTTGGCACCAATCCTACTTTTTATTTCAATTTTATCTTTTTTTTAAGAAAAGTAAGCTGAAATTCTCATTTTGATTTTCACCTTTCATTAGCTAAAGCCCCAAAGAAATTAAGTTGCAGGCAAAGAAAACAAAATATACTCATATAAACTACTTGTAGAATATTGTACACACAGAATGCTATATTACACTGCTGTGCTTAAGGTAACTTTAGAGTTGAACTTTAATGCCTGTTTGCATTAAATGTAAGCCATTTATATACATACAGCCACAAAAAGCTCACCTTTATTTAACATTTTGTATACATATTTCATGTCAAGGCATGGAAAAAGCTTTAATCTGTTCTGCGTTTTCTTATTTAAATTGAAAAAGTTTTATCAAAGGCTTGAGATGCTTTTCTTGGATGAAGGCATGTATCTGCATGCTGGAATTTTCACTGGCCTAGGAAACTGTCATCCCTGCTTCAGCAAGCTGCTGAGTGTTACTTTATATATCTGAACACAGAAAGCCAGCTAGGAATGCAGATCTATACCTGCACATGCTCATGTATGGACCATTATATTTTCTGGCCAAAAAAATAAATAAATAACAAGAAAAAATAACCACACACAACTTAAAAGCTTTGCCATGATGCTTTTCTGCAATACACATCTCAACATCGCAACTGTCTGGGCCATGGGATGGACAGGAACCAACCTCAATCCAAGCGCCTACCCAATCATAACCCCAATCTAGTTGGCACCACCATACAAAAGCCCCAACTCTAAACTCAACCCAAAATCCCACCCCAAACCTAACCCGAACCGCACTCCCACCCCACCGCGGCACCCACCTGCCTCCAGCGCTTTGCTGCCTGGCCTCCGGCCACCACTCCTTTATGTACCCGCTGCTGGGCCGCTCCTGCTGCTCCCGGAGCCAGCGCCAACTCGCCCACTTTCGGTTTCTGTTCCCGGTGCGCCGGGCCGCCCGTCTCGCTTTCGATTCCGAGAGCGCAGCTCCTGCCTGCTGCCGCAGGGGGACCCGCCCCGAAAGCTGCTCTTACTGCCTCGGAAATCTGCCAAGAATTGCTGAGGGGACAGTCCCAAACATGACCTAGGGAAATGATGACCAGGGAAAGCTTTGAGACATGGAGCCCACATGATGCTACCAGAAAACTGGGTACCTAATTACAGCACTACCACCCCAAGCAACTATTTTTACAAGTCTGTGTTCTTAAAGTTGGAAACTTAATGTTGGAAGGTGCAGCCTGCACGAGAGGAGTTTGCTCTGGGCTGCTCCCCACGATTTAACAACACTCAGATTCAGCAGGGCTGAAGCCACCACCCTGCAGCCTCAGGTACACAAGTCCAGACACGGGGAAAGTGCCACTGCAGACCCCGACCACAGCCACAGCCACCCACCACAGCCCCCATGCAATTCCCTCCAAAGCAACCTGGCAATGGAGCTTCTTACCTGCTGAGCACCTGGTCACCTGCTGATGCCCACTACGCTGTTACCTATCAGAGACCGGAAGGGTGGCCCATCAGGGGGCAGGGTAGTCCTTTTAGCTAAATATAGAGCTCTCATATATATATATATACATAGATTTTCTTTCACCTGTTGAATTTCCATCTTGACTATAGATCTTGACTAAAGAGCTTTCTTGTAACCTCTTGTCTTCAAATATTCTCATACATGACAAATGATGATCTCTCAAGTTCAGTGCAGTTACCCCCAGAATCCAAATCAATCCTGGATGCCTCTCCAGTGTCACTGCTACAATAGCTGCCTTTAAGATCTCCCTACAAAACAATGACGAAAGGGAAAGAGAGAGGCTTCAGATAGGGAGCTGAAACAGCCATTCTTTCAAAAAGATTTAAGATGATCAAGGCAGTTTTGATCATCAAGCAGTTTGCAGTACCCATCTGGTATAGAAAAAAACTGCCGCAGAAATTATTTTTAATTTGAGACACCTAGCTTGGAGCTGTCAGTAGTCACCTACATCTAAGCTAAACTTTCACCTTCAAAATAAATCTCTTTATGCAGGCATTTACAGATATACTCTGTATCTTTTTCAAAAAATACTCTTTAAAATGAAGAACTCAGTGCAAGTCAGAGGTCTCGACAGACTTTTTCTTGGAGAAAGGTAAAGTTCTTAAATCATTAGTCTCTGATCAGCTTGAGGGAATAACCACATTTTTCTGTTCAGCTGGACTACTGTAATGTTAGCTAATCTTTTGTCTAGGAAGTTAATGAACTTCAGACAGTCTCTGAACTCAGGTTTCAATGTACACAGGAGCTGATACACTGTAAGGGGTGAAAAAGTCTGAAATTCTGTCACCATTAGGAAGAAAACAACTGGTTAAAACTAGCAACTGATTCAGACTACAAGTTTAAGCTTAACCTTCTTTTCTACTTAAATTTCAGTTTTCATGATCTGTGCATCAGCTATTTCAGGGATTTAGTCCTAAATTCTACACAGATGGTGAACAGACTAGTACATGTTTGAATGGGATGAATTTTTGATCCAAAAATTAAATTGTGTATGTTTTCATTTCATTAACTTTACCAACATGAAGTACAGAAAGGAGTGATAAGAAGTTAGGAAATATTTTGATTCTTTTTCACACAGTAACAAATGTTAAGCTGTAAGGAACTTTCTACTTATTTGCTCTCTTAATGCCGGTTGCACCTAGTCTTTCCTTGGAAAAATCTATGCCCATGATCCAATCTGATAAAAGATGTTTCTTTCCTCATACTCTAAATAGTTAGGCCATGATGCTATTGCAGGCCTACTGGAGAATGGTTGATGCAAAGATGGACTTAGTAACTAAATAAAGACACCAGCATCCTAATTCATATGTGAAGTATTCCCATGAACAAGGTTAAGCTTGAATTATTTCATTCCAGCTATCTTGAATATTCAAGTAACTGAAATTAATTAGACGTTTAAAATGATTTACTAGTTTTTGATCCAAAGTATAAACATTTTGGCATGGCCAGGAAAACCATCTGCTAAGTAATGGTCACACGATCAAGTCACTTCACTTCAATTCACGTAGGAAATAATTCATCTGAAAATAACAAAATTGCATTTATATCTTTAAGATTTTAAGCACCTTTTACAACTTCCTATTATACTTAAACCACCTTAAATTTCTGTGACGAATATATTTCCTTGCACGCTATAAATATATGCATATAAATGCTATGAGAAACAACAGTTCTAGTATGAGGCAATTCATCATTTGGGATGTTTTTTATATTTACCACTAGACTTGTAACATCTTTTCCAAGATATTTTGTCACCACTGCTAAATGCCTACATAACACAGTTCTCTTCATCCTCAAAGAGGTCAGTTAAAGAAACACTGAAAAAAATAAAGGAAATTCTTAAATGAACAATTGTTTAAGGATTAGTGCATAACTGCTAGTGACTATCAGGCTGGACAAGCCAGTGAGTAAGTGATGTGGCTTAGGAGCCAAGCATGTGTTATGAGACCAATAATCTAACACGTGGTAACTCAGTGAAATAAACTATGTTGAGTATTTATTTATAAAAATAGAAAAGTCACTTACCAAGTTTCCAAAAGAAATTTGTATTGTTTCACAATAGCCATTTTAGAAACAATCAAAGTAAATGGGCTAAAATTCTGTATTTTGTTGCTGCATTCATTTAATGCAGTCTTCTGAGAGACCATTAAGAATTACCTACAGAAAAATGTAGTTTACATTTCTTTTTAGTTTTATGAGCAGCCAGAACAAAACAGGAATAAGAATTAAATACTATAATTAAAGTTTGTTATTTGTGTGATCAGGAGCCCAGGGCGGCCAAAGTCCAGACCAGACAAGGCAGTGCCCTGGGTGACAGGGTGCAGTCCCCATGCCATGGGCAGGGCAGGATAGTGACGTCAGCTGGCCCAGTCAATAGCCAGGCAAGTGTAATAAAGCATAAAAAATAATCAGGCAAAATATTAAGCTAAGTCTGCAGTTAACCAGGAAATCGAAACAGCGGGCTACAGCCAGTCAACTCTGAGCCTGAGCTTAAATGCAGTCCCTAACTTCAGGATTTTGCAGACAATTTATCTTTTATTTTTGTAATGCTTCTGGAACTTGTGCTTGAAGATGCAAACTAGTAGTTCCTGAGCTTGCAAATCTAGTCAAACAATATTTTAGAAAAAATGTGACTATATCTTCTATGCATCTTTTTGTATACTCATTATTATGTAAGAAAGATTTTTCATCATCTCTTGACATTTTGTATTTTCATATGCTCAATGAAAGCATTTTTAGAGCAGAAAATATTGAACTATGGTCCCTCTATCACTGGTAACTGGTTTTGCATGTTTAAGGAAAGAGAAAGATAATACACTGAGTATGTTCCTAGTATAAGCTTTCCATGTAAATAATTGTTTTCTTCCTGGTATTTTTTTAAAGCAAAAACCAGACTAAATGTAATATTTGTAAAGTGTGGTCCACATTTTGTAAGAGCTTGGCAAATGATTCTAGCTGCTCTAGAAGCAGTTTTAGAGAAGTGATATGCTTGCAAAGGATTCAATTTACCTTCATAGGTCATCAAACTATATCCTTTATATTTGATAACATATTCTTAATTCATAGTTGTGAATATAGTTGCTATCATACTGTTTCACAGTGTCAGAGATAGAGTCTTTTTTTTCCAGATTCCTAATTATCATTCAGTTTATCTTTATTTCCTTTCCTTTATCATATTCTTTAATATTAAATTAATTAATTAAAATTTTAATTTATTAAATCGTTAAAACAAAATTTAATTTTACCCATGACTAGTAAAAGTCTGTTTGCATTTTGTAGTGCTAGCTGGTATATATACTCTTCTAATTTGCCAAATCTTATTTTTAGCACATCTTCAAAAAGTTCTTAAGACTCTCTTCAAAATACAAAACTTGTGTAACATACAGTAATGAATTAGTTGGGTTTGGAACACAAATTATTCATATAAATAGCTAGAAGTATTGACTAGAATCAAGGAAAAACAGTACTTTATTTTAAAAAGCCAGTATCCACATATATACTACTTAATGTCTCTGAAGTCTTATTTAAGTATGTGAAGGAAACTAAAATTAAATGTTGATAAGTTAAAATGTTGTGTAAAGTCAATTTTGTTTTTCTCAGGTACCGCTTTTTTCCCCCCAAAAAATGAATGTGTTTGTTATTATTGATCAGTAATCTTCTTTTGGCAATGGAAAAACTTATCATATTGAGTCTTCCATAGCTGCCCTTGACACTATGGATATCTTCTGTCTTCTCCAACAGATACAGGAAGAACTATGAGTTCTGAATGGTGCATTTCTGCACTTAAAAAATGAACATCTGCTTCACGATCTCTCTTGCTGAAGCTCTGCCATATCTTTGTACTCAGCTCTGTATCCTCCGAAGTAGTACCAAACACATATCCAGCCTCATTTTTACCTTTTCATTGAGAATGCCATATTGAATATTTATTTAAAATAGAGAAGTAGTTGACTAAAGCAAAAACTATGACAAAAATGAGATGATGCTGGGTGGGAATAGTGCATGAGGTAGAATGCATTTAAGAGGCTATTCCTATACCACATTTTATTCTCTTCCCCTCTCAAGAAATGTTTTCGTTGAACATGATTTTTGTTTTTTTATATATATGCACCAATTTCTAAGCTAAAGAAAGAGGTAATTAACATAAACTTACCCGTCAGAGATGGTTTGCAGATCTTGGGAATAAATCCTTCTTAAAAAGAAATATTACAAGGTTCATAATAATACAAATGGGTCCAAAGCCATACAACGTTGCTTTACTTATGCAGATATCCCTGAAAAATGAAATCCTTAGGTGAGCTAGTGGCTGCATTTCTGTTTATATATCATTTACAACTGACTTCCACTTTTGTTCATTGTAATGAAACATGGTATGACTCAACATTACATATTAATTCTTTCAAATCACTAACTAGGAAACTGTCTCCATTCATACACGGCATCATCACAAGATGGCTGTTAGCTTGCTGTACAACAGGTCGTATATCAATTTCATAGATTTTTTTAGAAAAAAAACCCTACTGAAAAATTTCAAAGAACAGAAAAGAAGTCACACTGATTGCACAAGATGCACTCCTATGTAATTATTAAGCAATGCTGGTATTGAGACCTTACTGACTATCTGATTATACAGAATTCCAAACCTTCAAAGGAAATACAGCATTAACCTTTAACTTATTTCATAAAGTTCTCAAATAAAGTATGCGGGAATAAAAGAAGTGAAGCACAGTGAAGTACACTGAAAATGTTGGGTCTGAACAGGACAGCTGAAAGGCTTATGAACCATAAAGGCACTAGTTACCAGAATAGCTAGTTACTCAAGGATAGAGCTGAATGGCGTGACATGTTTGAAAAGGCATTAATTCTTCAAGGAATAATGCCTGGGTAGATATTTGTGCCCAAATAGGATGCTGACACCAAAAGAGTATAAATGTAGAAATAATACAATTTGTTATAAAAAAGAAAAAGAGTGAAGACTTGCTTCTTTGATAAGAAACTCGCCAAAAAAAAAAAAGTAGAGAGTTTTAACAGCTTCAAAATTTTTGGTTGTTTGCAGGACATAAATGAATGCTTCAGCAATGACAAGACTTTTGAAGGAAAATACCTTAGATAGATAATCAATGATTGATAAATCTATGGATGATCTGCTAAATAATACCTGTTAGCACAGTAAAGACTTTGAGGTATTCTGGGAAAAGAAAAATAAAGATTAGGAAGGAGTGTCTTCTTTCACTCTTCCTATTTTTTGGGTAACATGGTTCTGCAAGTACAAACATAAATATAATATAAGCCACAGATGAAGCTATAAACAGTGAGGTTTTTTTTCTACAGAGTAAAAATCACACTATTTTATTTCTTAGCATTATAGCCTCCTTCCCTTTACTCTTCTGAATCAGGAACAGAAGTTATTTCTCCTGGTAAGAGCTGCCTTGAGCTTTGTTGCACTTAGGAATAAATAATAAAAAAAATGGTATATTATATTTTAAAATACACATAGTAGAGAAAATAAAATATAACCATTTTTACCATTTAGTGCTCTAGAAGTGTTTATTTTTCTGTTTATTATAAACAGAATGCATATTTTAAATTCACCAAAACTAACACACAGATTTAATAGATAAAGTTAGTGGAATTTTGAAAGACAAAGTTCAGTGATGTTGCAGGTTGTGTAAATAATATTTACTAATTTACTTCACTGGGGTATGGTTCAAGTCAATAGAGACCAGTTTCTGCCATTAGCTACACACATATGTCTGAAAGGTCCACTCAAACGCGGCTCTCCAAAGCCAATGGGGAAAGTGACCATTAGTAGGCAGGTGCAACCTTCAGCATGAGTCCAGAGCAAAGTTCAGATTCATACTGTACTCAAACGCTACTCCTGAAAAGGACAGCACAGATTTCTTCCTGTAACTAAGTTCAAAAGCCATTCTGATTTGAGAAATACCTTTCTTCCTTTTTGATTTGCATGATATTCTTCAAGTTTTTCATTTAGTCCCTTCAATTTTTCATAATTCTATAGCTGTTACTCTGCTCTAAAAAGACATTCTTTCTGCCAATTATAATCACGGCTTAAATATCTATCCTTCAAATTCATTTTCACCAACAGCTCTATACTTAGCGTCAACTGTTTAAGCAAGAGAGGAGAGGAGAGGCGAGGAGAGGCGAGGAGAGGATAGGGGAAGGGAAGAGCTCCTGGCTAACCAGTAACATATCTTAGTCATGCCTGCAAGAAAGAGATTATAACTGTTATAGGCTTCTGGGGCAGCTCACCTTGTGATTAAATTACACAGAAGCTGTAAGTTTCAATTCCTAAGACAGACTTACTTTTGATTTATTTTTTAAAAGATATAGTCCAAAAATATCTTGCTAAAATGGAGATAAGAATAGGCTATAATGGCTTGTTGACATAGAAACTGCATATCCACCAACTACAAAACTGTGCAGCACAGCCTCATACAGCAAATACAGTTATTTTGACATTAAAGTTTTGTGGATTTTAACTAATTCCTCAATTCAATTGCAGTAATATGTGCATATATTATTTCCAATAATATATTATATGTAATTATTGCCCTATTCTCTATAAAAGATATATAATTCTTCCTCTAAAAGTGTTCGTATCAGGACACGCCAGCAGGCACAAGCCTTCACTGCCTTTGAAATAGGCCATGTCTTCCCCCACTCCGGAGGCCTCCTTTATGTTACTCCTAAAAATACCTTTTAAAAATTGCTTGTTATATGACTTATCTCTAAAATGAAATTATTTGATTCATTTTTAATGGAAACATAAAGCTGATGTGTTTGCAAATCCTAAGCATGTATTGCAGTTCACCCTGGAAGGGAAAATATACAGTATTAGTTTTAAACCATGGAATGAGTGCTAAAAAGCAATACACTACTCCCAACTTGTAACCAAAAGCTGTCATATTTTCAGCCAGTGAAAAGTTCAGCCGGCACCAGTTTTCTGGTGCTTAGCTTGAAAGCCCTTCCTTTCTCATCAGCAAGGAAGAAAGGAAAAATCTCCTGAATTTTGTCAAGATGTAGCCTACCAGAAAACAAAAAATAATTTGCCTTTGCTTGTCTATGTGATATCCACCAGGTCTGGGATATTTCTGCTACCACCTTTTTCTGCAGCTGTCTGTTGGCCAATCAGGAAAAAGCAAAAGGCCTGAAGTCCCTCCAACTCCATGGAAACTCTTTCCAAAAATAATCCCAAGCTAAGTGTCTCCCTAATAGAAGCTAGTGACTGACAAATCTCTCAGCAGTTTGTCCTAACTAGCCAGCTGTGTTCAGCTTGTTTTTTTTTTAGTTTAGTACCACTGCATTGGGTTTGGACAGCTGATTACTTCCGCTCTTAACGTTCCTGCTTCAGTATTCATTCCTCTCCTCAGACATATGCATGTCACATTCTCACATATTTGTCTTTGTTTAGCACTATGACTTCTGGCATCAATACACAGCTGTCTACCCTTATCTTGCATCAGTTATGTTTTTAGGTGACTGACAGAGCTTTCCTACAGACCATAGGAATTCATTTGGCATAATCAAAAGACATAGCATGCAATAGCTGTTAAAAAGTTAAATTAATGTAAAGCAATATTATCATAAAAGGAAAAGGAGAACTAAATACTTATTTTCATAGAGATCAGCAGTTTGTTGAAATAGCCTGTTGAAAAAGGCACATTCACTTTTCAAAGTTAATCCCTTTGTAGAAACAGAGGCTTTAGTCTGCTATTGAACTTCAGCACTGCCTATGCCTGTTCAGATCAAACACATTTCACATGTTAAAAAGGAATCTGAGTACATGACTGGCTGTGAATACAAACATGTAAAATATGCACTATAGACTTGCAGCTAAAATTAATCTAATGGAGATCACTTTCCGAATGGAAACTCTAACTGAACAACATTGAAAAATGCTTGGTATATACCATAGAAAAAGATACCATGTGATGCTATAAACCACTTGGTTTTCTTACAGCCCCGCTACCAGTTTTATGACAGGCATAAATGCAAAAACTTTTTATAAAAATTACCAATCAATCAGACTTATTTGAAAGATATTTTTCACAGAGGTATACAGGTAACATCTAAGAGACTTGGGACTGAAGCATGTACTTAAATTTAAGCATACACAGGGGAAACAGAGGATGCATAATGCTGTTCAGATATGCTACAGGGAGTAAGAACCATACTTAGTTTACAATTAATATATATATACAACCAAGGTTTACATCATGAAGAACAAAATCAAATTGGGTAAGAGTAACAGAGGACAGTTATTTCTATATGCTTTCCAATACATAGAATGGCCTATCTATGTAAACCATAGAGAAGTGCCATAACCTAGGACACTAAATCAGTCAAACCCATAAAGAATTCCAGAGATTTCTGGCACTTTGTTTCTTGCACTTTAATACTATTCTACAATATTCCTTTAATAATTTAATTGAATTAATATTAACAGTATTGTAGAGGTCTTCCCTAGGCCCTCTGCACAAAAGCGAGCCTAATCTGTATGGATTTTTAAGGACTTCTATAGCAAAAATAGTAGTAGTTTAAAACTTGATATCTCTGCACATTCTCAGTTCTTACGAAAATTCTTGGTTCTGAGGAAAATTCTGAATTGGAACTGTGTCAATATTGCAGACCCTAACACCATGGGTGCTGAATCCTAGGCAAGCGGGACACGATGCTCCAGAGCGTGAAAGCACCTCAGAAGTGGTTTGAGTGGGTAGAGAGGGGCTTAGATAAGCAGTTTACATTCCTGGGTACAGACAAAATCCTGGACATGAGGAAAAGAGCCTAACTTCAATAAAAATGGCTCTTTTGTTAGGCATTACATTTCCATTTTCACGCAGTGTGTTCAGCAAATACTGGAGGTAAAAGACACCTGTCTATGAACTTGCATCCCGTTGCACTCCCTCTCATACCGCACCCCAAGCACAAGGGTGGCACAGTAGTGATTTAAAATTACTTTAAATGTTTTTAGTAAGTTGAATTAATTAAAATTGCAGTGCCAAAGTAGGATGAAGAAAACTCTTGAGAGGCTGGAGTATGTATTGAGGCAAAAAAAGAAACATGACGTGCAAAACTTCTTACCTCATACACGCACTCACTGAAAACTGACTGGACAACCCCTACGCAGGGCAGTTGCCCACTTGGTGTTGCCAGTGTTCCTCCGCCATTTTGTAGGGAAAGGAAGTAAAAGCAAACGTAGAAGCTTCAAGGTGAGGGAGGTGGGAAGGCTACAGTGATGTGGGCAGGGGTTACAGGGGAAGCAGGGGCAGCCGATGGCGCCGCGCGTGTGGCCCAACGGCTGCGAGGGACCGTTGGGAGGCAGCTCTGCGGCGCCATGACACCCTACGAGCAGGGCGGCCAGGCGGGGCTGCTCTCCGCCTTCTTCTCCCCCTGAGGCGGGAGTGCTTCCCCAGGGAACGCCACCCCTTGGCTCCTCACCCACCTCTGTCAGCCCTTGAGTCCGCGGGCACCAAAGGAAGCACCAGGAGCGAGCTTCATGGTAGCCACGTTGCGAGCGTCGAGGCTCCTCGTGAACATGGGGGTGAAAGGGCTGCCTGGACCGCCCAGGAGGAGACCGCTCTTAGGTAACGAGCAGAGAAACCTTCCCCGAGCTCAGGAAGGTCCTCAGGTTTGTGGCACGGAGCAGGGAGCTTGGCTCCATGTTGCTGTGCCTGGGAGCCCAAGGTGCAGAGCATGATATTAAGCTGTGCAAAGAGATCCTCCAAAAGAAGACTGGGGGATATCATTATGACTTCTGGTAAAGCTGAAAAAAAAAGGATCGTGGAGGTGTTTTTTTTTGTTGTTGTTGTTTTTTTATAGAATCACAGAATGCCTAAGGTTGGAAGGGACCTCTAGAGGTCATCTAGTCCAACCCCCCAGCACACGCAGGGCCACCTAGAGCACGTGGCACAGGGCTGCATCCAAGCGGGTCTTGAAGATCTCCAGAGAAGGAGCCTCCACAACCTCTCTGGGCAGCCTGTTCCAGGGCTCTGTCACCCTCACTGTCAAAAAATTTTCCCTTAAGTTCCTGTGGAACTTTTGGTGCTTCTGTTTGTGGCCATTTCCTCTGGTTCTGTCAGTGACCACCAGTGAAAAGAGGCCAGCCCCATCCTCCTCACTGCCTCCCTTGAGGTACTTATAGACACAGATCAGGTCCCCTTTCAGCCTTCTCTTCTCCAGGCTGAACAGGCCCAGCTCCCTCAGCCTCTCCTCATAGGGCAGATGTTCCAGGCCCCTGATCATCCTCGTGGCCCTGCGCTGGACTCTCTCCAGCAGCTCCACATCCATCTTGTACTGTGGGGCCCAGAACCGGACACAGTGCTCCAGGTGTGGCCTCACCAGGGCTGAGTAGAGGGCAGGATCACCTCCCTCGACCTGCTGAGGTCGCGGTTTCATGGTTTCATGTTATTTTTACAACTTTGGCATATACCTGTAGCAGTGCTAGCTGACGTGCAGTTGCATGAGCATGCCAGTTGCACTCCTGCAGGGTTTCCAGAAACTTGGAAAGATGTGCGAGTACCATGGGCATTATTTGGCCATTTCACTATTTTTGACACCTTCACATAAATACTACAGTGTCTTTGTAGGTATTGCAATATCCGCTTCTAAACAAGTTATGCAAAATAAAGAACACTTCTAGCCGAATAAGGACCTTTCAAATATGCTTACAGGTAAAATTGGACATGCTTGGAGCTTGGACATGCTACATCAAAGTACAGCAAGGTGTGACCTGTAGCACTTAAGCACAGGTAAACCAATTTTTCAAATTATCAGAGATGGTGTTTTAAACAAAAGTATAAGGAAAAAATAGTATCCATAGCTCAAAATCACTTCAAGGATTTTGTGGGCAGTGAATGGAGTTTTATCTGCCTCTGCTCCTTAAAATATGAGCAGCCATTAAAGCAAAGTTATTATTTGAAATCTACACACTCAGCTTAGTTCTTAGCAAGGGGATTGCCTATCTGCTTTATCTGATCTTGTAGTTATTTACAGTAAGATACAAAATAATCTTGGGGCCATAATAGAGTTCCCTTCTCTCCCAATTAAGTGCATAAATTACTGTGCTTTAGAGCTGTGCTTATTATTGGATTTACTTTACAGTTCAGTTAACACTGAAAATCTTTTGTGTGGTGTAACCTCTTCATCAGAAGGAAAGGAAAGCTTGTACACCCAGAATAGTTGTATAGTTTGTGACATATGGGTTTGAATGACTTAACGCTGACTGGTATTAGAAACTATTAATATAGGTTCAGCTATGCCCCACCAAATTTTTGATGAAAAGTAATCATGAAAGGTATATGGTTCTGGAGTTCTGTTCATCACTTGAACTTGCCAGAGTACTGCAACAGGAGTGGAGCTAGCTTATCATGTGTAATATCCTATATTCTATTTGCATTACGTATTACTAATTTTTACATTTTACATGTTAATGTAAAATTACTACATCATTACATATTATTACATGTACATGTTTATCTTTCAAAATGTGTCACTGTTCCAAAATATTAGTCTCCTGACATTTGCTGATAGTTTTTTACTGCTGTCTACCACTTTTTAGTAAAGGAGCATGCACGTTACATTTGCAATAAAACTGAAAATTCATGATCAAAAATTAAATTGCTTAAGATTTGTCAGATCAAAGAATATAAGCATTCTGTAAACCTTTGTACAAAGACATTGTAGAAACTTGGTTAATGGCTTAATGCACTTATATAAAACTTTAATAAGTTTGCAAAATATGACCAAAATTTCATTAATACTTAAAGCAACTGAGAATAAAATTAATTCCATCTTCCACTTTCTGGGCAAGTGTTTCTGCCACTATGCTGTACAAAAATTAGTAGTTGTACCTGATGTACACAAAACCAACACTGCAGCTGTATTCTTGAAAGCTCTGATCCTTTAAAAATTATCTCTAAGTGCCTCCAGACAGCTACATTTTCTTCTCAGAAATGACACTTTAAGTATATCATTCCAAGAATTTGGAATTCATTCACCCCCCTCCCTGTAGAAAATGCTGAAGATAGCCCAAGGCAGTTCGTTGCTGTTTATATGCAGGCTATTTTTGGCTCTCGTTCCAAGGTGCCTAGCTCTCATGCATTTAGGGAAGAGGCTGGGTGTCCAACGCAGGGTCTGGATATCATTCGGAGTGGTGCCTGCTTACAAATTACACATACAGTAATTAACTGGTAGATGACAGAATCCGGAACTATTAAAATGAGCACCGGAACTATTAAAATGAGGATTCTGTTCTTATTTGACACGCTGAACTTACTGTAAAATGACCTGTAATAAAATCCTTTCTATTAATTTCATAATAACAAGGTAAGAATCCTAAGGCATAAGAATGGTATCAGTGTACATTGTGGAGTAAGCTAATACTATCAGTGAATCTGTTGAAACTCTGATTAGGTGACAGTAATTGCCTATATGAAGATGCAGAGAAAGATACTGTACTAAACATAGAAATAAAATGTCTGATAGCAACACTCAATATGCCATGAAGGTGGGCTGGGCCCGGTAGCGAATCATGGGTCAGTCATTGGTACACCTTTATCACATCGGTGGGCGCTTCAGCTGTTGCCAGAGAACAACCTTAATGATAAGTGTAGGGCAACATCTAGAATACCTTGAGCTGAGAAGTGAAAAAGAAGTGCCCACAGAAAGAATTTAAATAGAATTTAAATAATTTAAATAACAGAGCAGACATAACAAACTAGCAGAAGGTACGGAAATCTATAGGATCCCGTTGGAGCTACAGCTTTTCCTGTTTAGAGAATTTCACTTCTGCAATCAGGCTGCTATCTGGCAGAAACAATCCTAACCACAACCAGTTTGTAGTTATGGAACTTATATGATAAAGTCTGTGCATTAAACCAGCAATCTTCATGTTTACTTTTTCCTTTCACTGAGTATCAAAGGAAATGATGTACTTAAAAAGACATAGGTGTGCTTTCTGACAGAAAATTTCTCTTTCCTGAGGCAAAACTCTCCCAGGAGTTCTTGGTGGGGTAAAAGTCCTTCTTTAGGAAGGAGAGGAGGAGAAAGCTGACTGCAATTACTCATTACCGCATACAAGGCCAAAGAAACCAGAAGTACATTCTAACTTCTTCATAAAGCATATCTGTTTTTCAGGTTTTGTGTGTGTGTGTCATTTCCGAGCAGACTTATTTCCTTTTGATAGGATCACCTCATTCAATATGTTAAAAATCAATGATTAAATTTATTCAGGTAGGGTAACATCATTGGAGAGATATATAATTATTCCATTAAATTATGCACAAAATCGTATCACTTATACTAATAAAACTAAGTAAGCTTTTTTATTTTCTTAGAAGATGTTAATGTACATGTGAAAACTGTCTGTTTTAAGCTACTTTTAGTAGAGAAAGCCTATTCTCTTATTTATTGTCATAAAAATAATTTTGTCAAAGCAAAATGGAGTTATTTTTTCTATAATTAAGTCACACCATTTCCTTTCCTTTTGGAGATAAGCACTTTGGTAGTAAGTAATTTTCACATATTAATATTCCAGAGTAATAATTTAAATGATTTGAATTACAGTGCTAAGCGCAACAAAAAGGAATCATTTAAATGATTAAGTTCTTTGAATTTCTGAGTCCCAAGTGCACAGAACTTTGTGCTACTTCCAGGCCTAACGTTGCTTCTCCTGGAATTCAGATAGTAGCAGTCGACTGAAACATGAGTTCAGTTACCAAATATAGATGAGTGGGGTAAGAATTACATAGTCACAGAGGACAGATGTAGCTCACAGGCTACAGTCTTCTCGATGCTTACTGAGGACCAAGCAATCTTTAGTGAATAGCTGGAGCAGCTTTAAGCTTTCTTAGACAAAGAAGGAAAGCAGCAGCTTAATCTGCCATTTGATACTTCATGCGGGCCTGTTCGTTATAAGGTCTGTTTTATGTTTTCTGCTAAAATTAATTTTTGTATTTGGGGGAATAATTGGGTAAGACTTCGAAATCCCAGGGAAAATGAGTACCTTTGTGTTTTAAAAATCTTACAAGATACATTTATTTCTTTCTATTACTTCTTTCAACAGGTTGGCTCTAGGTTGTTTCTTTTAGGGCAGTATTTTTTCTTTGCACAGCTTCCCCTAATTCAGGATGCTTCTACTTCGTTGAAATGAATCCCTTGATTTTCTATTGTTTCCTGTATTTTGTTATTTATCTCTTGGGTGCTTTAATTTTATAAATTATTCCAATGATTTTTAAGACGATTGTAACCATAATCCAGTACATCTTTATTATGATATTATTAGAGTATCTATATTATTTTGTGTTTTTTTAATATATATTTTAATATGTTTACCTGTATTTTTTTATATTTTTAAAAAGGGACCATACAAATAATTTATATATAACAACACTGGAGTAAATCTAAACACTCATTTGCATGCAGTAATGTATTTTATGTTTGTGCCTTTAAATGATATAGTATATGGCTTTGCACATTACCTAGTGAGTAATGATGATGAAACCTGTTATAAATATGCTGCAGTCTAAGGCAGAGAAGCCAGAAATAGCATTAGATATTTCTCATTATGTTCTTATATGCTGCTTGATAGTTAGCAATATTTTATCTCTACTTTGCTGTGATTACAAGTTGCTCTAAAAGAATAGTGATTTTCTGTACTACAATATACTTTCCATTCAGATAGCTAAAACTGGACATACAATCAATTTTTAGGCAGCAGACCGAGAGTTAATCAGCAGTAGAAATCACCATTAACCAGTGTGTATGTAAACTCATTCACTTTATCTAAGTATCCAGCTATAGACTGGTTTGCCTAATCATTTTTTCTTTACCCTCTATCAAGCAACAAAACATAAAGCTCAGTATTAGGAAAAGTGTTAATTCGTAATATATTCATTTTAATCATCTTCTCGTGATGGATGGTAATATGTCATCCCTCCTTCAGCCCACAACCTCCTGAAGCAGCAGAACAACGCAGGATAGAAATCGCAAAAGTTTATCTGAATATGGGATATATCAGTTTGAGACATGAGCAAGCTAGGAACTTATATGAATGAGATTTGAATAAAGATATCAGTTGGAGCACAGTTATTTATAACAGGATTATCTAAATAATAATCATCATTTTTGTTTATTTGAGTACAGAGTTTTGAAAAATAACTAATAGTTTGGAGACAGAAACTCCAGATTTAACCCGTCGTTCCCTGGCGTTCATCCAGTGTAGGCCCTAACAGCTGAGTTTCTAGACCAACTGTTTGCTTGGCTTCTCAGATTCATTCTCTAAAGCTGCTATGTGTTAATCAGTTCTACTGTATATACTTTTCTAGACTTTATTGACATGATTGCTAGATTTGTTGCTCTGAAAACATAGATAAAAGGAAAAAGAAGATGTAATCACAGCAAAGCCTAAACCTATCAATATATTCTATAAAAATGTTTGATACCCTAAAGCATTTTGGTTTCCTAATACTTCTCTTACACTTCTCTGTGATGAGTTGTAATCTGCTGGCAAGGCATGCAAAGATATCAAGAAATGCGTATGCTAGGCCAAGAATTCAAATAATCTAACAGTGGCTACATGCTGGGGAAGCCCCAGTGAAGTGACTCAAGTTAATGGGAGCCAGCACAAACCAATGTAAAATACATCCGAGTGCATCTCATAAGTGTCAAGCTATCTATCTATCATGGAAGCAATACTTTAAAACATTAAGTAAAAAAGATATATATTTTTTTAAATCTACCTGTACAGAATAAATCTCATAGAAGTTATAATAAGAGATTTTGCAAGGATAATTGAAAATATTGATGTTCAGCTTAAAAAACAGATTATCTAGTGGTTTTCCTTTGAACAAGAGAGATTTCTCTGATATTTTGTTTCTTGACAGTTTTACATCCTTATTTTAAAAATATGTGAGGAGAAACTGGAGTGCCCACACCTGGCACACAGTATCCTTATGAGGATGGTACAAAATATGCATAGCACACTCCCGTGGTGCAGAATGATACATATATCATGAGGTCTATTCCTTCAATATTGTTGTACACTTAGAACACATGGTAGTTTGGTATTCTATTCATCAGTATTTGGAAGCCTGCTACTAAATAATATCTAACAATAACAAAAACAGTTTGACAATGAAATACATTGTCAACACATGAATAATTTGGAAATTTTCATTTGAATGTACTTGGCACTTACAAATATGTTGATTCTCATAATGATTTCAACTAGCACACTATTTTCCTCTTGGAATTTATAATTTAGTATTCAGCAATCTGGAAAGCGATAATAAAGAGAGAAAAATGTATTTACAAAATTGTTATAAGCCTACAATACAGAAAAAAGCAAGGTGTAATAGCAGCAATGTGATACATCACTCAGATCAGTAAAACAGAACTAAGCTTGTGCTAGCCCGCATACAGAGGAAGGATGTCTTTATATGTCTGCATGATGCATGAAAAAAGTTCTCATTTCCACCTAGATAACTTGCAGCTCTGGCCAGTTACAAAGGAAAACCAAGGTGCACGATAGGTTTTCCATATACCACTAGGCCTCTGCTCATCTCCTTGTTTTGTGTTAAATTCATAGGAACTAAGATATAAAAGGCCTTTTTTTATTGACAAGTTTAAGGAATTGTATTTGTGTCTTCCAGCATGCAAGGGAGAAGCTGTGGCCAGGCATTGCCTCTTTCTTTAATGCTCAAGGAGGCTTACTGTGCAGAGAGAAGCACCAATGAGGGATACCCTGAAAGTATATCAGAAGCTTCTTCCTCACATGACTTTTTCTATGATTCGCTATCTGACATACAGGATGGGGAATTTTCAAATGAACTCTCTGCCTTCCTCACCCAGGAGGAGATATATAAGAGCCTTGACATAGCTTGGAAAGCCATTGCCAATTCTGTGAAGGAAGATCAGAATGCAGCACCAGAATTCACTCATTATTTCAACACCTCTCTTTCTAGCCCTTCAGAAAATGCTTCTTTCAGGGAGACCAAACTTCACAAGCAAGATGCTTTACGGAGGCCTCCAACAAGCAGTCTGACTTCCTCAGCTGCAGCTCACGTTCTCCCAGAGACACAGAAGGAGCTGCCCACCTCACCTCAAACAGCAACTGGTTTCGTTACTATCTCCAGAAAGAAAGCAAGCACCTCACCCTTGCTAACTGCTAGTCCCAGCTTTATTCGAAGCCTGAAAAATTCACAGAGATGTGGTCCAAGTGTGCCCAAGACAAGCCCAAAATCCAAATCAGCATCCCACGGAGAAGTTCCTTTCAGGAACAAGCTGTGTGACAAAGCTGCCACATTCATTGAGGAACTGTCATCTATATTTAGAGAAGCAGCAAAGGCAAGAGGTCGAAGTCCTGATGGAGACTCTTCTTCTCCAGACAGTGGATACTTGTCTCCTAAGAAGAAACAACCAACTATAAGTACCTCAGTGAACCAGGGTTTTGACACGCCACCTCAGGAGACTGAGCCTGAGGCAAAATTACCTGGAGCTCATCTCAGTGGAGAACAATGCTTTTCTGAAAAGAAAAGCATCACTCAGCAAAGTGAAATGGTCCTCTGCCAACCTTTCATCAACATAGACAAGAACCAGTCTTCAGCACCTCGATTCATACAGAAGCTCCGTAGCCAGGAAGTTGCCGAAGGAACAAAAGTATTGTTGGAGTGCAGAGTTACTGGCAACCCAGATCCTTATGTCAGGTAAGTACATTCCTTTTAACAAACATCACAGACCCTTGATATCATCATCTTTAATTGTTGAAGATACTTAAGGAAAGATATCACAGTGGATCTGATGAGAGGTACAGTACAGAGCAATCTGCTAGTTGGTCTTGTAAGAATTGCAGATGAAGTTGCGATTAAAAAAACACATGGAATTACAGGATCTGGCCTCTTCAGTTCTCTACAGTATTCCATTGATTTCTGCTTGGGAAATAAATTCCTCCTTGATTCAGGGGCCGTGCTGCAGAAATAGAATTGACTCTAAGAGTATTCTCTGTGACTGAGCTCAGTAATCTAAGGGAAAGAATTCATGGTTTACCTTTGAAGAGCATTAATCAGGCGTAAAGGTGTTTGGGTTTTGCTGTTAATTAGAATATCTCTCCAAGCACAGACCAATGGGATTTGGGATCTATGCTATGAGATAACATTTTCTAAATCTAGGCAGATTTAGATCTGCCTTGCTTTACACAAATGCCCTCTTGTGTAGGGCTTTTTGAGAAGACAAGAAAAGTTTCCTATTTCAGAATTTCTCTTTTGATATTTTGTAGTTAAATTTATGTGTATGGGGTTCTGTTTGATTACAAAACACTATTAAGTTTTGGGGGTTTTTTGTTAGTTTGTTTTAGGTTCTTTTTCAAAAAGTGTTTACAACAGTTATAACAACATCTGCAGTACCAGCAAGGGTTGAATAACTCATAATAGTTTCCACTGCCTTCTTTTATTTCTAAAATTAGTAGAAGTTAAGGTTAACTTGCACTTCATGGGAAGTATTTGCCACTTTACAAATCTGAAGCTTAGTGCTAGTATGATTGCTTAAAATGCACAGAGATAGATTATACCTCTAGTTCTAGTAATTCCTCCAAACTTTTTTCTGTTTGAAGTCAGTTGAGCATATTTGATATCCCTGAGAGAAATTTGTCTCCACAAATTGCTATTGGGACAGTAAAGAATCTGTAGCTCCCTGTTAAGAACTTTTTGTAAAAGTTCTTTAGTTCTCAAGACCAGGTAAGTGTTCAAAAATTTTCAACATATGCTGACAGGAATGTGGCAGTGACTTTCCCATAACACATCGTGTTTTAATATCTTCATATCTTCTTCTGCAAAATCTTTCAACATTCTGAAGTTAATTCTGTTTTGTATGAAGTTGTCCTGATTGCTTCCTGATACAGTCTCTTGTACAAGCCCTGTTGCTATTTAAGCTTCAGAATTCATGTCCATCACTAAACAATGTCTTCATACAAATTGTAACTGAACTCATCCTTCGAGAACAGCCTTTAAAAAGTGCACAGAAGGAATAAACAGAGCTGTGAATTTGAAAAGATTAGATCTTTATCTGAATCTGCCATGAAAATACATCCCAGACAAGGAAAATATTGAGCAGATGAAATTTTTAGAGGGTCAAAAGATCATTTATAGAGGCTTGTGTGTTCAGTTGTTTTTATCTACAAAGTGGAAAAAGTTGCAGTCCAATACCTTAGTGTTGACACCAAGCTTAGATTTCCCTCCATGCTGAGGCCAAATGAGCTCTTAAACCAAGACAAGCCCTGCATCTAATTTACTGTAAACAATGGAATTTCATCATGAGCTTTGCAAACAGGTCAGGAAGCTTATCACCCCCCCTCACCCCTCCCATACACACAAAAAAAAAGGGAGGCAAGGGGGAGCATAATCACCAATACCATGACTGCCATCAAGCAGTATGACAGTCATGTCATTGTTTTGGTACTTCATTTTTTAATATTTTCTGGAAAAGTAAAATACCAGTGCATTTGGTTTTGTTCCACTGTAATTATTATGCCATTGCAATGCTTTTAAATGGCAATTTGTTAGGGACATGGACTATTAGTCATCTTCATATCTTTCAGTAGCCAATTTGAAATTTATTTGAACTATAATTTCAAAGCTGTGTTTTGAACTTGCATGTTGTTGCATTTTCATTTAGTGAAATAATTATCACTATAGTAACTACATGTTAGTTGAGATATTTCTCATTCCATATACAGTCTTTGCTTTTCATGCATGAATGAAATGTCTCAATTAATATGCAGATCTATCTAGAACTTGTTATTTGAGTGTATGCTAAGAAGCCAAATATTGATCTCTGACTTAAACAGCTACTTACTTACGTGCTTAAGCACTTCACAAGATCAGTTTCAGTATTTTAAATCTTCATATTGAGTTAGCAGTCTCAGGAAAATACGACAATAGTGAAGATAAAGGATGGGGGAAGTGAGTTAAGTTCTCAGGCAGTTAGTATTACTAAGCCTTGAGAGTAATAGATCACAGTGAATTACATTATGAATCTAGAGCAGACTTATCTTTTAGAATCAATGAAAAATCGTAAAGCTTAGCTGAATATGGCATGAGGAGTTTTACAAGGAAGAGGAGTCAGTGTGAATACTCTCAAGGGAAACTGATAAATGGAAACATTCTCCAAATACTAGAAAGATCTATTTCAAGGAGAGGAACAAAAATGAAAAAGTGTATACTGCACCAATGTTTAATTTTCTTCTTACCACCCTGACATAGTTCTGCACATGAAAGACTTCCAGTTCTTCATTCTACTTCAGAGCTTCATGAAGCAGACAAGGAGAACAGCTGTAGAATAAAAAAAGTCACACCATTGCAGAAGCCACAAGATCCTCCTTTGCCCTTCCCCTCCCTAAGACTTTCCAGCCTGCCAGTACATTATCAGAATTGGTGGTACTAATAAGTACTTCAGAGCGACGCAAGCAGTTAACAGTAATTATTTTGTTGTGGCTGGGTTGGATAATACCATAGGTAACATACTGCTACTGATATTTTCGATTTGTAAAATAGGGTAGCAGCAGCAGATAGAAGGGAAAATTACTATGTTAAGATCTTTTGGCCTTTAGCCTGACCAAGTCATCCCAACCTATCTGCAGTCATTAGAGAAGTGTATTTGATTCATTTGGTTTTCGAAGTGAATAAATTTCTGCCCTGTGGACTTGCTGTAATCATGCTTGCTTGGCTCCAGAGGTCACTCGCACACAGCATGGACACAGTTCTCACGGGTCGCATTTTTTTTGTAGGCCCGAGCACCACAAGGGGACACTATAGAGCACTTTATGTACGGAATGCTTTTGCATAAACCATAGAACAAAAGCTAAGACACATACCAGGACACGCTTGAAGAGACCATGTAACCTATGTAAGTCCAGGGCAAATATTTGAATCAAGTTTAGGGCAAACTCCAAACGCCAATTCCTAAATCCTGGGGGAAAGAACATATACTGACAGCTGGATTTTTTTAATGGATTCTATAACTATATTGCAGCGTTTACATTGACTAGGAATTTCTAAACAGTTGTATATTATCACATTTGCAAGTCACTTCCCTTCTCTCCAGAGCTGAAGAATTTCAGGGTACATACTGTAAACAAATAATATACTGCAGTGAAAAAGAGACAAGGTGATGAGTTGCAAAAAGTATGAAGCATAATTCCTGTTTGTACCACTGTCAGGATCAGTTCCGTACATTTAGGGGTTATATGAGTTAAAGTAAAATGAGACTGGTTAACCATTCGCTGTATTTAGGGGAAAAACAAAAGAGAGAATCCAGTATTCTGAAATGATGTACTTACTTAAACAGGTGTTTGAATTTCCGAGTTGCAATATTTTGTTTTTGCAAACAAATCTTTTTAGCATAATCATATAAATTGGAAAGCTGTTCTGATTCTTCTGAGAAAAGCTCATTTCAGTAGCCACCACAAAGAATATTTTTAGAACACTTCTTCTGTAATAAGTGTGATAAAGGCTAAGAACAATCAGGATTTTCATTTTGTGTCTCATCTGGGAAGACAATAAACATAAACTGTAGTTCCTAAAGCGGTGATAGTTTAATGGTGACTGTGATAGTTTAATTATGGCAAGAAAATCACTAAGATATATTACTTACCACTAAAGAGTTGTCCAACCTAACATTTTTCATTCCGCCTATCACAGTTTATACAAAATCCAAATCTTTATATCTATCTTTCTTCCCTTTTCATATTTTGTGGACTAATCTTTGAAAATTCCTTGATCTATTTTAGGTCTGAGCTAGAATTCTCCACTAACCTTCTTCTTTTAAGACTAAATATAGTGAGATTCCAGAATGTTAGAATGAGCCACAAAATCTTTGAGTGCAGGGTAAGGACATGGTTTACCTTTGAAGATTATGTTATTTGGAAAGTCTCTTAATTTTTTTAGTTTCTTAGGTGTTCGTAGGTCTACAGAGAGCAAGAAGTGTCTGTTGTCATTAAGTAGTAGGATTTGAGTGGCAAAACTTGATCCAAAGCAATGGTCTACAAGGGTTGAGCGAATAAATTTAGAAGTTACAAGTTAAATTTCACTTGAAGTTAACACTCAGGTAGGATGAAAAGCTAGATTCTTAGAGTTGAATATCACAAGAAAACAACCAGAACAATATGTACAACAAAATAACCCAAAACAATATATACATTTCAAGAAGCACTGTATTTTCTCAAAATTTAAAGTTTAAATTACTAATTTTACTAGTAGAAAATTATTTATCAAATCACCAGGATTTGAACACTGATTAGAATTGTTTTAGCCTTGCTGAGCAACCTAGACTCCTATCTCAGACCTAGGACCTAGATCAGAGAGATCCAAGACTGTCGAGTAGCCTGAGAAGATCTAGGATACTTTTCTTTTGAAGTTCTAAAGCATATAAAATATAAATTGAAACATAGTTTTCTTATGTTATTGTTATAACTATTATGTGTCAATACCTCTTGTTCAAAAGTGCATCTGTGTTGCCGTGACTGAAGTATCCAAGCTAGCTTTGAGCTAGCTAAAGCAGTTAGCTGAGAGTGTACTTGGAGTTCCTCCGTATTTTCCTCTCTACATGAATATTTAATTATTTCTGAGATCTGCTTTGAGCTGGAAGCTATGATTGTAGCTGTACAGTTATCCACCCAGATTCTGTATCACTACAGCTATTGAAGCTTTTTCATGCAAAATATATTCTCTTTCTTTTTGAAAACGGATATGACAAAAAGATTATGACTGTGACATAGTGCATATGCCATAACAAGAGCTTTCAAAGAACTCAGTTGATCTCTCTACCCAACTTTTACTCTAAAAGCTATCTGAAATACCTTCCTATAAACTTTGCCTGCTTTTAACTAAGAACGATAATTAGAGGATACAACAACAGATACAAAACACAGCACAAGTTTTATAATAAAATCTTAATTCATACAACTTTGCAAAGGCTACCCTTTTTTAGAACTCTTAAGAAGCTTTGATGTCGAAAACACAGTTAGCTCTGCATCCAGCACCCTTGTAATAATAAAGGACCTGATCACTGAGTACTCTCTAACCATGCACAGCTACACAGACCATTGGACCTCAAATTAAGTAATGCTTAACTCCACACAGCTGGGTGCAAATGCAAGAGTACAGGACAATAGTGGTTCAGCTATGCAAACAGCAGCTGGTAGGTTTTTAAGTTTTGGGAGTGCATGGGATTATTCTCTTAGTAGTCTTCAGGTAAGGAAACTGGCCTAGGGTTGACCTTTAGTTTTGTTTCTTAGGGTCTCTGGTTCTGAGGGTTTTGTAGAGGAGAGAAGAGTGAGTTATGGTGCTTTACTAGTTTTCCAATGGTAAACCCTTAATACTTATTTTTAGTCATGAGTAGCTGTGCACTTATGTAAAGCCTTTAAATGTATTTTACACTAGGTATCATTAGTTCCCAAGAAGCCCCTTTTCTGGGTCTTGTCATGTGTTTTTCAAGCTTTGCTGTCCTGTAGTCATCCTCAGAATTATTACTGTTTCTTTTATGTAATCTAGCTAATCTGGTTCCTGTTTTTCAAACACTTTCAGATATCTGTTAACTTAAATATATAGTTAAACTATTTAACTATTTAACTTTAGTAAAGCCTTTTCATAAGGAAGTTGTTTAAAGTATTCGTTAGTTCTCTTTTTATTTGCTAATCCCAAATTGTTGAAAGGTCTGAGAACAAAGCACTTTGAGGAATGAAATGTCTAATGTGTCTTACAACAAAATTAACTAGACATGAGTATTATAGCTGCAGTGATTGCAGAAATTCTTCATAAAATACTAAATGGGACAGTATGTGCTGTGTGTGGTAGGGCTTTTGCGAGTGGAAAATCATTAACAGCCAAAAGTATTATTTTTTACACTGTAAGAATCACATGTTTTACGGAGTCTTAATGTGATTCTCACAAATTATTTCCTATTCATGTACACATTTCAAAGTTAATGAAGCTCTTTCTCTGTGTTTTTGAGAAAGGATAGAAGCAGGTAACAATTCAGTAGCTGAAACAGAAATGCTGCTTTATTCCTGAGGCTCTACTGGCTGTGCAAATATTTATTTCTAAACTCTTGCAATTATTGTTACTAAGGAGAATGAATGTCTTTTAAATTCGTCAATTTATTGCCTATAGTGTAATTGTTGCAAAGTTGTTTGTTTGTTTTCTTTAATCACTTAATATGCTTCTTAACAGCCCTAGAAATCTTACAGCTTCCTCAGAGACCTGTTTTAGTGAGTCTCTTAGATATTGATAATTTCAGGATGAAGGAACATTTTTCATTTTAACTCCAGTAAATACACATGCACATAAATGTACAAATGTTTCAACAACATTTAAACTCAGTAATTATGTCTTGTTTGGTTTTCTCTATTAGGATACTGAATTTTCTGTTTATTATATGTTTTGGAGATGATTTTACTTTAATTTGTTAACACATGCAGTATTATGTAGTAAGAATGGATATAGAACATTTATTTATATTTTTTAGTGAATAATTGTTATAATTATTCACAGTGTTATAATTGCTTATAAATGATTTTTGCAAATAATATTTTTTAATTATGCAAGGTTTTATAAAAGTAGGTCTCTTCACAACATTTTGCATTTATGTCTTATTGAGATAATGGAGTTAGGTGTTAAACTCGCAACTGTATACCCTATTTTCTGTATTCTCCGTATAAACAGACTCTTTTTCTCTATGTTACTTCTTTTACCCAAAAGTAGCATGTTTTATTATGCTAATCGGTAATGATCTTCTAGCAAACATTCCCGACCAGGATGCTAACCTGTCTTCTTACGAGGCTTTTGCAAAAGTTGTGTAGTGAGAATTTGTTAAGAAGGGAGAAAGGCTGTTGTATTTCAGGAGATCTTTGGATCAAAAACATAGAAAGACATACAAAAAAAATAATAGTTGCAGCATAAAAGATGATATGAACGGGTAAACAACACGTGATACTATTACTGAGTGTAAATTAAAAAAAAAAGTCTCTTCTTTACCGTTTAGCCATTTTCAGTCTTGACCTTGTCAATCTTTTATTTCTTCTTCCCTATCCCTGTATTCCCTTCTTCAATCCTTCTTTTACTGGACTTTGGTGTCTCATTTTGTGCTTTGTACTTTGTTTACTGTCTCTCCTTTGAGATAAGACCTGCATCTCTCCAGGCATCCTTGGCGTGTCGGCCTCCCAAGCAGAGATGGAATGTCATGTTGAGAGTCACCTCAGTGACTTGTGAAAATATTTCTTCAGGTGGCTGTCATAGAACTGTGCTTTGGACAAATGGATTTTATTGATGCGGTGGTGGATTATTCCCTAGCACAAATTGTTAAGCTGTTTCAATGGCTGCCTGTAGTCATTTGTGACCTGTAGGATTTAGGTAGATAACATGTACCTATCAAATGCCTTTTGTTTTTTTCCTGTCTGATTTAAAATGTAGGTCTGGTAAATGCTGGTAGTACTTCTGTTTTCTTAATTCATAAGTAATATGCTTTTTCTTCTCAGAACCATTGAGATGTTGGAAAGAGCAATCATGATTATTTATCATTCTACCTAAGAATAGCATTTAGGTGCCTGTTGTAGTGGTGACAATCCCATATCCTATGTGGTCTGACTTTTTTGGAAGAGTCTTATTTTGTTGCCTAAAAACACAGAAATAACCAGGTTTGGTAAAGATACGGTATTGAATATGGGCATTTGGAGAGTCAGGCTTTTTCCTAGGTGAAAAAATCCTTATAAGGTCTGGATGCTGATAAGACAATTAATGAAAGTTACATAAAATAAAAGATTGCTGTTTCAAGCCATATTTAGGCTGAGAAGTCCATCATGACCTGAATATTCGAAGATATAAAATCAAGAATGTGCAAGTTATTTTAAAAGTTTCACAGGGGAGCTATACGACCAGGACAGTGCATTATATTTATGTTTTACTTATTTCTTGTCTCTGTTTAATAGTTTTGACTACATGATGTCTGCATATTCTGCATACTGTCTTTTTTTTTTTTTTTAATATAGGCCTTATGCACGAACAAGCTCTTTTTCCTCAAGCCAATCAGTTCATCTTTCATGATCATTAAATTATCTTTTTATTATTATTATTTATTTTTTTTTAAAGGAGAAGCTTCAAAATTGCATACATTATTATTATAATTTTTTTCCATCCTGAAATATCGTAGGGAGAATAAAGCCAGTTAGGTGTATGAAGATGTATGATGTTATGAGAAGCAATTGTAAAAACAATGGGACCGTTGTGGAAGCTAGAACTGTTCTCTCAAGTTGGATTTAGGAAGAAATTCCAGCTCAGTTAGTTTATTGTTCACTGTCTGTTCACAAATACCAATGTCTGTGTCTTGGTGTATTTCTAATTATGTTACTGAAACTTTAAAGGAATCACAGTTCACTACTTTGTTTTTCTGCTGTTCAGCTTTGTCTGCCTCTCAGTGAAAGAATGCAGATCTAAAATTCCTTACTAGCACTCCACAAATAAATAACATATTAACTGCTATTTATAAAAAGATTCAAAGATTAGAAGCGAATGTTATCAAAGTACTGATACTATGCTTAAAAACAAATATGAAAAGCTTAAAAGTAAAGTACTAAAAATTACTCTTTTAAAATGAGAGAAACAGTGCTGTTATCTGTGTAATCAATATATATAAATAAGAACTTTTGTATTTTAGTTACATAGGAATTGAATGAGGCTTGGATCACCCCTGAAACAAGGCACCCCATGTCTTCAGAAAGCCCATTCACTGTGCCAGTTCTGCCTGTGTTAGATGTTTTTAGTTAAAAAGTAAGCTTAATTGAAGTAGTTTTTTAAAATGCAGATTTTCAACAAAGCTGCCCTGAAATAGGGCCAGAGGCAATATTCCAAGAGGCTGCTTTTACTTCATGTTTCAGCATTTGTTTATATAAATGTCACATATGTCTCTGGGCCATTCCAGCATTGTGTAGAATGTCAACAGCCAAGAAGTTTGACAATGAGGAAATACATTAGCACTGTGGTTGTCACCAGACAACCAGATTGAAAGCCCTGATCTGTGAAAATTAAAACGAAATCCTGAGGCTGACTAGAACAGAGGTGGGAATAAACCCACACACTTTAGGAATGGACAATTTTATTGGGAGGAGAAGTGTGGTAGTGAGACTGTTTCAGAAAAAGAGGTTTTTGGAATCAGTATTTTTGGCATCATTATTATCAATGTTCAACAGGTATGCAATGCTATTCCAAGTCCTCTTTAAATCATTACACTTCGTATTCTTTGACATGTTTGCTCGTTTGCCTAAAGGCAATACCACATCTTGGATTGTTTAAGTTTCTTAAGGGTAATTACAGCAATTTAATAACCTTATTTAAACAGCACATATTTTTGTAAGATACAATACATTGCTTTATAAATATAAATGAGGTAAATAAAATTATCACTTTGAAATTTGATGCTTTAAAAAATCTTTCTTAATGCAAAACTTTTTGTCATGTCGGAGATGTGCTCTGTAAATGCATTCTTGACAACTAAAATCTTAATTTCAGAGGTCTGGACCACGAATTGAACGAATGGGATTTTTCTGCAAACATTTATAGGTGACGGCTGAAAATATTAGACTTTAAGTTCAAGAAATTAGGGCTGACAGGACCTGGGGGGCAATTAGAGAAGGATAGAAAATGGCTTATAATTAACCAAACACAGCAGAAACATTGTTAAACAGCAGTGAAAAATATGCTTATTTTATTAGTTCTAGAACCCATGCAGAACGTATATTTTTCTAACAAGCTTTGCAGTTTGGTAGGGCTCTAGTAAATAGTTTCTAAATATGGGTAGTTTACTAAGATGAAGGTTTACCCGTTAGGCCCATGCAAAAATAAAGAAGAAAAAGAAAGTCCTTTGTCCACTCCTCTCTGCTACATATAAGAGAGTAAGTATGTCCTATGGCATGGGTGCCTTGGGCACAGAGAAAAACATGGAGTGATGTAGAGTGAGCAGGAAAATGAAGGAATTAGCAGGGCTTTGTTTTTATGCTTGATACAATTGTATTCACTATACTGCCTTTCGAACTACTACGAACAACAGCAAATAAGCACAAAATAACACAAAATGCCTTCTTACTAAATAAAATGGTAGGAATTTGCTACAGTGCCTCAGACAGTCAGGAATTCTAGAGTAAACAGAATGGAGAGAAGATGTTACCTTGTGCTTCTCTAGTTGTTATTATTTTTTTAAGCAGTGATAATTTAGAATGATACAACTTGTCAAATAAAAGCAGGACTCTGCCCAATCGAAATTTTGCTATGCCAGAACTCCATAACAAAAATTCCTGTTTGAACTGGGGATACGGACTTATATCCTTGAAAAGCAACAGTAAACATTCATCTCTGCAGAACTACATTATGATAATATTTTCACATGAGACAAAAATGGATGTTACTTTTGATGTATGTTGACATAATAGTTTCTTAACTATCAAGCAATCAAATGGTCAGGAAGCAATCACATAAATCAAATGTCTAATACATCGATCTAAGAAAGGAATGAGCAAGGATATTTTTAAGACATTCATAGTTATTAAGGGTGTACATGTAAATATTTGATAAATAAAGTGTAATCCCATACGTTTTTTAGAGTTTTATGCAAATGCATTTTCATAGAAACTTTTTAGAAACTTACACGTAGAAACTGCTGAGGAAAGTGTCAGTTGCCTCATTTGAGGCAATTCGCAAAATAGGACTTGATGGTAAGAATAGTGAAGAATTTTACAACTGAAACATCAGGGAATTTGCTTATGAGCTGGAAACTTGAATAGATAACCTTATAAGATATTTCTGTAAATCAGAAAATGAGCAGAATTCTTAGACATACACAGATGCTTTTTTATGAAATAAACAGGCTGAATAATACAACTAGATATTGTATATATAGAAAGCATATTTACAAAGATATTTTTAAGCTGCAAAAAGGGTTCATGAATAGGAGTGTCTTATCTGAGATACTGAAGTATTTCAATGTTCTTGCTATGGACTAGACACCAAGAAGCTTATTTTCATTAAATGATATGCTACAGTTGGTGTGGTACTACTCAGCAAATGGGTGCAAAACTCAAGATCAGGAGTATTCAATTGGAATAGGTCAGACTTCCTGTGGGAAACAGTAATAGCTCAAAGCACTCATGGCTTTGAGGTAATTAACAGGTAGAATCATCCCTTTAAAAAACAAAACAACAACAAAAAAAGTTTTGTTTTCAGCTAACTGCAGGTCAAAGCAAGTAGAGGACTAAAACTTTTGTGCAACAAATCCATTATGAGGACATGTTTCTATTAGTCTAACTCAAACATGCAGCTTCAAATAAAAGTGATTTTATTGTTCCATCTTATTTAATGATGTATATTTGCAATGTATGTATGTATTAATGTAATAAAAATAATTAATACTGTGCGTTTAGGCAGCGCCTTTCATCTGAGTATTTCAGTACTTTTTGAATAGCTTGAATACGTGAGCAGCTTTAGTTTATCTCCTCTTAGTTCATAAGGGTGTGTTTGTTAGATGGCCAAGGGAAGAGGATTAAAGCAGTGCAATCCATTTCTCTCTTGCTTAGGGTGCAACTGAAGGGTACACATAGCTAATGTGAGGTGTTGTTTTTTGGGGTTTTTTTTCTTAATGTCACAGAAAATGACACATGGCCCAAATCATTGCTTTTGGGAGGTCCAGTTAAATATTTGCCCTGTGAATGGCATTAGTTAACTGAAGTAAAACTGAACGGAGGGCTTGTTATTCCAATAAACTAGTCTTAACAAGCATAAGTTAAGAAGGAGCTTTTTAATACTGCTTAGTGCTTGGCCAGGATTTGGCATCCTGGCATTTTGCTGTTGTGCTACCTTTTTTCCCAATGACATCATACTTTGTGCTTTGTACTAACAATGTACTGATAATTAGAGGCTAGGTATAGTATCAGAAGCTGTCACAACGTGTTCTCCTTGGTTTATGCTTTCCTGATAGCACAGGCACAATGCAGCGAATGGTATTCTCTCAAACACCTGCAAAATTGATAAAAGTGCTTGTTCTCTGTTTTGGATGTAGGCACGTGTTCCTAGTGATTGTTAAGTTAAAAAGCAAATGCAAAATTGCTGCAAAAGTTAGCAAGTGTATTGCAAAAATATGTCCTAGCATCATCAGTCAGATAAATGCCCTCTGTGTGTAAGGTTTAATCGCTTAATCAGATGTTATGTATAGAAGTAAAAAGAGTGGGTTTATTTTATTTCTTTTTATTTCTTTAAGGTAGAATAGTTCTCAATGACTAGTTTCTGCAATTAGATATTCTGAATGCCTTAGGTTGGACAGGTAATCAGTCTGTCATGAGATCTTCTTTGCAATAGCTCACACAGGACTCAGAAATCAAGTAAAAACTTGGATCTTATAATGGCAATGATTGATAATTAAAACATTACTGGGATGGGGGAGGGATCTTTCTTTTTAAAAGCAAGTACTTCTAAAAGTAAGGTTTTTAAGGTTTTTTAATTATTGTCTAAGACTGCTTCTAGGGAATGAGTGGAAATTTAGGTAACAAGTGAATTGACATACTTCAACTTCAGTATTTTTCTATAAAAAATGCTTAGTGCAATATAGAAGTTTTGAATCACGTAAGCTGGTTCTTACAAATTTTACATTTTTGGATGAGTGAATGTCTTTTGTGGTTCAACATAAGTTGATTCAGAAAAAAAAAATAGTAACTTATTCTAGTATCTGATATATCTTTTAATATAAAATACATGAAACTTATCAAGCTTTTTCTGATTTGTTTGCCTCTTCTTGGAAAAATATTCCTCTTCTAATATTGTATGTAAATACTTTCTTAACAGCTTAATTCTGTTCCTGTTTTTTTCTGAACCATTTAGATAATGAATAAATTCAATATAAGGTGTAAATGTGGCTTTTTAATTTTTTTTACACTAAATATATAAACTCAGTTTCTGCCTTTAAATACCTTTGTAGGCAAAATACATTGTTAGTTCTGGGTAGAACCCTTCACTCGGAATTTTCTTTTTAAACGATAAAGACTCACATTAAGACAAATGACCTAGCTATTTGTTTATTTTAGATGCCTGTTTAAAAAGGTTTTTGTTTGTGCTGCCTGTAAACTGTACAGTGACTGATTGATAGGTGTTTCAAATGGATAAACATAAGATACAGAGTATATCAGTATTAAAAAAAAAAGGAGGAGGAAGGGGAATTGCTATGCAGAATCAAAGAGGTTACTAAAAAGTGGGGAAAATACCACCTCCCACTCCCCCCTCTTCCCCAGGGCTTGCCTTCATTATGAGTAACTAAGCCAGTGCGATTTTAATTCAAACTAACATTTGAATTCAAACTGCTCTATGGAGTATCCTCAGAATATGAATTCTTTGGTGATCAGTGAATGGGATTTGTATTCCCAAATTTTTTGAGCTGTGTTGTATGCTAATCTGAGACTTGTAATTTCAATATTATGTATAATATAATGTCGTTGAAAATCAGTATCTTAATCCAAATTGATTTAAAAAAATGAGGAGAGGCTATTAGATGACTCTCAATTTCTCTTTCTGCGCTTTAACAGCTTTCTTAATGAAATACAGATTTATGTGTATTAAACTGTAATTATACTTAATTGATCATCAGAGAACAAAATAGGGAAAGAAAGAAAAAACATGGATGGGAAAATAATTCTCCTTATCTCTGTATTGGGGAGTTTCTCCAACAATGCTTGAGAATATATGCTTGTTATAGTCCTTCTTATCAGCAGCAATATTTACTGGGCCTAAAGACTTCAGTATTGTCTTCTGGACTGTAGAATTGGACAGTTCTCAATATATCGTGTGCTTGAGATGTTGGTACTCAGTGTCTCTTTTGGAGTGAAGAATAAGAAAAAACATCTGCAGCTATATAGAGGTAAATGTTACTGTGTGCTTTTTGCCTTTTCCAAAGCAGGACTGCTGCAGGTGTTGGCTTTTAAGCTTAATTAGGGAGGGTTTGGGCAGAGCAGGAGCTGATTATATCTGAGCTTCCTGAGACTTGCCCTGTAGCCAGAAGGGATCTATAAAAGACTATCTTCTGTAGCTGTAAGAGGTAATTCTGGAGTATTTTACTTACAAAGGAAGTAGGTAGGGATGGTGATTTATAGTTAATAGGGAAGCTATTATGGTTGCTAAAGCTTGCCACTCTAGAACATGCTGCTGACAGCAAACTTAGAGCTTGGTACTTCAGAGTCTGAACCTGGAAATGGAGAGAGGCTCTAGAAGATTTTTTAGCCTAAAATTAAACTAAAACCTTTTTTTTTCTTTTTTTTCCCCAAACAAACAGAAATCTCCAAACTTAAACAAAATGAAATTAGTATTGTTTACAGAACAGAAGAAACACCTATAATCCAGCTGCTGTAATCTAGCTAAGTAGCAACTTGAAAACTGAATATGTGTGAATTTTCATAATATGGTATTGCAGAACTCAGGACTGGACTAGAATTCCTGGCAAATTCCTATGTAAAATGATTCAATGATTGCCATTTGTGAAGGACTTTCCTTAACTTAATAGCTATAGCAGGCCCCCTGTATTACAGTCCTCTACAGCTTCTGTCCTCAAAAGGACTATTCTTTAGGTGTATGACATGCAAATAACACTTAAATGCTTTAGATTTAGAAGAAAGATAGGATATTGAAACTTCTCTGGCTGGCTGGTTGGGGATGGGTAACCTTTAACGTATCACTGCGATTTAAGGAAACTCTCACTCTGTCGTCTGTCCTCTTGAGAGATGGCTCCAGTGTCATCAGCCTTCATCACAGTGCTTTGCATTTTAAACAGATTTGATTTATTTTTTCCCCCCATTAACCATATATTCTATTTTGCAGATTTTTACCTAGTGCGTTATGAAGTGGCTCTTCTCAGCATGCAACTTCTGTCTAGGTGTTAGTCTTTTGCTTGATATTATGTATTTAAAGGCTACTATGTTATGCACCATATGGAAACAGCAGTAAAAATTTGGCCTAGTGCACCACTGACAACTGAGTCAGTGTGTCTTGAATGTGTTCCTGTTCAGTGCTTGCTGAGTGTACCCTTTGGGAGACTATCCATTCCTCACTCATTCTGTGGAAAAAGAGGTGTGAGAGTTAGTAAGACTGCACGTTGAGGGTGAGTTGAACTAGGGTGTTGTCCCTTGGAAGTTGTTTATATTTTGAAGTAAATCCATCTTCCAGTGGATTCATATTTAAATGGTAAAATGAGTATCCAAAATCTCAAGTGATTGCATGCTAAAAAAAAAAAATGGAAAATAATATCAAAAGTATAGTTGCAAGAAAAACTTCTTTGTATTCTTTTTTTTCTCCTCTTCGTCATCTTGAACATCTTTGANGTTGAACTAGGGTGTTGTCCCTTGGAAGTTGTTTATATTTTGAAGTAAATCCATCTTCCAGTGGATTCATATTTAAATGGTAAAATGAGTATCCAAAATCACACAAAAAAAAAATTGGAAAATAATCTAAAAAGTATAGTTGCAAGAAAAACTTCTTTGTATTCTTTTTTTTCTCCTCTTCGTCATCTTGAACATCTTTGAGGAGTTTCACTCTTTTTGTGCAAAACATTAATTTTGTTCCTAGACAAAGCTCTGCAGAAGTGAAAGGAAATAATTTATATTTCGTAAAAACAAAGTTCAGTTCCATTTTTTAGAAAGGTAAATCATGGTAAGTCCACAGTATAATTCTCCAACAGACTTCAGTGAAATCTGTTATCAAACTGAAACATGTTGACTGGCAAATCTCTTCTTGACGCTGATTGGTGCAGGGTTTTTTTGAACCCTCATTCTGCACCAGCAGAAACTATAAGTTACCAAAAAATCTATTTTTTTTTTATTTTTCTTCAATTTTCTTTACAAAGATATGATTTAAAACTCAGGGAAAGGTCATTGCAACCGGAAGCCTAACTTAGTGTTGTAACAGAATTTCTATATAAATAATAAGCATGGGGCGAAACAAACAAAGTGTCTTTGTTTAGGTATAGGTGAGGTCTTCTCATAAGCTCAAATTCAATTCAAACCCAGTTTTCTTTGTGTTCTCTTGAGAATATTTTTGCAGCCAGCAACAGCTTTTGGGAGACAAGCTGATAGTAAAAATCATTCTTTTGAAAATAGCCTGGTTGCCTTAAGAACTGCAGGAATATTTCCATTTACTTAAATGAAAAAGGTGTTTCTAATGTAGCACAATTAGAAGCAAAATGTTCCATTTTTATAGATACTGGTAGCCAGGAGCACTGAAGCTGTACCCTGACAGTTTATCTGAAATGTACTGCAGTAGCGTCCTTAGATAAAGAGTGTCTGTGGTGAAATAAGCAACTTGTGATGCTTGAAAAAGTCTCTTTGATGCTCCCAGTAAAGCTTCTTGGAATGCAAATGTCAGTGGGAGACAGGAGGAACCACTGACCCCTGTGCATGAATCCTCCCATAGGCATCTAAAACACTCTGTGAATTGACACTGCAAGAAAACTACAGTACGTGCAAACATACTATGTATGGGTGAAACAAAAGACTTGAAGTGTGAAACACTGCACTAGGAATGCTGGAGAGGCCTTAGGCACTGTCCATATTGGACTGGGGCCACAGCAGTTCAAAGCTTCCAATGAATCAATGCAGATCTGCTTTTGATATCATTTTAAGGACTGCAGTGTTGTAGACAAAGTCTTATACTTATCTCTTGATCTAAAGTGAAGAAACTGAGGTGCAGAGCTTCCCAGGAACAGGTTTAAAAACAATATTACAGTCTGACTGCCTTTTGTGCCAACCATATATTTACATATTATCTTTCTGTAAAAATATTTCTACTATTTAAACAATAGGTAGAACACAGCCTATCTTCCCTAGATATGATAACTGTCATGTACAACAGAAGAGTTGTTGTAAATATTTTATCTTATGTTTTTTTAAAATATTATTTATAGGGAATTCTGCTTTAAAATCCAACTATAATAATATATCTAAAAATCACCTGGTACTGTTTCTTGAGAAGAACCTTTCCACTACATGTGCCTGTTTTTCTTTCAAAGCATGTCAATTTCTTTTCATGGAAAGACAACTATTTCTTTGGAAAATCAAGTGACTCCAGAACTTGTCTATCTAATAATCTTCATCTTTCCCATTTTTTTTTCCTGACAGTTCCGAAGATTTCCTCTTTATAGTGTAACATGGTCATCTGTCAGCCCATTTATACATAACCTCCAGATTTTAATTCTATTTTTTTTTCCTCAGGTTCAATCTGATTTTCAAATACAACTTACAGATGAAAGCAAGCTGTAGGAACTCAGCTGCAGGAATGTCGATTAGCCCAGGGAGGTTCCTCACTCTTTTTTGATACATATGCTTCTTCTACTAAAATACAAGTAGTAATTTTGTCATCTTGTCAGGAAGCAGCCTCAGCTGAGCTGGCTTGTTTGGCAGCAGCTACGTTGATCCTGCACTCCATAGTCATCTCTTATGTGCTGCTGCTGTTTGTTGTTAGCCGTCATACAGGAGAAGCAAGCAAAAGAGAGGATTTTGCATAAGCTGAGTATGAGATGACTTAATTTTCATTTCTTCCATAAAGTGATGCTGATTGTGTTGTCTTTCTGCATATAAAGCATGTCTTAATATGTGAACAGCTAAGTATTTCATCAAGTTATCATTCCTTTGTTCCTCTACAGTATTTTTTCTTTTCACTGCTAACTAATTTTTAATTTTTCATTTCTTTATTGAATAGTGAGATAAACTGTGCCCAGAGAATAACTTCATACTTCTTGTTTTTATTTTTTCCATCTTCGTTACATTGAATCTCTTTTCTTGTTTTGCATTTATACTTTCTGAACTGGACCAAAAAAAACCCAAAGCTGTTATTCCTTATTTGGGTTGTTTTTTGTTTTACTGTGAAGTTGTAATTAGCAAGGTATTTGTATTATCTGAGGTGTTGGTTATATAAGCAGTATTAAGAACAGAAAAGCTTTTTTTCCCCTTCTCATTAACTCTTCAAAATGAAGACCAAATTCACGAAAGAATGTAGCATAGGTAAGGATGAAAATATTCAAGTGACAATTGAGAGTAGAGACATCAAAACTTTGGTTATTTGAAATCAAATCTCAAAGATAATGAAACTTTTTTTTTTTTTAAGTGCTGTTCCATTTTGCATTTCATGTGTATTGAATGCATCTTTCTGTTCTAGAGATGGACCTCACTTTTCAAGCCTTAAAATAATTATTAATAGCTGATATCCAAGTGAACTAGAAGGAATTTTGGAAGCCGGGTAACACAGACATGGTATTTGAAAAAAAAAAAAATTGTTCATAGTTTTGTTTAGGTGTGAAGGTAGGCTCTGTAAAATGTGGGTTTTCTTTGTTGCTTCTGCAACGAATCAAGGGTTAGTGTCTTCTCAGGAAGAATGCACGTGACTGTCAATGTAAGGCAATTTCACTTCTTTCTCAGAAGAAATGTTCTTTGTAGTGAATGTATATTTAATAGCATTGCACTTATTACTGCACTTAGTATATCACCAGTATTATTTGAGGAACTGCACTGCAAAACTAAACATGTGAATAACTGGTAATTAAGCTGTCATCTTTGATAAGCATTTGAGGTTCTATGGGGTAGTTTAAAGAGCTACTGTATTTTTTTAAATGTCAAAATGAAGAAAAGCATCTAAACACCCAGTATCAAATGTTCAGTCTGGCACATTTCATCTTAACTCCTAAATATATATATATTTCAGGCATCTGGTATTCTTCTAAAATTAACTTTTCTGGGGTAAGCTGAAGCAGGATAGCTTTGGCTATGAGATCAGTTAGTTCAGTTGCTGACTTAAATTCATTCAGTGAATCCTGTAAGAATAAATCTTTCCCTAACTCCCTGAAGGATGCCAAAATCTTTCAAATTGACAATTTCAGCTGTAAGGTGATTGATTTCTGACTGTATAGTCTTTCTACATGATAGTTATGGGAAAGTTAATATTATTCTTCATGTTATTAGTTTTTCTGGGGGAGAAAAAAATGCTATAGCACTCCTAGTGATACAAGCTCTTATACTAAGAAGTTCACTAAACTCACGGTCCTGAATAAATAAGAAGGTAGAATAGGCAAAAAAAGGACTCCACTTGTAAACAAGTTGTTTCCAGCTGGTGGTAGCCCCATTATTGTGTCTTTAAATTGCTGGCATGTGTCATCCTGTTCTCATCTGTTACTTGGCTGAAGCAAAAGGAAGTTGCATGATCTGTTGGTTTTGAAGCAGATGGGTGTTAATGAGAGCAGTCTGGGGACAGGAACACTACTGACTGTTATCTCTGCTTTCTAACAAATTTTTTGTACTTATTCAAGACAGCAAATGTTGCACAACCAGTTCCTGTTTCAAAATATCATGAGAATTTCAGTAAACAGGGAGCTAGGAGACTGATTTCAGGGCGACAGGGTTATGTGCTCTTCACAATCTTTTTTTTTAATGCTGCACAGTGGACATCACTGAGATAATTCAGTTATAGAACAAGATAACAAAGCAGAGCTGGGCCTTTTATCTTGTGTAACCAGGATACAAAGCTATAAAAATCTGTACTAGAATGGGCCTCAAAGTCCTCTGGTAGATTACTCTGCTTGTATATCCCTGACTGGCATTTGCCTTGCCTGTACCTTGGGGTATCTCTATGCAAGCATTCAAGTATAGTTGTATGTATGGTGCTTGCTTCAAGCGTTAAATATCATTCTTTCCCTAATTTTGTGGAATTTTGCACCTTTCAGTGAATATGATCTTTGTTGAGGTGCTGAGCTCTGCAACCCAATTGTAGACACCTCTTATCAGTAGTATAGATTTACATGGTGTCCTTCCATGGCAGTGGATGAGTGTGACAAGTCTCTGCTTAGTTATGCTGTTTGTAATCAGAGCATTGTTGTCCATGCAAGAGCTGCTATCACAATCCAGAAGTCCATACTCCTTTAATGTGCCCCTTTTGAGCAAATATGATTCCCGGCTGAAATCTTTTCCGTACAGATATGGATCCTGAAAAAATAAGTTTCCTGTGGTTTGTCAACACTCTGTATTGCTATTACAAACCCTTTTAATGACTACATGATGATCAAAAGAAGCATTTCTTCCAGGATGGCAAATGATCAACCAGTCATCTCATTCTGGAGCTTCAGTTAAGCCAGCAAGTCCAGCAGAGATTCTCTTACCTTGGTCTGAGAGCAGCTTTGCTTAGCTCTTGTTGAAATCAGGAGAGAAACCTGAAGTGAGAAAAAACAAAGAGCAAAATAATGGTTGCAAAATTTTAAACATATCTGAATGGCTTTATTATTTGTATGTTATTACATCCTTTCCATAAATAGCCCTTAAGGTATGGTCAGTTTGGAGGTTAGAAATATGAAATGTTTCCTTCACCTAATAATTGAATCTTTTCTAATTTTATGCTTCATGAAACCTTGTAACCTGAGAAACTTTTGAGGATAGTCATCATAAATCTAACAGAATATTTCTGATTTTTCTCACATCATGAAGGGAAAAAATGAAGAAACTTTGAGATTCAACTTTTGTTTTTTTTCTCTCAGAATAGTTCCTTAATAATATGAACAGGAAAAAGTGTTAACCTGTTTTAGGGCAAGTGTTGTCAAAAAGGAAGTATTTTGATTACATTGTAATAGTATGAAATACAGTGTAGATAATGAAAGGCAAAAGAATACAGCCTCTTACTATTTAATCTCTCTGGACATCAGCCAGAGCAGTAAACTTTCTCTAGGAGAGTGAAGGTATCAAGTAACTTGAAAAGTAATATATTCTGAGAGACCCTGACTTCATTTCATGTTGCTTTCTAGAATTAGATTGTCACCTTGGAGAACAGAATTCTTGCTTGGAAAGCATTTTGCAATCTTTTTCCATGCTGTTTTTAAATACACTTTAATTGGAAGGGGGAGAGAGAGTGGAAGCCACAGAATACCGTTGTTTTAGATTTATTACTAGTGTACAGTGCTATGCTGCAATACATGCTAGGAAATAGTATACTCTATTTGTGATTCATCAGTACAAATTAGTGATCATAAAGGCTAACAATGAAATAACATTTGCAGGATTTCACTCTAATAGAACTGATTCTCAGCAAAATCAATCTCAGCAGTACACTCTGCAAAGTGTAGTGATGGCTGCTGTAATTATCATCATCTTCTGTTTATGGTAGCAGGTATGTTTGTTCACCTTTATGAAGCCTTTGTGGCGAGACCATTATACATCTCTCTATAGCACCGAGCTAAGCAGGAGGGACAGACTCACAATAGTGCTAGAGCATAAATCAATAACTTGAAAGGATTTTGGTTAGTTATAGTACTTTAAAAAGCATCTTTATTTATCTTACAAAAAAATATGCAGCTTAAATTTGAACAGAGATAAATTTTCTTACTCAAGCTGTTGGACATCATATAATCTTTTGGGGGGAAGCTGTCACAAAATGGACTTACGCATGAAATAAATTTTGAAGAGATTCACCAATGGCGATATTAACAAAACTTGAAAAGGTATAAGTAGGCTTGGGTGGGCTGAAGGGGGTAAAGATTCAGGCCCACAGTTGTTCTCTGCCATCAAGTCAAACTGATATCCTCCTTTGCTGAAATTGANTTTTTTTTTTTTTTTTTTTTTTTTAAAGAAAGGTATTATTGAGTAGATTTTGGGATCCACTCCTTGAGGTAATGCCATTCAGGAATTATATTGTGAATATTTTGGGAGAATCAGCATCAAGTCATGTTAGTATTGCTTACATTCCAGCTAATGATGCCAGATACTGTAGTGACATCATATGATATATATTATTTCTTTGGGGGCATCCACGCCTTCCTTAATTGTTTCTATCCTTTGAAGACATGCTGACTACATCTACGTTATTCTTTAGCTTCAAAAGTCCCAAATAAAAAGTTCTGGGAAGAATTTAGTGAAAGCAGTGGTGAGGGTTTTTTTTGTTTGTTTGTTTGTTTGTTTGTTTGTTTTGTTTTGCTTTTTGGCAGGAGGGAGAATGGGCAGGAAATTATGTACTTTGTTTGCCTCAATTCCAATAAAATGCTGTCAGATAATATGTCTATACATATATTTATATATATATATATATATATATATATATATAAAATATCCTACCCATTCTTTAGGGCATATTTTGAAATTTGATACAGGGCAACCTTAATGTTAGAGATGTGCCTTTTGCCACACCTGTGAAAATCCACCCTGAGCCAGCCAAGTTGCAACCTGCAGTCTCTGTGTTTATATATGCTTCCAAGATTGAGGAATTTTGCCCTAAAGCAAAGACTGTGTTTGCACTGGTCATATTCCTCTCTGAAACATGACCATGAAATCTGAAGGGGTTTTGTCTAGGGCTGCCTAGACGAAAAGCTGTAGATGTAAGAGCAAGAGGAGTAGGAGGGTTGAGAACAAGCTTAGAGGACAACATTGTTCAGTCATCCTCTTGACCAGTTAGTACGTGAAATATCCTTGCTGTAGGCCTAAAAGGTTCTGATGTTATTCTATGCCTTTTTGTGGTGCTGCATAATAGGATTTATCTTGTCAGCTTGTTCCAAGAAATCTAAAAATACTACCACTATGAAGAATATTGAAGTCATGATGTCAAGGACTCAAAAGTAGAAAACAAAGCTGTGATTAGACAGTACAGTAGAGGATGTAATCATGTGGCATCCACCACAACTCTTGGATTCTTGTCTCATCTCCCTCATGAGATGAGGGCTACAGTCAAAGAAAATATATACCGTTCTTAACTTATATTTTCTGAAGCTGGAAATGTGATATGCAAATATTGGAAATGAGCATGTTTGAGATACTGAAGTCAGGTAGACATTGTGTAGTGAGGAAGTCTGAATGCTTCTTGGTGATACAAGGTTACAGAAGAGAGAAAACATGAATGGGAATGGATATATCAAGCTGAAAACAAATGGAGGAATAATATTCTCTCTGACTCTCAAATCTTTACTCTTCCATTCCTGTCACATCAGCAAATGTTGGGGTAGTAGAAAAGGGTCTCATCCTTTCTAAGGTTTCTCCCCAGTGTTGTACTATGCTCACTGAATTCACTGCAGAATAGGTGTGCAGTGGCATTCTCTTGACCTCCAAGTGCCTAAGTTCATAGCAATGCTGTTTAATGTAGGGGGCTTATATGTAATGTCTTTTCTTTCCAAGTATAATATCTGAAGCTCCAAACCTTCAACCATTATTCATGTGAGGCATATAAAGAGCTTGTTAGGCATACAGCTGCTTTCACTGACTTTTTTTTTTTTTTTTTTTAATCCTAATTTGTATAGCTATTTTAGAATGATTATTTAACCTGTGGGTTGAAATTATTAAAATATTCAACAAATTCTTTGAAATACATGAGGATTCATTCTTTCAAATATACTAAAAACCCAGACTAGGAAAGACTGTGTGCAAATAAAAACTTCTCGTAATAAGAGGTTGCAAAGCCTCAATTTGGTCTTTTGACAATATTGAAACACATAAGAACAATCAGTTTTACCTGTGGGTAGCATTTTATCAGCACATTTTATTCAAATAATAACTATTCTTATCAACCAGAACTAGGTTCAGTCTTGTTCATGGGATGAATTGGCAGCAGTGTCTAGCTACATAGCAACCAGCAAATATTGTTCCAGTGGGCCTGAGTGGCCAGTGGAGGCAGGGCAGCCTGGGGCAGCCTTGCTCGTGCCAATAGTGCTGTACTGCAAATTCTCCTCCCGACAACCCCCTCCCCATTTCACTGACGTGAATGTTTTCAGAGCATGATCTCATCTGCAAACTGTAAATACTTGGCACTTTTATGACAGGAAAGTATTACAAAGTGCTGAGACTTGCTTCATAAAAAATTTAGGTAGGGAGTATTTTTAATTTTCTATAATTAATAACTTATTTCTACAGAAAACTATGTTCTCAATTAAACTAACTTATTCTTAATTTCAGTAAGAATTTGGTTGGGTAGTGTGCCAGAGAAGTTTTTGATACATAGTGTTTTTATTTAAATCCCTTACTGTCATTATGGCTTCTCTGTGGAACTGATTTCAGATGTTTTTTATTGTTCAGAACAGGCAGTGAGGGGAAAGAAAGCATTCTTTACCCTAGTTTATAAGCTCCTAAAATATGCTACACAATGATGCCACTTTTAATTCTTCCGTTTGTTGCTAGAATGTCTTTACCTCACTCTGAGAAGAAGAAGAAGAAACTGTAAAGTATTGTCTTTCCTGCTTTTCCTTTTAATGTTTTCTTAATATAACATTTGCTTGGGGGATCCAAAGGCATGGGCCATAAAAATCTAAATCAGAAGTGTTTGTATCATTAAACATGTTTTCTGTGCGTATTTTTATTATTATAGCACTTCCTATGAATGCGCAATTACTACTGTGGAGATCTCTCTCTTTTTTTCAGTTTAAATATGGTATATTCTGAGTAAATGAAGACATTTACTCATGTGTATATTCCAGTGTTGAATATGATATAAAGTAGTTTTTAACCCTTTTTGTAAATGTGTTAAAGAATTAAGCAAAAATAGGGTATGAAAATGGTTCTGTAGCTTGAAAAGATGAGAAAAGTCTTTCAGGTTGAAAGGCAGAATGCTACCTCTTTTCCTGTTTTTTTCATATATTTGTTTTTGAAATAGGATCATGGTATGTATTAAAGATGGTATTTCATTGACTTGTAGACAGCGTGTGGAACAGTTGTCTGAATGTGTGAATGGCAGCAATGCGTGTACAAAAATATCAAATGCCCAATAGTAGTGTTTCTTCCAACATGTAAACTCAAATACTTAGTAGCAGGATAGGACTATTCTAAAGAGTTCCTAGAAATTGAAGTGGTTTAGTGGTTTTTTGTTGTTGTTGTTGTTGGGTTTTTTTTTTTTTTTTTTTTTTTAAGGCGATATTACCAATATAGCATTTAGAGTTGCTGTTTAGTTTGACTGTAAATTTATGAAGTGAGAGGTGCTTCTTTTCATGTATAGATTAAAACCAGTAAGCCCCATTTGAAAAGTTGCCATTTGGTGAGTATTTTAAAAAAATGCTCTAGAGATCTATTTTTAACAGCTCTAGTATCTTGAAATCAGAAAGAGGAACAGTTGCTTAAGTATCCGCAGTAGAGCTTTGGTCTCTGTTTTTAGAATTGACTGATTCATGCTGATTTCAGTTAGTTGGGCTTCAGTGCTGGATTTAACATTTCTTTTAAAAATAAAATAACACAAAGATTCCATTAGTTAACTGTGAAAGTTTTAAAAATGAAATAACATTAATCAATACATAAGAAGAAAGCCTAAATTATTAATACAAAAGCATTATTATGCCATAAACTATTGCAGTATATACAGAATGTGTTCTTCTGATTCCTGCTGATTATGCAGATTTTGTAATGAATAGGTCACTTAAAATAGTCTGCCAGCTTCATCTGAAGAAAGGTCAGTGATATAATGGTTTCTACACATGGTCCTTAAAGGTGAGCTGCAAAGTTAAATTTAAAATTGGATGAGATCCAAAAGTGTAAACCCCAATGTTTATGCTGTCCAGCTGACAAGAAGTATTGAACAGACTTTTTATGTTTTTTTTAAGTGGAACTTAAATATTTAGAAACATGGGAATGCACACGATCATTTCAGATAAGAAGAGATTCAATTAAAATCAACACTTAAGTGTTTTGTGTATTTAGTTTGTTTGTTTTTGTTAGTTCTGTTCCTAACGTAAAGCAAGCTTATGTTTACCCTTTATGAAATTCCTTTTCTTTTAGGACTTGCCAACATTATTATTACAGGAGTTACGTAGAGTGAGACATTTTTGGATGCCCTTAAAAAAAATAAGCGGTGGAAAAATTTAGGGCATTTTTAAGTTAAGTATGCTTGCTATTTATAACAATTCAATCATTGCACATTATGGGGAAACTTATGGGAGTGAATTAATGATCTTAGGTAAGTGGGGACATGAGTGAAATAAGGAAAAAATATATACGTGTGTGTAAAATAAGTCAGTTTTAAGCTTCTTTGAAAGCAGAGTGAAAGCATTGGTTACAAAGCTTTTCTTCTGTTTTCTTTCCTGGAGTACGCTCATGCTGATATTTTTTGTCCCAGAATTACATTAATATGGTCTCTGTAAGATGGAATTTGAAATAGTTCAAATTAAATGAGAATAGCTTTGGTCTATAAAATAGCAAGATGTCAAGCGCTTTCTTCCATACAAAATGAATCTTCTTACAGCCACAAGTCTCTACCACTTCACTACAGCCACACAAGAGTGGTATCATGGTATATCTCATGTATACGTGCTTTATCTTGACCTTTAGAACACTTACTGCAAGTCAAGCTCTGAACTTTATGGCTTCCTTTGGGTCCAAACTAAATTGTGTCATTTTAATTAACATTCTTAGTCTCTGATTTCCACATACTGCTGACAGAAAAGCATACCAGAAAAGTGATAAAATGAGATTAAAAAGGTAGACAAAATTCTGGTTTTATTGTATCTTGCTGTTACAGAAGATGAAAGAAATCTGAACATGGAATGTTCCTAAGTTAAGTATCTTAATAATAAGCTTTATTTTATTATATTTATTTATTTGTTATTTTGTTTTTTTTACCATTTTATTTAGCTGTACTATAAATTTTAAATTTTGATTTCTTATGAACCACCCATATCTCTCTACAAAAAAGGAGAATGGCCTTGTGTATCTGGGCTTTTCTACCAAAGCCTTTTTCCTTTTCTAATGTTTGCTTTTATTAAGCCCCAGGAGTATAAGTATGGCTTGAAGGACTGCATCATTAAAAATGAGATTTGGTTCAGCTAATAAAAGTGTAGTTACCTCTTATAAATTAATTTCTCTGTCAGGTATAGTAGACACTACTGATCACTTAAGACTTAGAAGAGAATACAAGGAAAATGCCATGGTTAGTTGTTTGGTCTCATGATTTTAGGGTAGCTTTTTTACTCTTCTAGTTAAAAACTATTTGTCTTAGATGAAATAGCATCTCAGATCAAATGTTTGCAATCTTACAAACTAATTCAGCCAAACTAATTGCAATGAATAAATCCTGCATGCTTTAACTAAATCTGCCTTTTGGATCCATGGGCTCCAAAATTTGGTATTTTGACCATATAGCCCTCTGCCATATATGAAAAGATAAGGGAAGTACTATTTAGGCCTGGAAGAGAATTGGCAGATAGCTGTTATTTCTGGATATTCCTTCTTAGTAGCTGGAGTAACAGGTGCTAGTGAGCTCTCAGGAACTTATCTCTAAAATGACCTACATTTGTCAGGGAAGGCTGAAGCCTGTTTTCTGTGCTTGGGTTGGCCAGAAGAGGCCAAATACCAGTTTTTAAATTTTTGATTTAGATGTTTCTTATCTCAAATTTAAAAACAAACAGGAGCCATTCTCTGGGGAGGTATAATAGTAAACTTGCAACATAAGTTCATAGTAGATATCATGTGGAATAGGCTTTGCACTTTTTAAAAAATTCACTGACTTAAAAATCTTCTTAGCCTTACATTTATTCCCAATTGTAATTTAAACTACATAGATATATAAATTCCTGCTGAAGGGAAAGCAACAAAGTATCAGAGTAAGTCCACTTAATATGAAAGAGTCCACATCCCAGGAAGGGCCCAGGTCTCAACTAAGAAGCTAATGTGCGTGCCTGCTGGGGAGTTTTTTTCTATGTCTTTATAAGCAGCATCGTTGGGGAAGCCTTTACTAAGATTAACTTACGGGGAATGCTTCTCCCATCATGCCTTCGCATATATGTCTGATATTTGTCTAGACCAATAGCTAACATTTCTATTAAGTGTGTAGTTTCTGCTTCCTAGTTAACTCTTTCAGACTAAAAGGTACTTCCATCTTTTTTTCCAGAGGGGTTTGGAAGTCCCATAGCTGCATGGTTGGAATGGACTGTCTAAAACTTGACTAATGAATGTAGCAGAGCCAGGGAAAGTTTGCCTGCAGAGAGCTGACAAAGGGGAAAGTTCACATCAGGTTGTGTGGGAGTACGTAGAATAGGGGATAGTGTTGACTTGGTAAGCAACTTTTGGCCAGAAGCAATTTACTTTGGCACAATGTAACATTAGTAAACTGCACGTTCCTTGGTATGGGGATATGTGTAGTTTTGCCTGGTGAGGAGGTACAGTAAATTGTCAGGCTGAATGGCTGTTTTATTTCAGGTCTTGCCCTGGTAGTGTAGACTGGCAGGGTTTTCAGGACAGCCCCCAGACTGGTTGGAAAGGCAGCAGGATTTTGACAGGGTTTTGAAAGTAGACTTGGAGTTTGTTTTGTTTTACCAGTCCTACCAAACAAAAGAGTATGCAGGATAGGACTTCACTAGGTGAATGTGAGAGGTGATAGGGAACAGAAGTCTTGGCAAAGAGAATGCTACTGCAGAGACTTGCAACAGGAATACTGAGATTGCTCTTAATAGAGGATAAATGGGAATGTCTGTGTAAGCATCAGAAGAAACAGCAGAATGGGAGTTGAATGAAGTGATAATATTTCTAGTTTTTGCCCTGGGCACAAATTGCAACACAGAAAAGTCATTCTGAAATAAGAAACTCCTTCATTGTGAGGGTGATTGAAACCTGAAATAGATTGCCTAGAGCCCATCTTTGGAAAAGATCAAAATCTGGAAACAGTATTGAGCAAGCTGCTGTAGCTGACCCTGCTTGAGCAGGGGGTTTGGATTATATGAGCTCCAGAGGTCCCTGCCGACCCCAAATATTCTGTGATTCTGTGATTCAAGAACATGTTGTTACTGTCAAACCCCAAAGGCCTGCACTTTGCCTCAGCATCTTGTTGGTGGAAGACCGTGCCTTTTGACAAAAGAAGGATGGAGCAAGACTGTAGACACTCTGTTTCTCTTTCCTGTTAGCCCTAGCACACACACATCTTGATACTCGTGAGTATGTGAGGTAAAACCAAGAGTAGATGTAATCTGTAAGAGGAGTGAGTGAGTAGAATCCCATCCTGGATAAGATTCCATCTTATGAATAAATGGATAGCTGAAAAATACAAGTTCATTTTATGCACTTCTGCAAGCATGCAAAAAAAAAAAAAAAACATTATCACCATTTTCATACTGCACACCTGAATCTGTGCAGGCAGTGATGACAAATCCTATTCAGCGCTTACAACTGATGTGTTTCAGAGTCTGTGAAATAGAATACATTAATAAATATGATAATACGGTATATGTTAGGTAAACAAGTCTTGTCATCGTAAAACATGAACATAAGCTTGTCTCATGTATAGCTATTCCATTAAGGGGACTTACGATGAAGTGAAATATAATGAATTGAATCAGTCAAACACTGCTGTTGAATGAATTGGTAAAGAACATGTCTTACTCCAATAAATACCAATACCAATGAGGAATAATCAAAAAGAGAGTAAAGTAAGCGTCTGTTGGGCAGACTACAGAAAAAGCTACATTGATGTGGCTGAAAGGCCATGCAAAATGCATGTGAAATAGTGGCTTGCATTTTATTTGACCACTTCCTTAATTGTCACTTCTGATCCTTTTCTTTCCTCATGAGTACTTGGAGGCTACAGGTATTGTTGGATCCCTCATAAATTTTTGTTTTAAAATAAAATACTTAGAAAAAAAGAAAATGTAAGCTTTATAGCCTAGGAGGGCATTTTACACTCGTAAACTGAAGAAGATTCATTTTCCTTTCCTCTGTGAGCCAGGAAAGTGTATTTTGTGTATATTTGCAATGGAATGTTGAAATAATTTACAGGTCAAATCTTATCAAGCAAATACATGTGTGAATAATTTTTGATGTCAAATTCTGAAATTTGTTTGCTGACAGAAGAAAATAAACCTTTTGCTGTCTTAACATCTGCTCTTAAGGGTTAACCAGAAATGTTTGCTCTGTCTTTTAATTCAGTTAATTTTGTTGTTCTTGTGATAAGCAAGAGCATCTATCCAAAGTGCCATCAGCAGAAATCTAGTGCAATTCAGTTATGCTCAATAACTGCTTTCCTGGCAGCGGTGCCTCTAAATGAGTATATCATGGAGTCAGAATAAACAGTCCAGGTAGCCACTTCTGAACTTTTGTAAGCACTTTTTACCTCCATCTAGTTAGACCTGTCAGTGTACACTTTTCATTCAGCCAAAGTGTGCCTGTGTGAGAGGTTCTTCTAGCTAGGAGACCTGAACAGGCAGTTTCCATTTCTCCTGTGAAATAGTTTGCAGCTGGAAAAGGGACCATTAGTCCCTCATCTCATATTTGTTTCCTAAGGATTGAGATTTTTTTTTTTTTCTTTCAGCTAGCCTTTGTTCTGGAGGATAATAGAGTGTCTCATTTTTATGAAGACAGCTTGGTGCAGGGAGAAAACAAGTTACTGTGGATTTAGCATTTACAGTGTTTGAACAGCAAATAACTTATGCGATAACATTGTGGCTTACTGTTAGATAATTTGTGGGCTATATCTCAACAGTAACATTTTTGGTCAATTGTAATTAACATTAAAATTGCTACTCGTTCTTGGATGGAAGCCTGTATTTCAAGGATGCTGAAAGAAACTGTTTTCATCAACATATTAAAAGGAAACCTATATTGAACTGTCTCTTTACTGTCTAATATTGCAGGTTACAATACTACCGCGTATTACACAAAAAGTCATTATATATTGTAATATTTTATAGGGTTATCCTTCTAGCTGATGTGGTATCAGCTAGCTCCTTCTCTGGTGATAACTGGTGATTGGTCCAATCTCTAGAACTGCTGTTGCCAGCAGCCTCTCTTACCTGTGCAATGCATGTGCAAGATGATGCTTCTTGGAAAGGAAAGCTGCAGGCAGGTGTGCTGAGGTTTAGTTCAGTGTTTTAGTTCCATTCTCCTCTGTTAGCTTCTTTTCATGACAAAACTTGAGGGGGAAGAATAATAAAGGAAGAATTCAGACTAGATTCCTTTACTATATTACTGTCCAATGCCTGATCCTTTTGGCCAAGTGTTAGAAGCCTCATCTTGAATACTTACAGAATAATTTCTTCAGCAGAAACATTCTCAGTGCTTTATACTTTGCTTACATCTGTTATAAACTTTTTTCCTGCCTTTATAGGTATCTGCCTATAAAGAAATACTGATATTTATATATGAACCATTTTTAAAGTTTTACGTATCAGACACCTGTAAAATCCACTACCAGAGCAACTGTGTCCAAGACTTGTTGACAGCGTTTGGTGAGGTTGGAGGTCCTGCTGTGCAGTGCCTCTGTTGCATAATGTACACATTCATCAGTAGGACTGGTACTAGCTCAAACACCTCTGTACTGCACTCTAGTGTATGGTCTGGATATTTCCCCCTTCCTACTCTATAGAGGATGCTTCAGAAACGATGTTGACTTTTGGATGCTTTATTTTTGATATAACAAATACCCAAGTAAAATACATTATTCCATAATTTACTTGCTCCTTTGAGAGCTGCTGTATATTGAAAAGAAGTTTCAGTGACTTTGTGTTAATAACTGAAACTTGAAACTGAGTATTTTCAGCTTTCCAGAACTCAGAGCAGCTATTCAGAACTGGCTGCTTAGGAGAAGAGGCCTACATTTTATACCACTTTGGATGTGAAAGTCTACTTTTTGTACTATTTAGTGTTTTATTGAGGGGTTATAAAGTACACTTTAGCAGACTCAGTAAAGTGCTGGCAGAACTAGATGTGACAAAATCATTGATCTCCCAGAATGAAGTTCAATTTTTTTGATTGCAACTGGATGGCTGATCTTATGCCAGAGTGATTGATCCATGTTGGAATTCAGATCAATCAGATGCATATGCTGAACAAGAAGCTAATGAGATGTGTGGTATTTCAATCTTCCTGCAGCTTACCAGTAGAAAATAGGCTAAAGATTTGGAATAGTCATCCGTCTACCTGTCATGCAGGAGAATGTAAACTTGTAGGTAACTGCCCGAACTCTCAAGTGGAATGGCAAGCTCTTGCACCTTGACTGTCTGAACTATTTACTTTAGTCTGTCCTGGTTCAAGTGCAGTCCCCTGGCATGTTTAAGACCTTTGGACAAACGTATAAAGTACAGGGTAGATGAGTTATATACAACATTACACCTTGCCACTTGCCAAGATTAAAAAAAAAAAAAATCCTGAGCTGCCATTTGTTCTTGCAAAGAGATTTTCTCTAATCTTTCCCTGCAGTTCCTTATTACAGAGTGAATAGAGATGGCTTATTTAGCCAGGAAACCTGAGTGCAAAGTCGAAAAAAAAAATGGCACAATGTACAAATGTTAAAAAAAAAAAAAAAAAAGAGTGACTAAACAACTTGAAGCACAGGAAGAGTGTTTTTTTAGAAGAAAGTTGCTGAGGAATGATCTACAGCAGTGTTCTATGTAATACAGATCTATGCAAGTATAACAAAGCTTAGAAATGTATTTTGCAAAATATGCAACATCTACTCCCCCAGATTTGTTTCAGGTAATGCTCAACTAAATTTCAGATTAAATCCCTTTCCTATTACTGCGATGACTCACTCTTGGTAAGCTCAGACCAGGTTTTAACGCAAATACATACAGAAGTGGATTGCAAATCAATACTGGACTTATAATCCTGTCACTTTAGTTTACCTGTTCTAATGGCATATCTCTGAAAGAAGACTGCGAGACTTAAGAGACTAGAAATGATGTGAAGGAGTATTTTTAAGGATAGAATGAGATGTCTAGAATTGTTTCGTCCTTCTTCAAAGTAAGAGGCAGGATGATGAAGCGGTTACTGATACGAAAAAGAGCCTGCAGCCTGACCATTCTGGTGCTACTCAGACAGTGGTGATAGTAGTGTCCCATTCTAGCAGTTCTGCTGATGATGGAGGCCAAAAAAGAATGTGGGTAAAAACGAAGTGAGACATGTATTAAGGAGGATTGTAGCACATACAATTTGTTTAAAGGTTAAGAATAAGATATAAAGAATCTCTTGATGAAAGAGAAGAGAATAAAGTTAGCTTAGCATGTGCAAGAAATGCTGAGGGTGTGTGAGCCCTTTGGATGAAAAGCAACAAATTTAACCTGTGAATGCTAGATTTAGGAAGGAAATCTGTGTGAGGACCAATTATCCAGGAACCGTCACCTGTGAAGACTTCTCCTTAGAAAGCCTATTTCGTGACACCAATAGACAGTTCAGATCTAATGGTCATTGGGGGTATAACAGCAAATTCCATGCAGTCTTGTGAGAAAAAATCAATACCTATAACTCTTTTCTAAACTGATCTTTTTTTCCAGTGGGGGAAGTAATTTTTTTCTAGCTTGTCAAATGAAGAAAAACCTGAGATTTTTTATGTTCTCTTCATAAAATAGTTTATAATGCCTCAGCATACATTTTATGCATGTATTTTATTAGCATCTTATGCAAACAGTGCTTATAGATAGGGGTGAAAGGTTACTTGTTGCCTTTCAAAATAGTCCGTTTTGCTTCTTCAGACACTTCTATTGCAATGCAGTTGATACATGAATCCCCTTACAGGCAGCTCCTGAAGAGGCCATATTTGCAAAACTGCCCTTGGAACTAAGAAGCTGTTAAAAGAATCACAGCAGCAAAGACAGTCTTGTGCATGTGCTTTTGCTTTTATTTCTATCTCCTTTACAAAGCAGATAAATTGCCCACAGAAAATGGAGAGCGGATTATGCAACAACTTTAACTTCTTTTTAAAGACAAAGCATAACAGTGTCCAATGGCTTCCACATATCACAGGTCCCAATGTTTGGAATTGTATAAATATATAATAAATAGAAGTAAATGTATAGTTGAATCTTTATAGATCTCTGCAAAAAGCAGCAAAAAATCAACCTTATCCCTTTCTGTTAGAGGAATAGGGGAGGTCAGAGGAAGGGACAGCAAAAATCAGTTTTGCATTATTTACTACAGATTTAAAAACTTGTGTTTTAAATGAGGAACTGGCAAATTCACCTATGTTCCGAAATAAGCCTGTGAACAAACTCTGGCACACAGAAGCGCTCCACATCCTGCGAGCTCCACCTGGCATGTGGCAATGGATGTGCCTCCTGGCACTGTGTGGGCTTGAGGAGGCCCTGGCCTACCAACCCACGTAGCGGAGATCTGTGAAGACATCAAGGGCTTGCCGGTATTGTATGTATACCTCAGCAATGCAACAAGCCAGGATTTGCCAACAGGTATTACTGCATGAGTTCATTCACCGAATACAGAAACAAAAGGTAGCTTCTCAGCGAGGGATATGAAAAGAGAACTTCTTGCCAGCTGCATTACTCATCAGTCGTCTTAACCTAGCTTAACCCTTTGCTCGCAGGGAAGCAGTGTGGGAGCAAGCAGTGCTTGAATGCCTTGCGAATGCTTTCTGCATTTGTTCATCAACTGTTATAAAGCAGCTGGCCATGCTGCAGGAGTGTGGCTTTCAGAATGTGCTCCCAGAGCTGCTGGGTCTGCTCGCTCTCCAGTCTGGGAGGATATAGCTGAAGGCATGCAAAGATCAGAGGAAACATTGCGCTGGAGAGCAGCAGGATATCTGCTTAAGGCATTTAGGATATTGTATGCATGGAGTAACCGTTTTTCACCATAAGTCCTGCTTGCATGAGCTGTGAAATTAGCTCAGAGCTGACTCTTGCTTTGTAGAATGATGTGAAATGTGATCAAGTCCTACCTTGAAACATGTGTACAATCTTTGTGCTCTTACTTTCATATAGTAGCTACTGGTGCCCACACAAACTGAGATGGTTTCGCACTTGAGCCAGGTGCGACTTTCCTGTGAAGCTGCAAGAGACTGAAGAACCACAGAAGATCAACAGCCTTCACCTCCAAATGCAAGCACGTTCAAGGAGTATGAAATATATAGGATGTAGAGATGTAAAGAGCAGATTGGAGCCCCAAAGAGGGTACCTAAATTCTTCATTCTTAGTTCTTAGAGTCCCAGCCCTGACTGGCAGGGATGCCTCATCTCGATAAACAGGAGCGGTCGGGGCAGGTAGCAGTGCTTGCTGAAACTCCTGCAGAAGGCAGTACCTCCTGGCACTCTCAGGAAGCAGGAGCTGGCAAAAGGGCCCTGTGCTCTCTGGTTGTAGAGGGCCACACTCTCTCTTAGCATCGGCGGGGGGAAGAGTGTGTGTGCTTGAGTACACAGGGCAGGGAAGCATTCCTGCTTCTCCCATCTAGTGACCTCTTGCCTTGCCCTTGTTGTGTTTCCGATCTATAAAATGTCACCTAAGAATTTACCCTCTTTGGAAAGGACTGTCCTTATTTTAAAATGTTCACTTCAGTAAGCACCTCTGATGCAGTATTTACTCGGTGTTACAAGCTCACCTAGTCTTTTACAGGTGTCCTGAAACTTTCTTCTCGGTAAAACTTTGCAAATTCCTCTTTGTCAGAGAGTTTCTGTCTTTGAAATGACCTGTGAGGCACTATCTGTCACTGATCTTTTTTCTTGTTTTACTCTAACACCAAAAAAAAAAAAAAAAAAGCAACAGAGGGAGAAGCTCTGATTTTATATTATCCCAGCCTGTTCACAAAAGCTGCCCTTCTGGAGGCAGCTCCCCTGCGCTTGAAGGTGATGTGCTTGGCGTGGCCGTGCTCCAATCCTGCTTGCCTTTCAGCTGAATATTTCTGCCTCTTGCTAGCATAGCTATTATTGAATTGCAAGCTGATTTCAAACAAAGTTTATCATACGGTGGAGGTTTCAAAGTTAACTGCGTAAGAGTTCTGTGAAAATGAGAGGCCAAAGCAAGCATGCATGCTGAGCTTATGACTTCTCTGTTCGTACAAATAATTATATTAAATTAAAATTTTGTTTGCCCTGCTGCATTGTGAGGCAACTTGTACGTACTGAAGAGCAGACTGACAGATAGGTGTCAAGATAGCATATATCACTTGGTAGCTAGGGGGCATAAAAGGTATTACAAGACACAGATTTGAGAGCAGACACTTTTGATCAGGACAAGGAGGGGAGAAGTGATCTGGGTGATATAGAAAACTCTGTTAAAATATTATGGTGGGGAAGACGTAGGTCTGGCAAGTTCACGAGGAACTGGCTCTGCAGAATACCAAAGTTTCATGTAAAATTTCAAAGTTGTATCAAGTTTGGTTGTATTGAGGTAAGAAATCACTGTTTGAAATAGCTCAAGCTAATCTTACAGGAATGTTTCTAAACCAGTCCTCCGTGCTCCTGCAAGCCAAGTGAGTCGGAAGGCTAACTGCATCCAGACTTTGGGATGATGCAGGTTTGCAATGGGACAGAAGCACCAGGAGTGGTAAGGCTGAAAAGAAAGAAATTCCCAGCCATGGGTTTCTTAGAGGTTGGGATATTATTAATACTTCGTGAGTATGGACTTGTTTACAATCTCCATTAACTGTGGGTTGATGTTTCTTGGGAAAGGCAACATGCATGTTAAGAAGGGGCAACCCAGAGACATGTTTCCTAAACTGCAAATCAGTAGTTTTTCTGGCTTGAAATCTGAATATAACTGCTAAATGGCCCAAAAAATAAAAAGACCCTCTACAACAAATATAGCTCTTTTAGAAGACATGCCCAAGAAACAGTTAGGCCTATTAACCTATTGGCATATTAAAAGCAAAACAAAAATGCTGTATATTGCATCTGAAAAAAATGATGGTGCTTTAAAAAATAGCTTGATTTTTCTAAAATGGCTGAAAGATTAAAAAAAATGATTAACAGAACCTGTGATGTACTCTGTAATATAAAACATCTGAGGGTCTAGGAAAAAAAAACATAATTTTAAATTTTCATTAAAAAAGAAAAAATATTGGCTACCCCTTCCATTATTACTGGCTACAAACAGTACGGATTGCATGTATTAGCATGTGTATACAGCCCCACTTCTTCAAGGTTTAAGCAGTGTATTGGAAGGGACTAACATATTGTGTGAAGACCTTATTTTTTATTTATTTTTTAATCTGTGAATGAGCTAATTTCCTGAATTACTTTTCCCCTGTATTCAGAAATAAAAGTATGTGGTTTACCTCAAGTTACTTTTGAAGAATTACTGCTGCGCAGTTAATCTGCCTGAATAGCATTTTTAAGATTTTTCAAATGATGAAAGGAGATTTGTCCCAGAAGTAGGTGAAGCAGGCAGCCTGTTAAAACTCAACCTTCACTCCACAGCTATCTAAACAGTCAAAGCGAGCTTGATTCTATATTTAAAAAAAAAAAGAAAAAAAAAAAAAAGATTGATGTTCAAGGGAGGCCCAATGCAGGCTAAGCGTGAACTAGGACCCCCTTATGGTCTAGGCAGCAGTCTTTGCTAGGTGATCTGTTGCAAAGCTTCCCCCCACCCAACCTACTCCACGATGCTCATGCCAAAAATATCTTTTCTAGAAATCGTTTTAGAGACATTGCACAGTCTTTTTTAGGTTTTTTTTTTTTTTTTCATCATCGCTGTAAAGTGAAATGTTGTAAAGAATAGGTAAATGAAGGGATTTTCAAGAGTCAGATATTCTTTGGACAGTCCAATTAGATGTATGCTTCATTCTAGCTTTTGTTTTTTCTTGATACAATTCTTCCTGGCAAGCATTAACTTCCAAGTTGTTTCTAGCTTTTATCCTCTGTATCAAAACGTAATCTCTTTTTTTTTATTATTTTTTTAATTGATAATAAAAAGGATCTTTGACTTCCTACAAAAAAATCACACATTTTGGATGTAATACTTCCTCTCTTTTTTCTCAAAATATAGTATTATACAAGGTTGAGGAGGAAAAAATGTGGCCCCCTTTGTAATTTATTTAGTGATAAACACTCATCATGATAGAAAGTAAGTCATCTCAGATAGGCAGGAATTTTTGTTTTTTATAAATGCTAACCTTGACTACCTCAAAGCACATGTGCCAACAATTTACCTGTTCTTTTAGTAGTAAATCAACGATCCCTAGTTTTATTTGAAAATTAAAAACAAAATCTCAACACCATAAATATAAGAGTTTCCCAAATAATAATGAAGTTAACATCATAACCCAAGGCAAAGGGTTGGTTTCTTCAGTTTAGCTACTTTCCTTATGAGAAGTTATAAATGCTGGCAAGCCACCAACTCTGCTGAATTCTTCTAGTGCTTAGTAAACACATCTTGAGAAAATGTAGTGTTTGTCACTTGCCTTAAACTAATCACTGTGTTTCACTGTGTTCTTCCCATCTTTTTTTTTTTTAATCTGCTGTTAGCTGAACATAAAAGGTTTTATTGTATGATGAGACAGGCAAGGTTTGCCTGGTTTAGCTGTAAGCAATGCAACTTATTTATTAATAACCGTAGCATGGCTTTCAGTGCATGACAGTTGCCTCCCTATCTGTTGAACAGTTGGTCAGGGTTCAAGTAATGAGTGTTTGGGACGTGACAGTAAAGACAGACCTTCCTTCACAGCTCAGTTATATTTTATTTATTTACCAAATACGTGTTTGTTTGGTTTTTCTTTCAATCTTAAATATAGTTTTGCATATTATATATAAACAGATATAGCAGTACTTGGATTGCTTCATTTAATATTCCTTTCACTAATACACGCTGCAGAAACTTATTCTTTCACCCAGAAAATTATTCTTTAAAAGATAAACTAGAATGGGATAAGGCAGTAAGTTGTTTTTTTAAAAAAACAACAGTACATTGAACAAAAGTACGTTGAACAGGAAAGAGGAGAGAAAAAAAAAAAGCTTCAGATAATCTGTATGAGAGCTATGGTGGGTGTTATACCTCTATGACATAACAGAAACCCCAGAAACCTTGTTTTAGTGCTACTTTTTGTTATTAAACTCCTGTTGGCTATTAGATCATATCAGAAAGACTTGGGGTTTTACATATTAAAATATGTATAAGTAAACAAAGCTAAAAACTAATGTAAATAGTTCTTCCCCTTTACAGATTGTGGTCTTTATAGGTTCTTAGAATTGCAAATGAAATAAGAATATGTATCCTGTACAGGACTTGGTGATTACTTTGTAACTTCGTGGAAACACCTTTTCTAGATTAAACTGAAATTATATTCCTGGCTGCTTCTATTATTGCTCTTTCACCTGTTTCTCAGTTGAAATGGAATTGGTGACCAGGCAGAGGTAGGGTCTCCTGCTGCCTTCCTGGGCATTGGGTTGGATGGAGAAAGATGCACTGATAGCAACAGGCACTGTTTCAAGAACTAACAGTGGATGCTCTCCTCTCTCAAATCACTGAGGCTGTGGGTGCACTCCTGGAGTCCGTCAGTGCTCCTAACCTTGCTTCCTTGGGAAGAGAGACTGTTCAATGCCTGTTGTCCCCATTGCTTTCATGACTAATGGGGAAGTTCTGTGCTGCGTTTGAGCTATGTCTGTACCTGGTATTTTTCACAGATTTTCTGTAGTAGGTGCTAGCAAAATAAAGCACCAATTGAATTCAGAAAAGAAAAAGAGAGAGGGAGATAATAGGGGAGAGCTGGGTCCGATTCACTCTGAAAATTATTTTACTGAGTTTCAGCTACATTTTAGGTGTGACCTGCTCTTTCACAACTAAAATTGGCACCTGCTTCCAGCACTGTCTTAGATTTAGAAATCTTAGAAAAGACAGAACATGATTTTTTAGCAATTTTCAAAGATGTAATTGCTTTGTAGACATCTTCAATTCTGACTGAGAATATGTGCGCTCTCTTAAAATGACTGTTTGCTTTTGTACTTTGACAGAGAGGGAAAGGGAGAATCATTATGTTTCTTCACTAGGTTTATGTGTTCTCTCAGCATGAGAATGAAAGTAAACTAAAGCTGCACATAAAGAGAAGCATCAGTGAAGGCATGAGATTCTCAAAGTCCGTGTCTATTAAGAATAGTTCCTACAAGCTACAGTGTCAAGTACATTATCACCAGAGACAGGGCAGGAATCCCAAGGACAAGGCATGAATTGAACATACTAATGAGCTGGCCTTTAGAAACGTTTAGTTCTCATCTCCACCTTACCGTTTTCCTACTTCCTCATGCATCCTTTCGAAGTATTTTGATACTTAATTGCTTAACTACTTAAATGGTGCCTTTCTTTGGACTAACTATGGTGAGATTATCATGGATTTAAAAAAACAAGAAAATATGTGAGTGTTCAGTTTTGTGAACAAGTCCTTCAGCCATTAGAGTCACATGTACCCAAGGGTGCCTAGTTCTGAAAAAGTGAAACATTTTCACTGAAATCAGATGTAGTAGTAACAGGTCTTAAAACTGTGGGCATTTGGGTCTCTGAGGAATTGCTATGTAAACAAAATGGTGATGTGTGTTGACCAAGATTCATGTTTTTTATAGTGCCCTGACATTTATGCTAAAGCTTAAATGAATTAACAGTGTTTGTAAATAGAAGCATCGGAGAGACAAAGGAGATTTTTGTATATTACTTTTTTTTATTAAGAAAGTTTTGGTGCAAGGGAAATATTAAGAAAATGTTTATTTTCTCCATTTAATATCCTATTTCCTTAATGGTTTATTCAAATATATAAATTTCCCCCAACAATTATTTCTCTTAAACACTATCTTAGATTCTTCTAAAACGGAGAAGATTTTGGAACTCTGCAAGAAATCTCACTTCCAAAATCATTTATACGCTTGTTGGGCCCTTTTGAGAATTAAATTTTGCCATATAAATAAATTCAGAGCATGCAAATAGATCACACATTATCTTCACAGAGTAAAGACTCCTCTCTAAATATCTGCCACAGAAACATGCTGTAAGCTGAAAATGTCTGCAGTTTCCTGATTCAAACTGTGTGCTCTCAGTTTTCTATAGTTATACTTTTATTCCTCACTTCCTCACTCTGTCCTGTGCAGACTTTTACTGCTCAATGTCAAATTTACACATGCTGTGTTGTGTACAAAGTGTTTGTATGTATGAAGTATGAAATACTGGGCTTATTATATGGACCAGTTTACCAGAACTTGTGGCTAGTAATTGGCCAAAGGAAATGTGTTTATTTTTTCCTGCTTAATATACAGACATTATCATATATTATTATTATGGAGAGAGCACAAATTTAATGGATTCTTCATGCAGACAGTGCAAGACCTTCCAAGGAGCTGCCATAACCTCTCTGAATGAGTTTTGCCACGTAGTAATAGGAGAAAAACTTGCTGTTCAGAAGCCGCTGCCAGTAGCCAACTCCAACATTAGTCAGAACACTTTGTTCACCCTTAAGGAATCTATTAAATCTGTATTATTTTTGCTGGTTATAATTTTTGATCCATTTATCTAACCCTTCAGATATTACTATTGCCTTCTGCTCTGAGCAGCAACCAATTTATGATGGCTATGTCTTACCCGTCAATGCGTTACTCCCACCTGTCTCATTTCTGCATGTAATGAAAATTAACTTTCAGTCAAAAAAACAAGTAATATATATCCTCTTTTCTCTTCCTCCCTTCCTTGACTGGAAATGAGAACAGTTGGAAAACAAACTGAAATCTGATAAATGCCCATCAGAACTTGAAACTTGCAGCTGAAAGATTTCTAGGCAGAAAATAAGATGTTATCTGGAGTCAGACGAGCTAAGAATTAGCAAATGTGAAGTTATCATATCTTCTTAAATGTGCTAGGGTTGTGCTATGTAGAATATCAGCTACTGAATGACTCAATCTTACGTTATCTCATCTTATGTGAGGTTTTGTTCTTCTGGGTTTCAAAATGTGCAGAAAGTTACTTCATGGCTTTGCATCTGCTTATGACAGCAGGACTGGGAAGAGAAAAGCAGGTGACCGCTTTGCATTACTTCTTTCTTTGATATTTTGTGTTGGTGTGTATGTATGTTTTTCAAGTTAGAACAATTAGCCTGTTTAACAAACTCAGTGCAGCTAATGTTCAGGATGGGCTGAGATGTGGGCTAGAAGCCCTTAGGTAATCTTGTATGCTCTTGATCTTTCTTTGCATGTCAGACTTGTCAAGTTAAATTTGGGCTGGCAAACTGTGAAGCAGCGGAGGAAGCCAAACTTTCTAATGCTACCAAGGAGTGAAGGACCAGAAGAAAAGTACATCACAGTAGAGCTCAGTGAACTTCCTGATACAGACCTTGGATTTACTTGTAACGTTTTATGGCCTTACAATATATTGAAATTCAGTCTCTAGAGAATATGCAGGAAAGCAAATTTAAATCATCATAACTTCCTTTCATTCCAGATGGTTTCTATAGGCTTCTGGGACTTACCTTCAACACAGAGTGTATTTGTAATTTTAAAATTTATCATAATAATTCTCTTCACTGCTAGCCTTGAAAAAGCATTGCAGTTTCTTTTATGTAATGGGAATGTAGGGAACTGTATTATGTATGTTCTAAGTTCCTAATCTTAAACTCAATTAGTCTTATGAAAGGATGAGAAAAGTGCTATTTACCCTTGATAGGAAAATCACAGTGTCTGTTGTCTGATCCGTACTGTCCATACTGTTTGAGGAAGAAACTCTCGTATAAACAGGTGGCTGTTTTGCCGCTATCATTGTTGACACTTGCAAATTACAGTATAATTTCTCTTTTCTCCCATCTTTTGTTGGTGTTGTGAGAATCGTTATTTCTGACCCAGTCCTTGTTACAAGTAACTAGTTTTGCTGTTCTAAAATAGCAGTAGCAGATTGGTCGCATCAAAATCTAAATTACTCTGCATGAGATAAAAACAAAGTCCAGGTTTGCCTCGACTTGCCTTTATACTGCCATGTTTTAATTCCTCCTTTTTAAAAATAATGCTTTTCAGCAAGAATAAGAATGATGTGGGGAAAGCAGAATATATATATTGTGTTAACTTGTCTCATTTTGAGGATTCCTGCTTGAGACTGGAGCAATGCTGGATACAAAAAGGATTCTCACAAAATTAGAACTAATCACAGAGGCTGCTTCTGTACATATAGGAAGGAGCATTCATACTACTGAGGCTTTACTGCTCTTCAAATTTATTTGACAGAGTCCAAATTAAATGAAGTAATCGTGAAGTAATCAACAAATACTGAGGCTATCCCTACTAGTTTGATTTTATAATCAAAGTCCAAATACCAGTTTCTTTCCAACATTCTTCCTTAAATTTGTTAATAATTAATGTTTGGTTTTAAGATTTCAAATTCCAGAATTACTGTTGGAGCCAATTTCTTAAGCTTTTTACAGGTGACAACAACAATTACTTTATAGCTTTCAGGTTACCCAGGGAGGAAATCTTCAGTTTTTATTGAGGGGAAGGGAAAGGAGAGGGGAACTTTGTATGTGTCTGTCTGTGTGTGTGGGTATGTGCATGTGGTTTAGTTTTGTTTTAAGACAGAAACTACTCTTCTCATTGTGGAATTACTACTAACGATTCAGTTACCCAAAAGTAGTACAAAAATCTCTATATCTATATTTCTGCATTAGACTGTGAACTTGCAGCAATTGTGATTTTAAAAATGTATATTAAGCAGTATGTAGAAACAGCAAGGTTTGGAGTTGAGGAGCTTCTTGAAAAGCAAATGTGATGCTCTTTTCCCCACTCTTAGTAAACTTAAGAGCAGTTTCAGCTTTTTCACTGACTTTGCAAACAAAGGCACGCTGTGTGAAATGCCTTCTGCCTCAGTATTACCACATAGGTTGCTCCTAAAGCATGTGCCCGTGTGCATTGAGAGCTCCTAAGTTACAGTTTAGTCATACAACTAAAGGAGCTGCAAGTCCCACTGGAATTTTTTCCCTACCTGCTCCTGTGCTGGGGATCTCAGGGTCGAGATACCCTCAGTGTAGGCAATAACAGGGGCAGAATGAGGGGAGAGGGATCACCGCGGTACTTCCTTCATGTTATTTTTGGATATGACCAGCATTCCTCCCCTTACACACACCCCTTTTTCCCCCAGCCCCCTTCCCCTGCATGCATTACAAGCTCACGCAAACACTCTCACGTCCTCGGCAGCAAAGCGAGAGCAGCCGCTGGCCCGCAGCCAGCGGAGCGCGCAGGGCTTCCTCGCTGCCAGCAGGCTTTGTTCGCGCAGCGCCGCCGAGAGCGGCCTCAGCGCCGCTCCACAGCACCCGCGACGCGGCCACCTCTGCCGGCTCGCCGTTTCCTCCGCGCTCCTGCAAACTAAGCGCACTTCAGGGCAGCGAAGCTGAGAGCTGGGACACTCAAGCAGTTAAGGACCCGAGGCCGTCAGTTACCAGCGCCTTCGTAGGGGCTGCGGGTCCATGTGCGCCGCCAGGGTAAGTGCCAGCATTAAGCGTGGATCGAAAGCGCGAGGCAAGAAGGTGCCTTGGCCGTTTGGCTGCCGGTGGGGGCTGGGGTGGGAAGCGCGCGAGGGAATCAAACTGTGCGCGCTGCTCTCGAGGAGAGCCTAGCGCGAATATCCTGATCTCTACCTACCCGAAAAGCACCTCAAGAATGTATGCGTTTTAGCCAAATTCCTAAATAGCTGCACAGTTCTGGAGAGCTTTCCAAATGGCTTCGTTGTGGGGCTTTCTGCAGCTCTGCTTACTTGTGAACCGTGTGTACGGTAGAGTAACAATTACTAGTGGTGGAAATCATTTATTTTAGTGTAACAAAACCAAGCTGAACCAAGCAAGTAAAGATTATTCATTGCAGAGGATACGAACACAGCTCAGGTTTGGTGAGGAAGGGGAGTATAAAGGGGGATGAGACGTATAGCTCATGACTGTGTAGCTTATAGAAACCAGAAATAGACTTGTTTTTAAAATGACTGGAATTCATTCAACCTCCCCCCACCACCTTTTTCCTGCATGCCAAATGAAGCTGTTTTTAAAAATAAAAAACCTTTGTAAGTCTTTAGGTTGGCAGCATACAAGTGAAAGCTAATGTGTAACAGTGTATACTTGGGTAAATTACTATCATGGAGAGGGCAGGAACTGCAAAAAGAAACCTGGTTTTCTTCCAGAGAGTGGCGTGGCTGCTCTTGCTTTATAAAAGCATTAGCACAGCTGTCTTCTAAGTTTGCTAGCATAAAGGAGCATACAGCTTTGTTACCAGGCCTTTTTTTTTTTTTCTTCTCCCTGGCTTGCCTTTAGGAAAAGTTTTGCAGTGGTCAGCACAACAGCAGGTTAATCCAGCTGCCTTACTTTCAGAAATGCCATCTAGCTGTCAAAAGAAATTTAGCATAGGGACCTATTTGTCTTAAAGCCACTGATAAGCACTACTATAAGCATGCTGTTATATCTTGCTAGATGGCTCATCTGAGCAAAGTGATAGATGAGAAAGCCTTGAAATCCAAAGGTTCACATATATAATAAATTTGAGAAAAAAAAGAAAAGCCCATGAGATTGAAAGTACTTAAGTTTAGGGAAAAAAAAAATGCTTTCCCTCCCCTTAACTCTGGCTCCTTTAACTACTTCCAGTAGTTATTCCAGCATTTTGAGAGGCAAGCAGTCTCTCTCGCCTACGACCTTCTTTAGTGCTGGCTTATCAGAGGTTTGCAGACGTGAATCTAGGCGCATGAAAAATCTGCTGAATGAGCAAAGGGATGACTGTGCAAAGAGTGACAGCAGGCACAGGCCATTCACTATTCTGAGGTCTGTCATTTTTTTCTTTCTTTTTCTTTCTTTTTTAAAATCAGAAACTTTTAACTAAAGATGTCCCATTCTGTTTTTAACCCTTCATTTGGAAAAATAGTGTTTGTAGTATGGTAATTGGTAAAAACAGTCTGCTCAATTCTATACCTATGGAACAACTGCAAAATAATGCTCAGCAGAATAGCATACAATATGTTAGGGGGTAGTGATGCCTAGTACAAATTTTGTTTGCGTTGTACTAAGGCACGTCTTCTCTCTATAGCAGTTACTAGCTCTATTTATGGCAAGTTACTCACCGGAATAGAGTTGCACACTAGAACTAGCAAAGATTCTTTTTCAGAGCTAAAATTGGAATAGTGTTTTCCAGAGCTGGGCTCCCCCCTACTGATGGCACCATGTCAGATTTCCTCAGCAGTTGCTTTCAGTTTCACAATATACATGAGTGCTGTAATGTCATCTTTTCTCATTGATGTAGTGGAAAAATCTGACATCTTTACACTGTTTTTCCTGCTTTGATATATTAAAGCGTATTTTGTACTGACTGTGAGGTTTGGCGGTGAATGTTGAGTTCAGCACTTATACACCAGAGATGGGCCTGAACCAAAAACCCTGGATTCCAACATCCTTGAACTATGAGAAAGTTGATATCAGGATCCAAATGTCTTGGCTCTGGCCCATTTCTGTATAAGACGCACATCACTTTGGCCACATGTTTAACTTGTTTTTTGAGGCAATTCCATTAAGACTGAAAGAAATCTTTCAAGCTTTTAAAGAGAAAGTGCTATTTAAAAAAACTTGTAGCTAGGTAAGCATGGCTTGCTTATTTGCTGCTTAAACTTGACTTTTAGGAGCCTCCAGTGAATTATACTCCCCTTCCTCTGTTATTAGCTTCAGAAGTAAATAATACTTTGGGATTCCTTTTGAGATATGCTGAGAAAGCCAGGAAGGTGTCGAGTGCCTTCAGTTCCTGCTGACCTCAGTGAAGCCACATTCATCCAGATAGTACAAATACGTCACAGTGTTTGAGCCTAAATGATCTGCCTGTGAACCTGCAAAGACAGTGCCATATACATCCTTATCTATGCTGAAGTCTGTGGTAGCCCACAGTAAAAAAAGTGTTAATGCAATGTAAAGGGAAGCTCAGATTGTTACTGAAGGCAGGGTTATTCTGCTTTTTTAATTGATCAACTGCTCAGAGTCTGGCCAGCTTAATGGCTACAATGACTCTCTGTGAATACAATTAAATGTGCGCCTGCCAGCTGCTTGAGGTATCTGTGTTGGCTTCAGCAAGAAAAGCAGCCCTTTGGCTGTGTTGGCTCGCTGGGGTTTGTGGCACAGAGCGCTGATTTATTAGGCAGTAGTTCCTTTTTTTTTTTTTTTTCTTCTCCCCCCTTTTTTTTCCCTGAATGATTGAACTGTGATGTCACTTTTTGTCTTGGCTTTAACCTTTCAAAAACTTTTTTTTTTCTTTGCTGCAGCCTAGTCTTAGAGCTGGGGAAGTGGGAAAAGTCCCAATGTCCACTGCAGAGCAACTCTGTCTACCCCAGCACATTCCAGGGCCACCGAATCATTTGTGGTGAGAGTGATTCAGATCTGGTTAAGATGATTTAAAAGAGAGGTTATGGGCATACTGCAGTTGTGCATTTAAGAAAATACAGAGGGTTTTTTACTGCCTGATTGAGACCACATGGCTCCAACTTACACTTTTTTTTTTTTTAACATGAAAATTGTTGGCTGGATGTACTCAAAAGATTTTTTTTTTCTTTTTAATTGCCTAGAGGCTAAGAGCTGGGATAATGGCATTTAATGGTAAGGTCAGGCTTAAAACAAATAGTTTTTAATGTTCCTTTAAATAAAAGGAGAGATGGCTTCTTTGAATACTGCGCAGAATAGAAACATGCCTCTCTCTTGCTTGTGAGCAAATGTATACCAGGAATTCTTTTGGATGTTGCAGGGGAATTGGTGACCTGTATTGAGAGTGAGAGGGATGAGGGAAGATCTCCCCGTCATAAATCACACTAAACATGTTCTGTTCTAAATGAATAATGGAAAGTATGAGAAATAAAATGGAAGGACAATGTCCTCTTTGACTGTACACGGCTTCATTGTGTGCTCTCAAAGTGAGCCTCCTGGGCTGCCCTCGAGCAGAGTGAAAGCTCTGTGTAATTAAGCATTTAAGTGTATGTTTAAGGGAACGTAGTTATTATAGCTTTCCTTTTATTTGTAAACAGAACGTATATTAAATACCCGTAGTAAATTAACTTTAGCCTGATATGCAAGAGAAAATAATTGTGGCTATGGTAACTTTATTGCAGATTTTTTCTTAAATTATGAGGTAGCTATAATACTGCTGCTAAAATACATTCTTTTTCCTTGAGGTTCTCTTTCATACTGAACTTAAATATCAGCTCATTTGGTATAGTGCTTGAGTGCACTAGGCTTGCTTATGTTCTTTAAAAACAACCACAAAAATGAAATAAACCACAAAGACCTTTCCAATGTCTTAGCTCCAAATTTCCCATTTGGGGGATATGGCTAACTTAAGGAAAAAAAAATTGACATCTATAGTCTCACTTAGTGGTGCCTGTTGTAATTAACTACAATAATGTTTAATCTGTGAATGAGATTTAACCTGTATTAATAACCTGAATGAGCTAACCTGTATTTTAGGTGCTGTCTAGAATTATGCTCTTTTTATGCATACTGTTGATTCTGTTAAACTCTTCATCAAATGCTCCTCCTCCCTCAGTGTCCCCTAGTACTTTGCTCTCAGGTATCTCGTTTCCCTGCTAGATGGATGCCCAGCGCTGGCGTGGGGCTCTCGTGGCCCTCTCCTTGAGCACTGCCAGCAGAATGTGCTGCTTGCCAAGGCCCTGCTTTGAATGAGCCCGTCCGTGTCCAGAGCTGTGCCCACTGTGCCACCGCAGCCTCTGCCCGTTGCCCTCTGCCAGCAAGATCACTGCTTGCCCAAGCCTCCTTGTAACACAGCACTCCCCTCAGGACATGAGTTTTAGATGGTAGATGGCTTTTGGCTAGATACATTCTAAATTGGGAAAAAAGTCCAGGTATTTTCCAATTTAGAAAAGATATTAAAGATACTACGTTGAAAAATGCTGTTTATTCTTGCCTCTGCTTGGAGCATGAATTAAATAGGAAGAACAGTTCTTGTAGTAGTTCAGTATACACAATACCTTACCTAGATGTAATATAAGAGTGTTATTCTACAACAGCAAATCTGAAAAAAACATCTTGCATCCTTTTTGCTGTCTTTAAGTCTTGGGATAGTAACTTTAGCTTTTTGTTACTGAAAAAGAAAATAATCAGTTATAAAGCTTCATACATGCTTTTGAACTACTTTCTTGATCAGTATTACCTTTCTAATTGCCAGGACACATGCGAACTTTGTTTTTAACTTAAAGAAAATCTCTCAACCTTTAATCAGAGCCCATAAATCACTAGTTAGTTAATATCTGGCACATATAAACTACAACATAAGCATTTAAAAGTGGTTTTCAGTTTGTTATAACTTTGAAGTAGACGATACATATGGGAAAGCCATTAGTATTTCTGAGTAACTGCTGTATTAATCAGATGTCAAAATGTATACCAGAGCACCTTGAATTTCCTCTCTCTGAAAAAGTTACTGGGTCAATGTTCAATTTTACTGCGTTTTACCATTACATTATATTACATTATATGAAATAGGTTAAAAAAAAAAGATGCATTTGTAGCTCTTCGTTATAAATAAGCATCATTAGCTGCAGCATGGATAAGACAGTGCAATTTTTCTACATGTGAGGAGGCATGAGGTTTGTCGTGCCTCAGAAAGACCATCTTCTGCTTGAGGTATTTACAGGCATAAACTGCCGGCGCATCTCAATGCTTCACAGCTGGGGTCAAGCAGAACTGTTAAGAATTTGCTACCTGCCATAGTTGGGGATAAGTTGGGGTTTGCGCTGATGCTTGTGTCTCTGTGTGAATAGAGGCAGCTCTAGGGAAGGTTTTGATAGACCTGTTAATGCTATATGAGTATTAACTGAGGAGTTTATCTGTAATTAAATGGACATTTGTCACTCTTACCAATCTTTGACTCCTTGTTCAACTTCTCGGACTGTGATGTTGATGCCATCTGTGTTGCACTGCTCACATATAAAGCAGATTACTTCCCTTTCATCTCTTTTCCAAATAGTAGAAAGAGGCATGATAAAAAGGGCTGGAAATAGCAATCAGGTAATTCATTTTACCCGGGCCACAGAAAGTATGTATAAATTCTAGTCATTGAAGTAAGGAATTTATCATTCAGGAGACTTGAGCACTGACCTCCAGCCAGTTAGAATCATGGGGAGTGTTTTATTTCCCAGTAAAAACTCTTGTTCCAGCTGTTTCATAGTGCATAGAACACACAGGACATGCTTCAGGCTGTGGGGGTAGGAGTGGTGGAAGAGGAGAGCATTTGGAAGCCGGCAGGCACTGGCCAGAGCTGCGCAAGCGGCACAGAGATCAACAGGGCCCGTGTGCCTTGGAATCACTGGAAACCAGAGAGAAGCTCCGCTGGCCAGCCAGGAAGCGAGGGCTCGAGCAGGAGTCATGCTGGGCCTCACAGTCAGGGCGGGAGAAAGAGGTGCTTCCAAGGCAGATGGTGAGCAGGTAGCTCTTGGGTAATCACTGCTAATTAGGTAAAGGTGAGGTGCAGCCCTCGGGTCTGGCTCTGGCAGTGAATATAGTCCTTCTGAGGAGTGTCTTGTGGGATGTGAAGCAGTGTAGGAGTTAACCCAGGTGACAGGTATCATCTTTTGCCTATGCTGTGAGATGGCTGCAAAGGGCTGTGGTACCCCAACACACTGAGGAAAGGGGATCATACCCTGGAGGGGAGAGTGGGAGAACCAGCTTGCTCTTCCTTTCTAAATCTTGTCTAGGAAATCGCAGATGCTATCAGAGAATCAAAGCCTTGACTTTCAGCTCTTCTATCAGGAGCTTTTTACTGTGCCTCTTGTACCTACCCCAAGGTAGGCAATAGAAAAAGAGCATAAGCCAGAAAGATACAGGTGCTTGTAAATGGTGGCAGCTGTTACCTAGAGATGATGCGTTTCCTATACCAGCAACTATGAAAATGTATTTGGTAATACTATGTTAGGAATTTATACAGATATAATAAGTATTTCTCATGAACCATTATGGTAGTTAATTTTGCAGATCAATTCAGAAAGGTCAATTCAGATGAGCAGGGGTAGAAATTATTTAACTTACAACTAATGTGGGTCTGCAAATTGTCTGAATTTCTCTGGCTCTACTAGATATTCATCTATTATTGAAAGGAAGCAAATTTTATATGGTTGGGTGTAGTTCAACAATTTTAAAAGACACATCAGCTCTACGTTTAAAAATTTGTGTTTTTTTTCAATATCACTTTAAATAGTTCCATAAACACTTTCCAGTTGTCTCTATATAAAGAAATCAACGCCACTGAATCTGAATTACAGCTTTAAGAATGTATGCCAGCCTGCCTATAAGACATAGCAAGAACTAGCTATATGGCTAGCATATTCAAGAAAGATATTGCATTACACCATTAACCACTGCAATGCATAAAAGGACCAAATATATATATATATATATATACGCACTCACACACTTTTTAGATGAATAGTGAAAATAACTTTTTCCTTGTTCAGATCATGAGTGGACATGTGCTTATCCAAAGCAATCTAATAGATCAATATGAATGATAGTCCTTAATCATAAGACATGCAGACATGGAATACTGGGGATGTAGTAGTATTTGCTTTATATGTGAATAGTTATTTTTCAGAAATGCAGAATGTCTGCTTAATTTATGCAAGTTTTGCAACTTTCCAACCTATATCACATGCCTGTTATCCTGGGCAGCAATTGAACCATATTTCTGTAGTTGGGTGGTAAGTCTGCTGATAATATATTTTAAAAATATATTTAAAATATTATACACTAATTTATAAAAATCTTTTTACACTAGATTTATATACTGAGTGAAAAGAGAAATAATTATGCCTTTAATAAAGCTGGAGAGGCTCGTGCTTTTGACTTAAAGCACCTCAGAATTTTGAGTGTGAGGTCAAAAGATGGAACTAAGAAATCTTGACTTACATTTTGGAGGAAAGCTCAGTCAACAAAAATTACAGCAAACTTCTTCAAAGCTAGGTTTTTGAATCTTCATCAGATACAGCAAAAAAGTATGTCAGAGGTATGATTTATTTCTATTTAGAAAAGTCTACTAGCCAAAGCTCATTCAGTGTCATTAAGCTACAAATTAATAATTCTAATTAGCATTTGAGAGAGTGAGCCTTCTCAGCCCAGAATCCTTTCTATTTATAAAGGTAATTTACCGATACACTGAATAGAGGAGACTTGTCTGAGACCAGTGATTTTAATTTCTTAATTTAAGGAAAGCACCTTTAATTGCAACTAGACTTAAATCCTTTGCTGGTGCATATTCTGTGAGATATGTCACTGAATGTTAGATATTCTGCTAAATCATAGAATCGTTAAGGTTCAAAGGGACCTTTAGAGATCGTCTAGTCCAACCCCCTGCACACATAAGGTCACCTATAGCACATGGCACAGAATTGTGCTCAGGATTGTCTCCAGGATTGCATCTTTTCAGCCTTTATTCATTAATATATTATACTCTACATTGATTATCATCAACATCTCTGCAACTTTCTGAATGCAGGCCTTTGTAATCTTGAATGCCCCTGTGATAAAAGTTTTCTTCTTTGACATCCCAGAAATTCAGGGTGCATGTGCACTGAGCCTGTTCAGCACTGATCCCTGTGGCGGCTGAGGTGCTTATTCTCTACACCCTGGCGCTCTCTGCACAGTGACGCTTGTCTCTGCAGTGGCACCTTCACCGACCAGGTGCGACTCCTGTCCTGCTTGCTGCAAAGCTCGGGCAGAGCTGCCTGCAGCTTGCTCCCCTTGTACCCAGCTGCTGACCTGACCCACTGGAATCAAATCTGCTGCTCAGTAAAGTTGTATTTACTGGCTCTGGTATGGAGGCAACCTATAGAAAGGAATATTGTAGGAATATTGTTCATGTAAGAATGAAACATTTATGTATTGGATATGTAGGGTCTCACTTTCTGCTAAATCAGCCTCCTTTTGTCTAGTATTAAAGATGCAATTAAAAGAGCTTTGCTAAACAGCTACAGTAATGTAGATAAATGTCTTCTGTAAACATCATTTAATAGTGCCTATAAAAAGCATGGCAATTGAAATAATTGTCATAGTTTATTTCATGGTTTTGTATACTGTGTAACTCTAGCAAGATGCCAACTAGTTTTGAGGGTAAGTCTGCAAGGCACCATGTGCCACAGCTGTGCCTTGTATGTACAGTATGAATTACACTGTGTGTTGTGGACATCGGTTTCTGTTTGCTGCTAGTTGATTTGCAAGTGTTTAGGGTTCATGATTCTTCTTTTTTTTTTTTTTTTTAATAAACCAGAATCATTGGTCTAAAATATTTCTCAGCTTCTTCTATGGTGATTTTGAAAAGCAACATTACTGCCTCTTTCCTCATCTGTAATCTATGTCAGCCGTGAACTTGCCTCTAACTAAACCACATAAATGCAAATATATCTTATGTCTTGAACTGACACTATGTAAATGCAATTTTGTTCTTATAGAGTTATGAGAGTTATCCGCTCAGTATAAAACATTATTCGACTGGAAGAAAGTGCTTGGCAGTTCTATAAGCAGTTCCGCTCCTGATATGAGAAAAATAATTACACTATGCTTCTCTGATCAAGGGACTATACAGTTATAATGGATAGCTCTGTTAAGTACTAAATCTCGGTTATAGAAAATGTGCCTTCTATATTAGCTAGGCTTGCAATCCTGTTAATTCTGCAAACCCTAACAGTTCTTTACATCTGAAAAAAGGTCCAACTCCTCACATGAGATTATTACATTTTAACCTATTTTATAAGTCTTTACAACTTTTATTTTCTTTCTTCCCTTCCATAATCACATTAATTTCATATCAGTTACTAGTAGTAGCAACTTTTGATGTAAACCTAGGTCTACAGAATTCAAGTGATGGTATCTATAATTTAAGCGAACAGTTAGAATTATTTAGTCAGTGCATAAGAGACCTATTTGCACTTGCAATACTTGTAGTTAACGGAAGTCCACCACAAAACTCTGCTGTGACAGTAAGTGAAAAGACCCTGAAGATGAGAACTCACACTGGTCCGTTCCTTCAGGTGTGCTGGCATGTTAAGCCTGAGTGGTGATTTTATGGCTAACGTTTGCCTGGTAAGGGAAGGTCAGAGTCTAATCACATGCTGAAGAGTTCAATGAGTCCATGAAAGGTGGCCCTGGGGTAAGGCAGAGGGACCGGGATCCTGCCCTGCTTCTTACATGTTTCGGTTAACAGAGTGCTTCGTTTCAGTTTCTCCGTTAATAGTACATATGTAATTATCTAATTATCTGATTACTGTTTTGGTACTCAAAGTCCTATTGATTGAGTTTGCTATTTATGAAATTAGTTGAAAAGCATATGTTAAAAAGGTTTCTCTTCAGAAGAGTATGTTATTAGGCTACTTCAGAGCCATGAACGTGCATGTGCATTCAGCTGTGTGGATAGTAGGTGAGAGAGAATAGTTATCTTGAACCATTAGACACAGTCTAGACTGTTGCTACCAGGTAGTCAAGGCTCATATTCATTGAGCTTAGGTGCTCCAGGCAATTTTGATGAATGTTCTTACTGAAAATACATCTAATCTGATGTAAACGGAACGGAAAATGGAGGAGAGGAGGNTTCTTACTGAAAATACATCTAATCTGATAGAACGGAAAATAGAGGAGAGGAGAGCAGGATGGAATAAAATGGGATATAATAATACTTGGCTCTTCCAGCATTCTCTGAGACAGAACAGGCCATGTAAAAATGAAAATATAACTTCTAATAGCATGTGCTTGTGCAGTGCTTCTGAAGCACTGAACCCTACCTCTGTTGTGAGATGCTTCCCCCGCTTTTGGCTCTCAGTACAGGGCTGATTGCATTTGAAAGGTGCTTTTTAAAATGTATGGAATATCTTACTGTAACTTCCTTTAAACAAACCTTTAAGAAAGATCCATGGAAAATAAAACAGGCAGCACTGCCTGGTTCATCTTTAGAATCCATTTTGGAGAGAGAGGAAGAGAATTTTTTGACTGTAGAGTAAAAAACACAGAGCAGCAGTTCTATTTTAGAAATCTAATATTCTGATTTTTTGGAAGGAGATGATAATTTCATGTAACAAAACAGCAAATAAATCAATTTTTGCTGGCACAACAACAGACACAAGCAGAAGGGGGCTGCTTGACATACTGACAAATGAATTAGTGGAACAATCTGAAACGCAGATAATGTCTACCACACTCTGACTCCAGGGTAAGATGTTCCAGGCCCAAGAAGGAAGTTGTACAAAAACATTCCATTTAATTACCTGTCAGAAAGAAAGAAATTACTGCTCCATGTCTGGAAGTTCATGCTATAAAACTATAGGGGTCCCTGTGCAGTAACTAGTTAATTGTAAAAACTGCGCATTTCAGATGCTGGGATTTTTCTTGTGTCATGTGCTGAATTCTGCGTAGAGTATTTCACAGTTCTGTGGTACTCAGATGAGAGTATAAAAGTATGAAAAAGGAAGGGAGGGTTATATGTGGTAACTATTTAAACTTGAATTTCATTGAAAATAATAAACAGAGGCAGATATGCATATAACCACTTAAAATAATTTAGGGGGGGGAAATATCTGATGGTGCAGTTCTTTCTACCTCGTTTATGACTGCAGTTTCTCATTCTGCACATCTCTAAATCATTTTGTCTTTGTTCTTTGCAAAGTTCTTAGCTTTGTGGAAGCAACTTATGTGTTTATTACTGTCGGAGACGTGCTACTGCCTCACTGCAGTAGGCTTCAAAGTATATAAGATATTTCACAAAGAAACAAGAAGCTTCCAAAGAATTATGGACTGTGAAGTACAAATTGAGAAAGATTCGTAGAATGTTAGGGAATGAAATGAAGTTTTCTAATTTGAGTTTGTGCTTTTTTTCGTCCTTCGACTTGCTTATGGCTCATAGCACCTACAGTTCTCAGGATAACCATGCTGAAGTCAAGTATATGGACCTGCAAACAGTGGCAGGAACATTCTTTTCTCTATCTGTTGGCCTTTTCTGCACATTCTGTTTTGTTTTGGTCTTTAAACTCTGAAAGGTAGGCTATGGGTGGTTTTATGAGCTACTCATGAAATAAACCACCTCTTTCCAAACATAAATAAGGGCTGTGATTTTTTTTTTTTTAATAACTGTAGGGTCATCATGGTTTGCTAGTATTTCTTGTCTAATCTCTCTTTTTATTTCTTTCTCCCCCTGAAATTTACCTGCTTTGATGATTAAATTTCAGGGTGCTCATTTTTGAGGAAATGAATTTAATCAATTCAATCTTGGCATTTAACAACAACAAATTTGAAGATATTTTCTTGTCAGGCAATACTTTTAGGTTCTAAGTGAAATTTATCACAGGTTCTGCAATAATGTAAAACTGAAGAAAGTGACTACTATTAAAAAAAAAGTCTTTAATTAACAGGTAATACAGTTATCTCATTTTCTGAAAGCTGCGAGTTCAACAGTTCTCATAAATGGTGTGAAAACCTTAGTACATTAAATATCATAAAACCTGTTCATGCTTTATTATGCCTGTGAGATTAGCTTCCCATTAATTCATCTGTTTTTTTTACATATACGAACATTCAGTCATAATTTATTAACGTATATATACATAAATTCACTATTTAGAGAAGTTAGTGAAATGCAAAAGAATTATTACTTTTAACTAACTGTTTATGTGGCAAAGAGTCCCTGTGCTTGTTGTGAAAAGTTGTTTGCAGCACTGTATTTTCTCTTTTCCATGATCTCATGATTACCCAAACGTGTAAGGAACTGAATTTATCCAAGACTATTTGTCAGTGAAATTGCCGCTTGTGAAAATGACGTGTTTATACCACTGGTTTGTGTCCAGGCTAAGGCTCTGTGTTACGTTTCTCAAGCTCTTCTGTCAAGTCCACGCTTTTTACCCACAAACGCTCAATGCGTTTGTCTTCAGAAGCCATTCAGTTAAAACTTTGTGGTTTAGTGATAGGCGCAAATAAGGACAATATCAAACATAAATCAAACTATAATATGAGGTAGGATTTACACTTCAGCCTTCCGAAATGGAAGACGAGTTATTCGCCATTCCTTGGTTGCTTATATGAAGAAGTTGCTGTCTAGGCACGTTCTTTAATATTTTCTATCTTCTTGGTCAATTAAAGAAGGATAATCTCTTTCCTATTATTACTAAATAAATAAATCTGCACAGATGCTTTCTGTTATACATTATGAAACTAAATTAGGTGGAGTGTGGTATCATCTTTGGATACCACTGGAGGCACTTGTATACCTGAAGTACGAAATATCATTTGCCTCAACCCATAATATGATCACAGTCACTTGCCCATTTCTTTAGGCTATTTAGTCGTAAATGTACCTTGAAGACTTTGAAGCAGGTTCTTCAACAAGAAAGTTGCTAGGTATTTGTCATTTTTCAAGCTTAAATTGTTTTTCTGATAAACTTTGAAGTTAGTATTTTTCCAATAATCAAAATTATAAGAAGAATCAACATATACACTTAGAAAGAAGTGTCTAGTAGTGAATGTTACCTTCATGTCTTGCACAGCCTTCTGTAACAGAGATGTTTATTAATCACAAATACTCTATTTTCCTTTCTCTATAGTATATTATCCATGGCCTTTATAAAGAAAAATATACTTTTTAACTTTTTCATTATTAACAAGAAATGTAATGTATGCTTGTTCGTCAAATTACCATTTTGCCATTTTTCCTTTTAGTTTTCTTTTTCACTTTAGATATTCTATTACTGCATGAAATCATGCATATCTTCTAGACCTTTATAAGACCATAGGGTTAACACAGAGACAGGCAACTTATCCTAAGGAAAGTTTACTGAAATAGAAGGATTTAGTATTACTGACTAATTCTTTTCAATCATTTTCCATAGTTCAGAGGTTAAATTATGCAAAGCATTAAAAGAAATGAAACCTGTTTAAATTATTGTTCTGCTTCTCCCACGCTAGGGCCATATCTTTTAAGACTTTCAAAAAGAAATTGATGTATTTGAATAAAGAGAAATGTGAGAAAAAGTGTGGGGGAGAACTATAAAGGAATAATATTTTAGGGCAAACTTGTGAATCGTTGTTTCAATAGAAACTTACAGAGCAATGTAGTCATAGTCCCAAGTATCTTCATTCTTCTAGTTCGTGTTATGATGTGCACAGCTCTTTTGTCTAAGGGGCTTCATTAAAAATAACTTATAAAAAAGTTGAGAGTAAATTTCACAAATTCGGTAATTCCAGAAGGAAACACTTGTGGCATAAATTCTGCTTGTGCATAAAAATAATGAAGAACAGTTGAACTCGGTAGCCTTGTGCTCCACTGAAGGTGAGAGAATACAAACAAGCAAAGGTAACTAGCAAACAAAGAAAAGTTTTAAATTGTCTTAAGCTAAAATGTGAAATAAAGTGCGTACTTTAAAAGACAATATACTGACAGGTTAAAGACTTTTTAAATGAAATATTTGTGTTCCCGGTGTAGTCAATACTCACCTATTTTGCATTGCCTTGTGTAAACATGTCCATAAGGTAGGTAATTAAGAAAACATAAATACAGCATAAATACGTTTTTAAATTGTTCTATACTTCAAAACTGCAAAGTAAGGGTGAGAATTACAAAGACAGAGAGGAGATACAATCTGAAATATTTTAAGAGCTTTTAAGCAAAACCTCTGGTTTTAAGACAAACCAATTAGTTTTCAATTAGTCGGATAATACAGTTTTTCTTTTGTCCTTTCGTTCTACAACGTTTTTGTACCCAAGAACAATCCCAGCTACAGGCAAGATCTCTACTCTGCCTCTCAATATCTTGCTTGAGTATCTATCAGAAGCTCAAACGAGCTTCACTGTTGACTTCCCTGGACTTAGGATCTCGACACTAAGTATATCCTATGCTGTCAGAGTCAGTGGACTAGACAGCTGCAGCCAAAATGAGCAAGTTAAGCAGAGCCTTGTCCCACAAGAACAGCTAACAGAAAGAGACAGAGAAAACTGAGACAAGAATGGAGGGAAGGAATTTTCCTCTTAACAGGAATAAGCTGAAGATGATCCACGGAGCTAATGCAGCCTGCAGCAATAGGTGCCCCTGCCCCCATCTTATGGGAACTTCGGAGGCCAGGGCTCAACTGGTCACGTTCCTATGTTCTTTCCCTTCTCCTCCCTGAATCCTTGTAAAAAGGTGATGCACAGCCTGACTTTAGTGGGAGCAGAATGACAGGCTAACATCTTGAGCTATTTCATAAAAATGCAGCCATTTTGCTCTTCCTCTGATCTTTTATACACTTCTGGGAAGATGGTATTGATTTCTGAGTGCGTAATCCTGCAATTTGCTCTGTATGAAGCCCTTACTGAAATCAGTAAGAGCTTGGACATCACTTTGCAGGACTTGAAAAATCAGTTGAGTTGCTTATATGGATAAGCAACAGACTCATTTGTAATACTATCCTCTTTTTATTAAATGACTTCTGTAGTTTTCAGTGTGTTATGGGCATTTTTAAACCCGCTCAACTGGAGTTTCAGAGGAAGCACTAGATTTTTGGCATCCATATTTTCAAAATATAAACATTTAAAGTGTGTGTGTTGCTATTGGTACCTCTTTTATAAATACCTATATAAATATGAACATTATATCTAAAGCAAAAATACTCAATTATTATTTGTACAAAAAATGAGCTATGCACAAGGTAAGAATCTGGACTGTATAACTTGCATGAGGAAATTACAAAGTGGAAGTTATATAGTATTAGGATGGAAATACTGACTCTGCCAGTACAAGAATGTTAGAGTATTTCATTTTAACTCCTCTTGCTAGACATACTTAACACTACTAAGGATACAATTACTTTTTAATTTACAACTTATCTCTCTCCACTATTTGTAGTGGTCTGAGTTCCCTATTATAATACTTCCCTTAGGCTATGTCTTAAAGTTTCACTTCAGCTGCCATCTTAAATGAACTTTTAAGAATGTGCCGAAAGGAAAACCTCTCTATTCCTTAGTGACGTTCAGAAAACACAGGTTCCAGCAGGCTTATGCATTAGAAGGAACCTTGAACTGTTTTTCTTTAGGCCCTGGAGTTCACTCAGTCAGTGTACTGTTCAAATCTGTTTATATTTTGTTCACAGTCATTAAAATCCCAGACACAGGCTTGTATGTTTCCATGCGTGGAGGTTTGCTGAGAAGTAAAGAAGAGTGAGAAAGAAAGACAAATTATAAATTGCTAAATTTATAAATTGCAAATTATAAATTGTCCTTTCGAGTCTACTCCTCAAGTTTTGCTGTCATACAGTAATGTATACAGAGGAAAAGGAGATGAGGCTTTGGAGCACACAAAGCAAGTATCTTAACCACTGTTCCTATCACTGGTGCCAAAATTTGCTTGCTTGAAATATTGGCTTTCTAGTCCAGTGATTGTGTTTCAGTGTCTCCATTCAATGAATAATAGCTATTTTTAACCTACAGTAAAGAAAAGCTACAGTGCAGGTGAAAACTAAGCCTTGTTGCAGAAAGGGAAAAGCCAGGGATGGTTGGGTGGCAATACAGGCAAGACACAGAATGGAGAAGAAAGGATCAAAGCGCTCAGAATTGCAGTGTGATATAAAAGTTGGTAAGATCCTTAATAGCTAATAACATTCATTCCAGTTGCATATAAAATCTATATTCCTTTAATCTGATCTTTTTGCCTGCCTTCTGCCATCGTTACAACATTTTCTGTGCTCATTCATTGGGTCGTTTCTCTACAAATTTGCATGCACATTAGCATGGCCTGCAGGCCATGAAGACAAGCTAGGATTTTTGTTTTGCATTCTGTGAACTGCTAAGGGCAGACAGCTGGAAGACCTTTTATTGGTCTCTCTCCCTGTTTTGTTTCTATCTATGGACTTTATATGATATCAAGAATTTAGAGCAAAGAGTTAGTGAAAAGAGTAGATTATTTTTCCATTAAGTGTTTAGAACCTGTGAAGCAGACACCTTTTTCCCTCATGCTAGTGATCTTTGTGTGAGAATTCTTTTTCTTAAAACGTTTGCTCTTTTTTTTCTTTTTCTTTTTCTTTTTCTTTTTCTTTTTTTTTTTTTTTTTTTTTTTTTTTTTTTTTTTTTTTTTTTTTTTTTTTTTTTCTTTTTTGTTACTGTTCAAGTCTGTTGGTTTTGGTTTGGTTTGGGGTTTTGGGCTTTCCAGAAGCAGCAGTGTTATTGCCTTCTCACACCTGGATAGTAATCCTCTTATCCCAGGAGGATCAGTAGGCTGGAATAGACTACACATGAGTTAATGCTGTCCTAGTTGGCATAAACTTGGAATTTCCCTGTAAGATTTTCTTTGTGGCTGTTTTTCTCTGTCTAGCCATGAGTCCTTTGTGTTTGTATGGGCCTGTCTCCCTTTGATAGTGATTTGCTGTTTGCTTTGGTGGTCTCTCTCCAGAAAGAGAGAATGCCTCAAAAATTGTTCTTTCAATCTTTTTCAGTCCTTAGGAGCAGAAATTCCTCTTTCCACGAGTATTATGCATGTAATGGCAGTAGGGGTGATGAGACCTCTAGATTGCATAGTCTATTGATTATCATTTTGTTCTTTACTATAGCCCAAACTACATAAAAGATGAAAACTGAAATTTGGTCTTTTTTCAGGCAGCAGCCACTTCATTTAGTTTTATTAGCTGTCAGATACTTGTTTCTTCCTCAACTCTAATGAACCGAACTGGAACACTAACAAGTTAATTGCAAGAGAAGTATTTCTGTTGGGCATTTTCTCATTCACTTTAATTTGTATTTAATCTCCAAACAAAATTCACATAAATTGCTTCTCACTTTCTGTCAACAAGTAGCTGAACAAGAGTAAAACAGAAAAGCAATTGGAAAGCAAAAGAAAATATAGCTGTTCTTTGTTTCTATTCTTCATTTCAAAAAACCTTGCTGTTGCCTGGTGTGGCTGGTGAATTCTCCTTTCCGCAATAAGCAGTCAAACACGAACCCTGCTTCCCATTCAGATATCACACTAATGATGGTTGAGATAATTTTGTATTGAATTGCTCACTAATGTGTTTTTTCTCCCTGGCAAACAGTGTCTGATGTAGCAGGTCAGGACTTGTTTTCAGTGGTGAATGAGTGATTTACCAAACATGCAGTGATTCTCAACCCCAACAAGCACTGAGGAATAGTTCCCACTGATGTCACCTGAGGCGAGCCGAGTACTTGCATGAATGAAGCAACAGTATAAAGCTTGCCCTCCGAAGAAAGCAGCTTCTTTATTAAACATTATCTGACAAAACTTTCTGCTTCATAATTACATGCTTATCATAAATTCTCAACTACTTGGTGAACATGGAATTAGAGAGACAGTAGAAACCAGTACAACACTCATGAAACTAAGATGGGATCTAGCTCAGAAAATAAATAGGTATGGAGGAGAGGTTTTCTCTTGCAGGAAGCTGTTGCCCATATTCTGGGCTTTTGTACATGACTGTTATAGAAATTAACCTCTCACAGATATTGCTTAAAATAGGACTTCAGAAAGGCTACACAGAGCTTGGGTCTGAGGGTCCGACCAGCAGAAACAACAGCAGAGATCCTTGCGCTAGGACACGGGAGGAGTTGTGACAAGGAGAGGGGAGGCCAAGAGGAGGAACAGAAATGTTAATTTTGGCAGCTAAGCTGACAAGAATAAATTTGTCTGTGAGCCCAATGGTTGTAAAAGTAGGCCTGAGAGGTCTCCTGGGTAAACAAAGAGAAGTTTATTAGTTCCTTTAAAAAAATGATACTTTCTATGTGCACTTTCTGGGCTCAATAGAAGACAGAAAAGGAACTTTTTAGTGTTTCAATTACAGAAGAGAACTGTGTATGGTTTTGATGCCACTTTCAACATTTTGTAGCTTTCAGGAGTAGCAGCTCTGCTCTTCAGAAGCACATAGGACTTGTCCACAGTTATGAGTATTATTCAGAAAAAAATGTCTCATGTAAATCTGTTGTATTTCTTACTCTGCATTCTGTAATAAACACAAATTTTCAGGTTCTGCAATTTGATATTGTCAGAAAAAAAAAGTTCTGTAACTTTTTTTTTTACCTGTTAATTGCATGTTTTTAGTTTCAAAGAAAGGCAGGAGAAGAGCAGCCGTTGCTGTGGAGAGCGCCCGCACTGGTGGCTGGTGGCTGTTGGGTGCTACAGGGCACCCAGCAGAGTGCCCCACTCTGCTCTCACAAGTTGGGGGGTCTGTGATTTTGTTCTCTGGTGAATGGCAGAAGAGCAAAACAGCTGTAACGGCAAAATTTCTCTCAGAAGTATGTACAGAGGCAATAATATCATCGGCTGCTTTGGTGGTAGATCTTAAGTCCTTAAAAATATTTTTAGTGCCTTGTAACTTGAGGTAAAGTCTCAATTATATTATTTATTTTGTAGAATTCCTTACATTCCTTTAGTTCCTTATATTGGGGAACTAAAATTGTGTGAAAGTATAAATGAAATTGCACTTACAAAGCTTGCTGATGAATATTAAGCATTTTGTCTTTACGCTCATTACAGAAAGGTTCGGTTTTTTTTTGCTGCTGGCAGAGTATGTTTGGAAGGAAAGGAGGGCAGTAAGAGAGCTGAGGTCAATAAAAGAGCCCCGCTGAGGGTTATGGAGTGAGGCATGGCAAGGGAGAGTAGTAGAGGTCAGAGTGAATTGAGGTGGTTGGAATGGGAATGACAGTCTGAGAAAGATCTGGCAGAATTGGTTTTCAGGAGATACAGGAAGTTCGAGGCTGGAAGGAAGGTTCTTCCCTGTTTTACTTTTGTGATTGCTGAGCTGCCAAACTTACAGAATTGCATAGTGGCCATAGGGAAAAATAAAATAAATTAAATTAAATTAAAATAAAACAAAATCGAAAACCTACTGCTAATCCTTGTTGGGCTGTGTGAGATAAGGAAAAATCATGGATTAATTTATGGGAATAGGACAGGCTGGCAGGAGAGAATTAAAAAATGAAATAATGAAAAATGAAATAGAAAAAAAATGAAAAAGAGAATAGAAAAAATAGGGAAAAAAATGAAATAGAAATAGAAAATAAATGGTACTTCAAAAAACAAACATTCTAAGAGTCTGTGAACACTCGAAGGAAGGAAGCAGCAGGTTAAATAGACATGAGTTTGACTGTAGTTAAAGCGAGTAGATAAACATGTAGAAAGCATTAATTGCACCAAGAAGGACAGAGAATTTAAAATTAATTTTAATTATCCATTATGTTTTTACTGTGTGTGTGTGTTTCTTTTTAAATGTGTGTGGGCTACAGATGGTTCTGTGAAGGAAAAGAACTCCAGAATTCCCCTGACATCCAGATCCATTCTGGAAGTGGAGGACTTCATTCACTAATTATAGCAGAAGCCTTTGAAGACGATACTGGACGCTATACCTGTCTGGCTTCAAATTCCATCGGTTCAGATAGTACCTCTGCTGAAATATTTATTGAAGGTAGGTAAAAAAAGATGCTATGATCAGCTAGTGTCTATAAATCAAAGAGCTCACTGGTAGTGCCAATAACAATTTTCAGTATAGCTATTCCCATTAAGACAATGGGAATAAATACATTTTTTTTTGTTTAAGTGAGAAATGGGAATAAATATGTTAGTACATTTAGTACTTTTTTTTTTCTCTTTAAGTGAATTCAGGATATTTCCAAAACACTATATCAAAACTTCCACTGCTAGGAAACACCACTATGTAAATATTATAGTTCAATATTAATAGTCTGAACTGAATAGTCTGATAGTGGGTAATGAGTTTAGTCTGCAGATGACTTGCTATACTGAGTTGCTCTTAACTAAGGATAAAGTTATCTGTAAATATGTCATATATCTGCTTAGCTGAAAGGAAGGTAAAGTTATTTGTCTTTTTGTGTAGGTTTATGATAATGTTATTTATTAGTTCATTATTCTCTTAAGGAAAAAAAATGAGCTTCAAAACCACACTGACCCAGCAGTGCTTTAGGAATTTCATTCACACCCAAGCATATACAGGGCCACTGCGTAAGATAAAACCAGTGCTTAAATTAGTATCACCATCTGATAGTTCAAAAAGTAAGGTATATTATGTAGTATAAATGCTTAATGATACCTACTTTAAACAGCCTCTGGCAAAATTCTCTTATGTATCTTAGCATTTAGTATTTTGTTAGCCTTTTTTCTATTACAGCATGCGCTACCTTCAGTTATTTCACTGACCTCACCTATACTAAAATTGTTTTTTAAAACCTTTGACATTAACTCCCAAAAAATACAGATTTACAGTACAGTGGCAATAGTTTTTACTTCATTATGAGGGAGGGTAGCTAAGAACGTAGGGACAACAGTTTGTGATTAAATTGATAGGGGTATGATGCCTGTGATGGTCTAAAAAGAGTTTAATGAGGGAAGAAAAGCTGCAGTAGTTTATTATAGAGAATTGTGAGCTCTGTGTTACAGTGCTTTACTTAGTGGTCCCTTTTGCAAGTGAAATGCAAAAGCAGCAAAGCTTTTATTATTCTTTGAAATTTAAACATAGAAGAAATCAGTAAAAGGACAGGAGTACTGAACATACTTTCTTTTGCAGGTGCCAGTTCCACAGATTCAGAGAGTGAGAGTTTAATTTTCAAATCAAAATCTGGAGCTATGCCACAGTAAGTGTGCCAAGTAGAATCAGTGCTATGTAAATATACTATGCAAATGTCCTTAATAAGGGACCCCAGAAAATCTTTGATAGATTCAGATCTGAATAAGCATCTGGACAGAATATGTATGTGTGTGTCTTGTCCTTCGCTTTTCCCCTTCACTAATGTGATACAAATGTTTTGTATTATGACTGTATTTTTATTAACGTGCTTATTCTGTTTAGGAAGTCTGGCCCTACTCTGACAACATTTTTGTTGATACAGACTTCTCATGGAATTACAGACTTCTCAGGAATTACTTTTATTTAATCCATCCTCAATTTTAACCACCCAGACATATTCCTTAAAAAATAAAATAAAAAAAAGCAGGCGCCTAGAATTAAAGAAACAAAATACATTTCAGTTTGTGTCTTAAAACAGTACTTTTTATTATGATATTAAGATGTAAATTATCCAAAGACCATGTTTTATTCAAGCTTCCTACAATGCTGATATTTTCAGCTGATAATATTTGCCTTCTATCCAAAATAAAAGATCGTCAAACAAATATGAGATCATGATCAACACCAGTTTAAATAAGTTATTGAAGTTATTAAGTAGATTCAAGCTGGTGCATATTTGTTACAAACTCACACGATCTCATTTCAGGTATTGAGAAGTATTTTTTTTTTTTTTCCCAGGGCCCAAAAGAAAACCACCTCCGTTTCCTTAACAATAGGATCTTCAACACCAAAGTCAGGAGTCACCACTGCTGTTATTCAGCCTATCTCTGTGCCTAATCAGCAGGTATTCAAACACCATTTTTTTTCATTTAGTAAGAGTATTTAAAATTTTATTTCAAAAATTCGTTTTTTATTAAAGCCTTTTATTTTGTGGAAGTGTGGTACTGAACCTTTTTATTATATTAAGAGTTACAGTAAAGAAAATGAATGGAGCATGAAAGTAAATAAATGTAAGTATTTTACTCAGTGTTTATCACTGCAGCATGTGAACAGGTGACAGTTCTGGTGATACTGAGAATAGCGTAGGATATAACTTAATAATGCCTCATTACAGTTCCCAAAGAATATAAGAATGCCTACAATATTAATGACATGATTTTAGGAAAAAAACTTTTAATTTTATCATCTTTTGTTGCTTGAATCATATTGCTGTTGTCTCTTGGCTTTTTAGAGAAGTTAAATTTTACTGACTTGAAGTTAAATGTAGAAGATCAATGTTCATGAGGTTATAGCAAGTTTTATAGGTCTGTGAATGACTTGCATGGAGTTTGTATATAATTCATAAAATATAAATAAAATAAAAATCTCTGTTAGACTGTAAAGAGTAACTTTTCTCCTCCTTGATAAACTTTTATTTATGATTATATCAGCATAAAAGATGTAGTAACAGAAGATGCAAAGGTGCACTTATTTGAACGATATTCAAAGGATTCAAACACAAAATATTTGCTGGGCACAAAAGGGGAGTATAGAAGCCTTTAAAACTTGCATCTCAGTTTCAGAAATGTAACAGATGTGAAATAGTGATGTCACTCAACAAGTGTGCTATAATGCGAATACCATGATAAAACTGTACATTTTCAAATTTCTATCATTGAGTAGATACATGCAGATCATATTATTAATCCAACCAATAAACTAGTTGCAGTTTTTCATAGAATTATTGCATTGCTTTCCAGGTCCAAAGCCCTACTTCACATCTCCATCGTCTAGATGGATCCAAGCCTATCTATTCTGCACCTATTTTTACAAAGGTCTGTTTCAGCCATCATGATTTTTATGTCATACTTTTTCAGTCCAAAAAGAAATCTCAAAATGATATATTGTAGTGCAGAAATTTTTGATCATGTTGAACCTTTTACAGTTTCAATATGAGGGTCTGTTTCAGTCCGAACACTCTTCCCACTCTTGCCTCCCAATCTTCATATCCATTGTTTCTGAAATATTAACTAGATTAAGCCAGTTGGGACATTGCAAATCAAAAGAGCTTTCATTATAGAAAAAATGAACAACAACAAATTTTATTCTATGCAGACTTCAGGAAAAAAATGAAAGATTATTGGATTTCCATATATATCTGCATATATACATCTACATATAAAGTATATATTTGATTAAATAAAAGTCTATGAATAGCAAGTAGGGATAACCCTGATCCTAGACCTAACTTTAAGTGCTTTGCTGGATCAAGGCCTAAAATCTCAGTAATAAACGGGACAGGCAATGAGACAACTTGTACAATATAAAAGACTCTTTGCTTTGTAATCTTCAGATGGTAAACAAAGACAAACATAGTATCTGTCTCTTATCTACTCTGTTAATTAAGTATTCTGCTTACCCCTCTATCATTGTTGTTTTTCATCCAAGATATGTGTTTTCCTTCAGATGTGCATAAGAATCTATTACAGCCATAATTCTGTCTCAGAAGGTATCCATGTATGAGCTAATATATCCTAATCGTATTTCCATGGTTTAATTTTGCCTGGATGGTTACAAATGAGGAAGACAACTCTGCATTCCGGAGGATGACATGAAAGCAGCACAGCCACTCTCACAACTGGCTCGATCAAAACAGTCAGCTGTATACTCCAAATTTCATCTTGCAGAAGATGAATGAAGCCTCAGATCAAACCATAACTACCTGTTTGTCATATTCTGAGGAACTGAGTACTTCCACACCTTTTCAATCTGTAGTCATATTAAAAATATATTTGAAAACAACACTTTTATTTGGTCTTAATTATATAGCTGATATGTTCAGTGTAATCAGTGAAAATACTGCTCATAGGAAATGACTATTGCAAAAATACAATGACACAATAAAATAAAGGGAAGGAAAGAGTATTTTAATGAATATCAGGTGCCTCTGGTTCATTTGAAGTGCAATGGCTGTGTGTTTCAGGAGCTACAAAACTCCACGGCATCTGAGGGACAAGTTGTGGTGTTGGAATGCAGGGTCAGAGGAGCCCCTCCCATTCATGTCAAGTGGTTTCGCCAGGGTACACAAATTCAAGATTCTCCAGACTTCCGAATTCTCCAAAAAAGTAAGACAGTAATCCAAAGCAGCTACTTTTCATGTGGGACTGTGTGGAGGAAAATCACAAAGTTAGTCTGTCAGGATTGAGTTTTGGCTGACTCCTCTCTTCCTCACATTTCAATGGTAATAATGGTTAAGAGTAATGACAGAACTACTGTTACCAAGGCACAATTTCATTCGTCCTTATTTTTTAATGTGTCTGCACAGATTCTGTACTTGTCTATAGTAATTCATGGTCATCTAACATGCAGTTACTTCCTAATGCAACCTCTAACACCTTTTTTTTCCTTTTTTTCTTATTTTTCCTCCTCATGATGTGATATGCAGAGCCACGATCTGCAACTGAACCTGGTAAGAATCATATGAAAAAATAATCTTTTGATTCACTAGCTCTTTGTGTTTGCATTGAAGCCATAAATAGAACAATGTTTCTGCTGAGCATTGGTAATATGAAACTCCCTTAAAGACAATGTTTCTTTATCACAGTCTGCATACTTTACACTGTGCTTTACATCAATTCCTTTATTAGTTAAACAGTAAATTCCATTCAGACAAGCAAGGAGAGCCCTGCAGTCTAAACTTTGAGGCAGAGTTAATTCACAGATACAAGCATTTTGCAAGCTAATGAGAAAAAAAAAATCCCACAAAATTCCATCACCCAAATTGTAATAGTTTCGTAACACTCAAATACTAAATGCCTTTTTTTCCAGTTTATCTTGACAGATGTGTGCAAAAGCTGATTCCAAGAAAAATGGATGCTCTGAATTTTTATAGTCTATTCACAAGGTAGAATTCCTAGATTTCAGCAGGCAAAAAATGTTCTTTATCCAACTACAAGTTGGTTTTTCTTTCTGCTTCTCCCTTTTTTGTGGTTGTAATTCTGCTATATTTTTAATAAGCCCCTTCCTGATATCTAAGACCAGTGAAAAAGTTCCAGTTTGAGGATTTGTTCTCCCTGAATTCACTGAGCTAAGTACTGTCCCTGTAAGATTTGTATCAGTGATAAACCCTTTCTTTTTTTGTTATGATTGTTTCTGTTCAGTAATGTACAGTGTGTCTTGTTCTTAACTAAAATCAATGACATGTGTGTACAAAGAGCATATAAATTACTGAAGTGTGGGCAAAAGATACATATTTCCTTTTGACATAAATTGCAAGCTGAGTTTTGTTTGTTAGTAGTAATACTGGCAGTAACAGAAATAAGTAGCCCTATTGCTTAGGATGTCATTAAGGAATTTAGAGATTTTTACAGTAAGAAGCTGGGTGGGCTGTAGAAAGGCGTAGGTACAGCACTGGTTTATGAGGCAACGCAGGATCTAAGAAGCCAGACAAAACAAAACCTGCAAAGGAAATTGCTCATCAGCAAACAAGCAGCTGCTACTCAGTGCAGATGATGAGAATGTGCAGAGGGGCAGGAAGGAAACCGACATGTCTGTGCTAGAGGAGTATTCAGAATTTTGAGATGGATGTAACTTCTGAAATTTTTCCCAGGTGTTCCTCTCCCATAGAATTTTGCAAAAGTTGTAACAAGTCATAGAAGGGCTTTAATTGCTGTTTGTCAACAGAAGTTCAGTTGCCAGTAAGTGCTTTAAAGCATTCAGGAATACTTGTTATCCTTTGTTAAGTCAATATTAATGATTTAAAAAAAAAAAAAAAAAAACAGGAGCTCACGCAGGTAACAAATTATGAAGCAAAAAGATTTTCTTTTTACTTTTTTTTTGTTTTAGTATATTCTGATATTCTGTTTCCCCTAATGTGTTTTACACTCCTCTCTCTGTCTAGACAGAAATCAGCTAGCATCACAAATCTCTCCAGACTGCTTTGTGAATTAATAGCTAGTCAGATTACTTAAAGCCAACATCACAGTTTGTCAAATTACCTGCTCTGTACTTCTTTCTTTGACATTTTGACTTTATACTGATTGAATCCTTCAAAGAGCAGGCTGCCTGAGAATGAAAAATCCCATGGAGAGATTTGCCAGCTGTTGATACTTTGACCATTACTCAGCTGTCTGGAGGCAGCCACAAACTGTATTGAATTACATTGAGACAATTGTCTGATGGCATGTAAGAGGAAAACTATATGAAGTAATTTTTCTCACATTGCCAGGGAATTGCTAAATATATTTTTTTCTAAGCACAATACTGTGTATGTTGACCAAAAACATTTCAAGATAGTCATCACTTCTTTTGGATTGGGCTGTCTTGGTTCCCCGTCTAGCTGCTGTGACCCAAGGTTCCGTCTCCAGTAACTCCTTGAAAATTCTCACATATTTCTGCATAACATTTGAAACTGAAAACACATGACAAATGTCATAGAAATGCGCCTTTCTTCACCACTCACCAAGAATATCATCTTTCTGAGAGCTGATGCTTCAAACTGATAGCCTCAAAACACAGAAACTTCAGTAGATCAGCATGCATGTTGGGTCCCTAGGCTAGTTCAGCTCTTGCGCAAACAGAAGAATTATGACTAAGAGTCTGGCTACTGCTTTCACTACTGTGGAAGGAGGAAAAGCTTGAAGACTCTGCACAATTTTGGATGACTCAGGATTCTAAACAAAGAAAAAAGCCTTAAATAAACTAAAATTATCTTTCATTAATGGTGATCTGATCAACATCTGTGCCATTGCTCAAATTTTCAATTGTATTCTGCTCTCATAGGAAGCTGTCCAAATCCTGGTCCTGTCAGTGACCCCATTTTAAATTTGGCTGCTCTGATTGTCCTTGTCTATTGATGCTTCTAAATTCAAAGCAAACCTCTGATCTTTTTTTTGGACTATGTGACTTTGGAATCATTGCTGGTTTGTGTCTTCAATTGCAAATATATAAAACACAACATCACACAATGAGTAAGGTTGGAGGGAACCACTGGAGATCATCTAGTCTACCTACTGTGCACAAGAAGGGTCGCCTAGAACACATTGCACAGGGCTGCATCCATGTGGGTGCTGAATATCTCCAGAGAAGGAGATTTTACAACCATTCTGAGCAACCTGTTCCAGTGCTCTGTCACCCTGACAGTCGAGAAGTTTTTCCTCAAATTCAGGTGGAACTTCTGTGCGTCGATTTGTTGCCATTGCCTCTTGTCCTATAGCTGGTCACCACTGAAAAGAGTCTGACTCCCTCCCCTTGATATCCTCCTGTAAGGTATTTATGCACATTGATAAGATCACCTCTCAGCCTTTTCTAAGAGAAGCTATTGGTCATGACAATTGTGTTGCTAGGCATACACTTCAACTTAGCTGACTTACTTAACATCTATAACTGCTTTAGCATTGTAGCGTTGTAACTGCTTTAGTATTAGCTTTAACCTGAATTTCTCTTTGATCTTGACATTGGCTTATATTTTTTCTCAATGACAGACATTTAGGAGCTGAATCCATGCTACCATGGCAGTATTCCTATTTATTGGTACCCAAACCGGCTATATTTCAGCCACTTTTAGCATCTAGGGTCCAAACAAAAAAAATCAGCTACATTTGGTTTTCCCAGCTGGTTACAAAACTGATTCCTAGAACCACTTGACAAACTGAAGCTACTATCTGGATAGAATAGGACAGTTGCAATTTGTTTAGAGAAGATGAAAATCTTACAGGCCTACTAATGTCCTTGATGCACACTGATGGCTAATATCCTACCAGGGGATTATGGGTTTCATTAAAAAATAAATAAAAAAAAGCATTACGTGTTTGCCAGGACAGTCTACATATCAGTGGAGGAGGCTAATGATCACATTTGAAGATTAAAGCTGCAAGTCTTAGAAATACTTTACCTTTAATCAGTGATATGTAGAAACATTCCAGAGATAAACGCATAATCAGTGACAAAATTTTAAAAATTGCAACAGTTTTCTGGAGTTTGCCTCAGAAAAGATTAGTTCTTCCTAATGGATTCATGAGCCATAAAGAGAAAGGATTACGCTGTAAAATGTAATCTTTCCTGTTAAATAACTGAAAAATAGTCAAGTACTTGCATGCCTAAGCATTTTACATGTTTCAGTGAACAGAATGCTTTTGTATTCGTTTAGTCAAGTGTTAAATATGTTTTAAGGTCCTGAGAACAGCATTGCAGAGCTGCTTTCTGAAACACATTTTTGTGATGAAATTATCTGTCAGCTGATGATTGTTGGGAAGTAGAACAGACATTATTTACTTCAAATTGTTGAATTTTTATTAGCACAGCAACAGGAAGAAAAATAATTATATAGTGAGGATATAAAAATTTGAAAGAACGACATATATTAATTAGCTGTGCTGTTTGTAAAATAGCAATTCTGCTGCCTGCTATATTTGCTAGTACCTTTGCCCTCCCTCAGACGATAGTTCTCAGCATGGCGGGAATGGTTTCCATTTGCAGTCTTGAAATACCCAGCTTTCAGAATTCTGCTGCTCATTTACTTGGAAACTATTGTGCTTTGTGTATCAAATTGCATCCCCAGAGGGAGGATGTATATGTATTCAACAGTACAGCCTAAAGCTGCTTATGACACACCAAGACTCTAAAAAAACTGATCTCAGTAGTCCAAAAACTAGCGTGTGTTACCCATTACTTTCCTGATAAGACCTTTCATGAGTCATTAATCTTCATCTGGGTCAGATAAGATCCAACGTGCTACAGTACTACCAGACATGCCTCTTGCAGCTACACAGAATCACTGTTCTGTGTTGCCAAAAAAAGCGTGTTCTGCTGTCTGAAAAACAACTCTGTGCCAAATCTTTATTCGTCATTCATTTTTAGCCTGTCTCCAGCACAGAAAGTTCTTGGATGCATTGTCATTTAAAAGTGAAAAAATTGTTGTTTTTTTTTAAACTAAATGAAATTCTAGTTCACCATTTCTCAATGAAAATTATGAAAGAAAAAGAAAAGTACTAGGAAATGTTTATGTTAAACTGGAAGAGCCAGAGTTCAACACAATATACTATTAGAACTGAAAGAAAAAAAAATCAACACTTTAGAATTATTTCCGCTAGCTACAATCTTATAAAAATAATATACTATTTCATACTTTATTTTCCTAAATGTAGTTCTTTTTATTGGGTTTCTTTTAAACAGATATTCATAAGCTCATGTTATTTACACAGATTCCAGAAGAGCTTGGAAGTATCAGTGATAAGTGGACACTGATAAATTGATTTGTATGTGTATGTACTAGTCCTGCATAGGAATGAGCTGTTGTGTGTATAAAGTGATTGTAGACTTGGGAGGGTCCTTTTGAAAACTTTAGTAGAGTAACTCTGTAAGATTCAGATACAAGAGTGATTTTCATTATAGCTATATCCTATGGAAGTTCTTTTACAGTTTTCCTGACATTTCTTTTTCTCTGGAACGTTTTATGCTGTCTACTACCATGCAATGCAAAGAGTCAATGGTACTGCAAATACTTTATGATGCCGTTCATTTTTCTGTTTGTTTGCAGAAGAGATATGTACCCTTGTAATTGCAGAAACATTTCCTGAAGATTCAGGAGTTTTCACATGCACAGCAACAAATGACCATGGGACAGTTACAAGCAGTGCACAACTCAATGTCTGTTCAGGTATGTGATGAGGGAGAGGAGGTGTTTGTATCACAGACCTTAAACAATTAATGTACCAAATATCTGAGAGAACAGAGTGCTTCCTGTGCAAAAGAGCTGCTCTAAGACAGTGACTCCTCTGGTGGATTTCATTTTCAGTCTTGAACTCTTTACACACTTCCCTTGACTCTGACTGATATAATCGGAATATAAAAATTGTTGCTATTGGGTGGGAGAATGTAATTTTATTTGTTTTCAAATAGCGTGAAGAGAAATTATAATGGGTCCTTCTAAACTCTCTTTCAAAAGTCCAGGTCCTAGCTGAGAGACGCCAAGTACCCTTGCAGGCATTAACAGTTGAGCTGACGTTGTTTCCTTGTAGAGCATTGCAGACGTAGAGGATAGGTCTCTTCCAAAAAGAACATGTGGAAAATATAAAATAGCAAATAAAAGGTATTCCTCAAGCAGCTTGTATATTGCTAGTAAGATTGATGATAAAACACTGCATCCGTGAAAAAAGAAAAAGAAAGAAGGAAGGGAGGGAGGAGGGACGGAGGGATGGATAGATGGACTTCCACAGTAATTTGGGCAAGTAAGTTGAAAACTTTGAGAAATTGATGAGACTAATTTTATTTATTTATGTTTATTGAAATATATCTATCCTAGAGTTGTTACTCAAGAAATAAGCACCTCAAGAAACCTTAATTGAATTCTATTGCAGTTAAGCAATTAGAGAGCTAAAAAACTGGCTTTACAGTGCTCCTATTGATGCATGCTATCATCCTAGGGTAGTCTCACATCTGTTTTACTTGTATCATTTGTAAAGTGGGAGAGAGCTACCTGACAATATTTATATCAATATATATAAATCAAGCTGCCAACTTCAGATGGTTCATATCACTGAAAGCAAACTGAATGCATTTATTGACTCATTTCTTAGTTTTTTGTTTATGCAAAATGCATTTTTAAATGTGGCTGTCACAAGCCTTGGCATATTTTTGGGCATAAGGAGTTTGGGGCTAGATGGCAGCAGAGGCAAAATGAAAACAGATGAAACTGTGCTACCAAGGGTAGCATATGCTTTTTGTAAAGTAAAATACGTGGAATGTTTAGTTTTTTAATATGTTTGCATATATGTTATTGCTGCATGCACTAACCCAGCTGCCATTGCAAGCATGCCATATCTATGTACATCTTTCAGCATTTGTAAATGATTTATTCTTAAAAGATCATGAGATTCCAGGAAGAGGGAAGTAGTGATTCAGCTGTTGTTGCCCAATAGTGTTCAACCCTCTCAATTAGTAGCTGTATTTCTGGATCATATTTGGAGTTGTACATAGGGTTCTTTCTATTGCTTTTGAGGTTCAAGGAAAGTTAGAAATTAATAACCAGTCAGGCATCAAATTTGGCATAAAATATCAACGGGCTCTCTGAAATAATATCTATTTGATATAACTACTGTATAGAAGCCAAGTGGTCTTAGATTTAATGAACTGAAAGTACAGTGTGCCTGTGTCTTGTACTTTGTGTACAATGTGTTGGAGAGACTTTCTTTTTGATTTGTTTTAGCCAACTCAGAAAGCTCTAGCCATGAATCATTAACAAGAGAATCCACCAGTGATGATTTCCACTGTTTCCCACCACTTCCTCCAGTTGAAATTAGCTCTCTTGAGCTTCCCCCTAAGAAACACACAGAGACCCACCAGGCAAACAACACTGAACTGAGATCTGGTGTGACAGCCCTTCAATTACAGCACGATGCCTCTGAGGAGAAAACAAATGGTATCCATCCCCATCATGGAGTAAATGGAATGATTAACAGCAAGCCAAACAGTGATAAATCCACCCCCTCTCCAGCTGTCTTGCTTTCACCCACTAAGGAGCCACCGCCTGTGCTTGCCAAACCAAAGCTGTGAGTATTCTTTAATTCTTTCCCTAACCTTGTTGGCTATTGAAAGCAAATTTTCACCTACACCAATTGAGTGCTAGACAAAGAATGTCCAATGTGTGTGCCTGCCCCTTGAATAATATTCCTGTTGCTGCTCTTTATTGCTGCCGTTTATGTCCCAAAGAGCTGAATATGAAAAAGAACTGGTTTGGATTTTTCTTTTAGTTCTGCATCAAATGCAACTGTATTGAGTATACCAAATTCTACATAGATTTTAGGAAAAAATCAGGAAATATGTAAGTTTTAGTGACTGTTTTCTTAGTCACAATACCTAAATGTAATAGTGGCCTGAGATTCTTGCATACTTTGTATACCTTTTCAACACTGATTAGCCATCTTTTTTCTGAATGGTTTGGGTTTGGTGTGGTCAGTGGATATGCCCATGGCTAGTTTTTGTAATATTTCTTACATTATGTTAATATATAATATGCAGCTGATTCTGCTGTCACCTGGTTTGCAATAGCTCTAAATCATTATAACTGGAAAAAATGAAATTGAAAAATTCAAGGAAGGGAAAGAGAAACAAGTAAAGAAAAATCACAAGAACATTCTTATCTTGGGACAGTGATGACAGAATAGTCACACAGTAGTGATGTTATGAGGATGTCAGCTTACAGCTTGTCTTTAACATTGTGCAGACTCTTTTTTTTCTACCTCACTTAAAGACTTTTTTTTACTATACCAAATAGAATGTTTTTTATTTCACTTGCACCCTTAACAAAAAGAGACTATTTCAGAAGTGATTATTAATTGTAAAAAGATGTCTAAAAAGAAGTAAGGTCTTCAAGTTTAGATCATTTGTTTAATTCCTTGTTTTCACAAAATAACTTACAAAATACAAAATGCTGTTCTGTTTGCAACCACATACCACATATTTCTGACTTTATAACAGAAAAATACATGTTTGACCCAGCATGCCACCAGGGCCTTTCCTTTCTTTTACTTTGTCGTTCTAAGTAGTGTGTGATGAGTGCAGACGAAGAGGAGTGAAAGAAGTGGGAAGACAGGGTGAAGGAAGAACAGTGTGTGGTGGTGATGGTGCATGTGGGAGGGAGAGTGCTGAGAGCAGTAACATGCAGACTATTATTCATGGAGTACAGCGCACAGGGTGGTGCTGTGCTCGGTGTGCAGCCAGGCCCATTTGTGAAGAAAAGAGATGGCAACATCAGCAGAGTTTCGCCCCAGAGCTTTCCTTTCACCAAGCGAGGTTGCCCTAGCAAAAGGCCGCTGTGGAGTAACTTTCCCACCATATAATCTTCACTGCTTGTGTGTGCAATTTTTATTGTTGTCATTGTTGTTTTCAAAAGTACAGTGATGATTATTATGTGTAATGATTCATCAAAGATAGTATGTGGAACTTTGTCTACGGGATATAAACAAGAATTATTGAAACGGTAGTGGCTAGCAAAAGAGAGCAATAGCTGTTAACTAAGTTGCAAATCCTTCCAATTTGAGCTCTTCATGCTTGAAGAATATAGTCTTTATCTTCGAGAGCCAGTCAAAGCAGCAGTGTTAAAAAGATGAGTGGCTCAGGCATGAGTTTTCACAGTGCCAGCATGACTTATTTGAGTCTTTCAACAAACTTTCAACATAAACTATTCAGGTACAAAGGAATGTGGATTTTTCTTTCAAATTAGTCACTAATTCTTCTGCGGGTTAGGCAGCTTTCTGCATTTGAGGAGGCATTGGAAAGGCTAAGAAGATAGATTCTGAAATTCAGGAGAGAGCATGTTCTCAGTGCGGAGCTTCAACTGTATACTCCAGTTAAGGTGACAAACCCAGAACTTGGTTATCTTTTGATAAAATAGTGCTGTCAGATGAGGTGCTTTCAGCTGTGCAGTACAAAAGATATGATAAAGTTTAGCTGAAAAAAGTTTACTGAAAGAAGATTACTGAAAGAAGAATCCACAAAGCAGATTTTATTCTGCTTTAAATTCTCTCTTGGGATGAGTGATATCCATTTTAGTGCAAATATTGGAAATCACTGTTCTGCTGAATGGAGAGAGAAAAAAAAAGCGGAAGGAAAAAAGGGAAAGTATCTACAGCATTGAACTTTTACCTTTGCTTTGTCTTTGGATCTGGACTAGGTGTGTCCCAGCCTTAGTCAGTTCAGTTACTCATTCTGTTTAAACCCAAGGCTTTGATACAGCCGTGTTATTTCGTTGCTAATAGAAGGTTACATCCCAAACCTAGAAGTTCCTTCCTTTGCCATGAGATATTGGTTGCTTTGGGGGACCAGATTACTCGTAGTCTGTTCTGGCCTCCAACATTCTGCGAGATTAAATTCATCCTTGTTGCAACAAATTCAAAGTTGTAATTTAGTTAAAACCATTTAATTAGATGAACAAAACCTTGTAGGTAGTCAGCAAGTAGATATTCTAGTCTAAGAGGAAATGTCTAAGAGGAAATTTCTGCAGAATCTAGATGTCCAGATATCATATGAAGGTTTCTTGGTCTTTTATGATCTGGATGAAATGCTGTGCTCTATTTCACGACAGCACGAAGCAAAGCTGTATTTTCTTTGTCGCACGCTTTTACTCAGTGTTTCTAAGTTCATCTTGCTGCTGGTGTGGAATAAAACTCAATCTAATTCAAAGCGTTCTGGAATTTCTTCTCTCAGCTTCTCCCTGAGTAGCTGTAGTCCGCATCTCTACTTCTGTACGTAGCAGTGCCTTATTCGGGACTCAGGCAGAGATTATTAATTATTATTATTCATTATTATTAATTGCTGCTGTCTAACAGAGTTTGCACTGTACAAAACACCAGTACCCTGAGCATGAAAATTGCAGCTGTGACTTTGCAGTAAACCATCCAGGAATTAAGGCAAGAAAGCAACTAATACCAACATTCTGTAACCTGCATCAAACAGAGAGAGGTTTTTGTAAATGTAGAAGCAAAGCGAACAAGATGTGACCACTTTCATTTGATGTTATTCTGCATGGTATTATAGTCAGTCTGACTGCTTAGCAGCAGCAGCTCGCTACAACAGCATGCTCCAGTTTGCCATAGAAAGAACTGCATCTGATCACTGTTGAGAAAATATGGTTTCCTTGGAGATTAGAATCTCTCGTATATTTGTATAGCCCTTTCATTTTCTTTGTTGGCAGGTAATACCAAATATGCATTTAATTTCAGAGCAAGGACTAGATGAGTAAGATTTACAGTATAACAAAGAGGAGTAGACAAAGGTGACAACCAAAGATGAAATGCCTTGCCCAGTGTAAGGGCTGCCATGCCACTTTCCCTGCATAAAGTGGTGCCAGAGGGAGGCTCTTAGGAGAATCCTTTCGAGCGCTGATCTCCAAATTGAGGAACTTGCAATCTCTACTGCAATTGCTCATAAGCCATATGTTTTGTCATTATCAGCCGTCCATTTGCAAGAAACTGATCTTGATTGCAGTCAAGATGCACTGTCTTTGACCAATCAAAACATGTAGGTCCGTGCTGTTGTCAGAAATGGAAATCTTGCCTTCATCTCAGCCAAATGTTTTGGTCCCAAGCCTAGTGCCAACATAAGGGAAAGGGTGCGAACAGGAGTGGGGAAATGGAATGTCGGCCTGCAGACACTTAAATCAGCTTTCAGTGATTGTGAAATTGCCTCCTAAGTCAAAACTAAGAAAATAATTACATGAAAATCAGATTGGTAGAGAGGTAGTTATCTCAGTCAGCAAAGTGATTCGCTCTTGAGCAGAGATATGCTAGCAATGACACAACAAGAGTTATGTTTATTGTAATTTGATTTTTTTTTCTAAAACTATTTAAAGATTTAAAATAATGATAGAAAATATGAAGGTTCTGAATAATTTGGCACAAAGAGTGATTCTGACGTTAAATTGCATAAAGAAACTTAGAGTTGAAAGTTGCACCTATTTATTGTGGTCTATGTTTCATTGTAAAGACGAGTGTTGTTTAGTGTGACCAAAGAACAGTGAAATAGTATTTCCTAGCATTTTGTGGTTTATTATCCCAGTGCTCTAGGAGGTGAAAAATGAGACCGGTAATAGGATGTTAAAGCTGTAGAATCAACTACCTACCCCAGAAGTCTTCAAGAAAACTCAGAGATTAAGGATCAAAAATGTAATTAATTCACAATTTCCTAATTATATCAACTGGATAAATGTTCTTTACTAAATCCTCAATCTTCCTACCAGTCTTAGACCTGTTGCATCATTATATCCTTATGACTAAAAGAGTACTTCTGAGTGGATGACTATCTTCTTGAGAATTGCAAACAAAATTTAGACATATTTTTTCTTATGAGAAAGGTGACACAGTTTTGCTGAGAAAAATGATTACCTCTAGTTGGTATAATAAAAAGTTAGAAACAGCTCATTTGCAGTGTTTTCGCAGAAGTGGTATAAATTTATCATGCTCTGTCAACTGTAATTGAACTGTATTAACTTGAAGAGGGGATGTAAAACCCATCCAACTCCACCTCAAAACAGAGATGCTGTTCCATAATCAGCAGACAGGCAGGTCTGATGCTGCATTTTAAGAAGCTTTTTATTCACACTGTCTTAATTTGAGTTCTGTAAGACAGTTCTTGTCACAGAGATAATTCAAAAATTTGTTTTTCAGTCTCTGAAAAAGCACAAATAACTTCAGTATTGATATGATTATATGCCAATCTGCCTGCTGTTAAAGGCTGATTATTCAGGCGGCCAAACGTCATGTTAGCATCCATTTCTAAACAGTGACCTTAATGAAAACCCCAAAACAGGTAAAATAAAAAATTAAAAAAAAAAAACAGGTAAAATTAACACATATTAAACAGATTTTTGTGATTGTTCTGCTTTCAGTGACCATAATTGTCTATTCCCGACCAAGAAATTGGTATGATTCAAAAACAGTAGCAGTTCTGCTAAGAAATTTTGTTTTTACCAATGCCTTTGTTAAATAGTGGCAAGGGCTATAGTGAACCTTAAGCCTTTTAAAATTTTCAGCAGTAAAAGTCTGTCTCTCAGTAACAATGGATAGCTACAACATAAAAGGTTAAAGGTAGGTGAGAAATAATCTTTTCAGTTATTTTTTTCTTTTTTTGGCAGTGATAGTGCCTGGTTTTTGACCTTAAGTAGGTGGAGAGAACTAACTGTACATCCTGCTTACATAAAAGCTAATCAGTATTTTAACAGGAAAAGTCAAACATCCTTCAATTATAAAGTATTTTACGTATTTTGTGCATACCCTTCTAAAACTGCAGCAGTGTGTGTGCATTTAGCAAAATTTGCACAGGGAATGACTTCTGTGTTTTGCAGTTATTTCCTTTAAGACCTGAAAGTAGTCTAGGCTGTAGGGTGGGCAGGCAAATGGAGGGAAATGAGCACAGATCCAGTCACTAGTTTAAGTGTGTGCATTTCAATGCGTGGTTCAAGATATGAGGTAAGCCTGCAAAAATTTCAAAGCCTGCAAAAGGCTTCAAAAAATCTGCCTCACTCTCTTGTCTGCCTGACTGTTACTTCATACTGTTGGTGCCTCCCTTGGCACCCTCCTTGGCACCCTCCCTTGGGTGCATGCCGCTGTTCTTGGAGCTAGCTGGAAATCCATTTTTCGTATTTGTATTGGTGTGGTTTGCACAATTAGTTTCCATCTAATGTGTTTGTTGAAATGAGAGGCCAACCGGTCTTTTGAGAAGCAAACATAAATTAGAAACTCGCCCTGAGTGCTGATAATGTTCTGCATTTCAAACTGATGCTGAAAGCACATGGCATCATACAGAAGCAAAAATAAAAGCAGGCAGGGTTACAGAATAAGCCTATACCAAAGGTCAGAGTGTGCATGTGCATGTGTGTGTGTTTGTTTCTTCTCTGTAACAAGGGGGAGTGTACAATGCTATGGCAGCAGTTTATGATGCACCCTTGAACCTGAAAATGCAGGAGGAAACGGCATACTACCAGTCGGCAAAAACAACTTGTGGTAGTCAACTTACAAATTTAGTAACAAAATATTGTTTCATAAAGGTAAAGGCAAATCTTTAAAAAAAAAAAAAATGAAAGGGAACACTTTTGAAACTTTTTTTTTCTTTTCTTTCTAACTGAAATCACTGACTGGATTTAGTACTTGTGAGATGATCAAGCAAAACGGATCCAAATTTTGGCATCGTAAAAGAATGTTCTTTGAACTTCCACAATCTAGTGTGTTGCAACCGAATGTGTGTATAGGCAGATAGATTGCTTCATCCATCCATCAGCAAGGGAATTAGTTTGCAGTGACAGCAGTGCTTAGAAGCCTGATAAATCAGACCAGTTTTTATTAATGACCTGTTCCTACTCATCATCAGTCATTACCCTATATTTTCAAAGCAGTTACGCCTAAAAGTTCAAAGAATGTTTGCCCTTCCTATGCAGCCGTTCCTGCAAGGCTCTTAGTGTGGCCTTGAGTTGGTAGTACCTGCAGAGGTCCACAGGGCTTCTCTTGATATTGCAGGCTTGATTTTTCAGAAAAGTTGTTCATAAAATTTTTCTTAATTTTATTTGTTTTAAAACATGAGAAACCTCATGAAATTCAACCAGGCCAAGTGCACGGTCCTACACCTGGGGAGAAACAACCCTAGACATCAGTACAGGCTGGGGACCGATCTACTGGAGAGTAGCTCTGCTGAGAGAGACCTGGGCGTCATGGTGGACGACAGGTTGACCATGAGGCAGCAGTGTGCCCTCGTGGCCAAGAAGGCCAATGGGATCCTGGGGTGCATTAAGAGGAGCGTCTCCAGCAGGTCGAGGGAGGTGATTCTACCCCTCTACTCAGCCCTGGTGAGGCCACATCTGGAGTACTGTGTCCAGTTCTGGGCCCCCCAGTACAAGAGGGATGTGGAGCTGCTGGAGAGAGTCCAGCGCAGGGCCACGAGGATGATCAGGGGCCTGGAACATCTGCCCTATGAGGAAAGGCTGAGGGAGCTGGGCCTGTTCAGCCTGGAGAAGAGAAGGCTGAGAGGGGATCTAATTAGTGTCTATAAGTACCTCAAGGGAGGCAGTGAGGAGGATGGGGCCGGCCTCTTTTCAGTAGTGGCCAGTGGCAGAACAAGAGGAAATGGCCACAAACTGAAACACCAAAAGTTCCACAGGAACTTAAGGAAAAATTTTTTGACAGTGAGGGTGACAGAGCACTGGAACAGGCTGCCCAGAGAGGTTGTGGAGTCTCCTTCTCTGGAGATCTTCAAGACCCGCTTGGATGCAGCCCTGTGCCACGTGCTCTAGGTGGCCCTGCGTGTGCAGGGGGGTTGGACTAGATGACCTCTAGAGGTCCCTTCCAACCTTAGGCATTCTATGATTCTATGAAAAGCTTTCCTTGTGAAATTGCCTGTGCAGACTAGTCCTGTGTACTTACTTCACATTTATGTGGCTCTGAATGTCAGCTACACTTGTCATAGTGTTGTTTTATCCCTGACCTGGTAATTACTCAATTTGCACATAATTTACAGAATGCAAAAATCTTTTGCTGTAGAGGAAGAGCATAGTAGTTTGGCACTGCCTTTGGCCATAAAATTAGAAAAAATGAATTCCTGGGACTGCTTATGTTGGATGTAGGAGTAGCTGATGAAGCTTCAAAACTGAGGCAAGTGAGCACCTCCTTATATTTGGTTTACTAGGAAAGACGAATGCAAGATTAAAAAATATCAGTAATAGTGAGACTCTTTTCTTTGCATTTTGAATGACTTGCCAAAAAGAGGTCCCTTCTGGTTGGTGCTAAGAATTTTTAATTAATAGGACAGAATATTTCCATACTCCTTCCTTTTGTGCACAGGTGAAGGAGAAATGAAAAGATTTCTACAACCAGTATTTAATATGCAACCCCAAAATGTGGAGATGGATCTCCTTACCCACCAAGACATGCGACAGATGTTGATTAATTTCAGAAAATCCATCAACCAATTTGACTTGGTGGGAAAAGAAAGACTACATATTCCTTTTATACATGATTTCACAGTACTATTTATCAAGTTCTTTTTTCTGTATAAAAATCGATTAAAAGAAATACATTTTTATCATTTTGGAAGATGAATTTCTTAGAACACTACAGATCTGATATTTAGTAGAAGTTTGACTTCAGAGGTTGTATTTTCAGTCTTCTCGAGTATGAAAGAAAAAGTACTGGTGTAAACCTTGAAAAGTTGAAATGTAGATAAGAGGGAGGACTGCTTATGTAGAGTTACCTTTCAATGCTGAGATGTCTTCTCTCTAGTATGGGTTTGCTATGGAAAAGCAAAACTTTAAGAGGACTTATAGTAAACAGACAGTTGCTGTAGACACCCTATTGAAGGCTTCATCTATGTTGCTGGAGACGAAATTTTACGATAGGCTCAACCTCAATGGATTTTCAATGTATCAATTAAAAGATGTAGTAGCATATTTTTTTTTGTGGATTTTATTGTTTCTGAGAGCATATCAAAGTAACTGTGTTACAAAAATTTTCAGGAGAATGTTTATAAATGTTGTATGTTGGTAGCTGAGAAAAGTGCTGCTCATGTCCCGAAACGTGAAAATGTTGCACCATAGGAAGCATATAATTGGGAAATTGTGCAACCAGAAGTTTTTAAGAGAAATTTTTGAACTATGATTGAGACTTACCTGGCATAAATTTGAGCTGAGTTATCTGGAAGAGCTATAGCCAGTTTTCATGAGTTGAAAACATAAGATGAGAACATTGGCCTGTTCTGCCAATGTTCATTTTATTTGGAAAGCATGTTCAGGAGAGTCTGGATGTATAAATATGCAGATATAAAGTTCCTTTTGTTCATAAGGACTCTGAAGTGTTATGCATACATCAGTAGTCCATGATGGGGGTAAACATAGTTATGTGCATGGTAGCTGGGGAAAATGACAGGTAATTCCCTCAAATTGTGAAAACAGACACAGCTGAAAAGTTCAGTTGGATTGCAAGTCAGATATTACATGGCTTTGGATTGAAGTCTACCGTGAAATAAGGACTGATTATCAATTTCTTTATGTTTAGTTTTGGTAATAGTTAAAAAGAACTTAAAGGATCATTTCTGAAGAGTTAATGTAGTGCTGACCTTTTTGTATAAGGTATATGCAAAAGAAGTAGCTAAACTGAGACCCAGTGGTTGCATGTTTAGATTTTGGCTACTTTCAAAGTCCCAGCACTTCTTGCCAGGGTGTCATCTTTGTTTAATAAACTTGTTGCTGGAATTTACCTTATTGCAGAAACATGTAGCCATATGCATTTGATACTACAGTCTATCTGCAGAGATTCTGCAAAGATAGATAGATTTGGAAAAGTAGAATCTTGCTCTTGGGCACGGAGAATTGCTGGACAGGATGCTATATCTTGTGAAGTTTAATCATAAACTTGCATAGTTATACAGCTACTTGTTTTTATTATCTCCTCGTTCCCTTCTGAGATATGCCAGTTTCTTTTTATTGAAGTGATATAATTGGCTGATGGTTTCCAAGCTTTTTCCAACTACCCTTATACTACAAAGCTTTTCCATTTATGTAGTTTTGAGTTTGACTCCTTGTCCTCAGGCTTGTCTGCTGTTCTCTTTTGCATACACGTACTGTATGTTTTTCATGCAGGTGATTGCCACTTACTGAGAAGTGTTTTCTGGTGACAAAAATGTGGGGTTTGAACTCAATGACCAGAGTTTCTATCTCATTCAGTATACTTGCTTCGGGGGGAAGAATTTCCCTGTTTCCCTGTTCCCAGCAGAACAACAGAACTGATAGCAGTGCCAGGGATCACAGATACTAACTTATCAGCCATTTAAAGCCCAATTTCTAGTTTATGTACTTGAGCAAAGTCCCAAACTAATATGCTGGAGAGGAGCTAAGCACTGAACAAGCAGTTGCAGGTCCTGTTCTGCCAGCCTTATTAAAGCTGTCTGATATGGCTGGTGCCTTATTGCTGTCACAGAGATTTCTGTGGAGGTAAAAACTGAAAGGTCTGATGGAGGGAGGTGGGTTGCTTGGGTAAGTGCAACCCTCTCAAGCCCTCTCAAGGAGAGGGCTCAACACTTCCTAGAATGCTGAAAACAGCTCATGATGAGAGCAGGGTCAGCCGTGCTCAGAGATCTTGTTCATGTTCTGATCAGAATCCCCAGTTGCATGGGGGATGGGGAAAGTTGGGTATTGGGCAGAAAGCTAAAATCTGTGAAGGGAGAAAGTACTCGGGATAGGGCACTAGCAATATTTACACAGAACAGCTCAGAAACTAATGCCAAAAAATTGCTTTAATGGGATTCTTGATTTGACCTGGGTATCAAATAAAACAGTTGTTTGCCAAAGGAATAACCCCCTCTCTATCTTGCAGTAGACTTGATAAAATATACTACTTGGAGCTTATGAATATTCACAGGAACTTAAGGTGGTGAAATTTTTGTCCTTCTAAAATTCTTCCCTGGTAGCCTGTGGCAGGACCCTTCTCTGTGTTTGCCTTGTCCTTTACAGTTTTCCCCCTTTCCTGATGCTTTCTGTGTCCTTACCAGTCGCTGGAGCCATCCCCACTAGCAAGCACAATACACTGATTGTCACGTACTGACGTTAAACTTAAGTTGTACGTCTGCTTTTCTTACTCCAAGCCAATATCTGGCTCAGCCTAATCTACATACAAACATTGTTGGTTCTTAACAGTAGTTGCTTTGTTAGCTAAAATATTAAGAAAAAGCTTCATGTGTAGTTACGGACCATGACGTGCTCAGAAAGGTATGGTTACTTTTTACTGAGGAAGCTTTTTCGTGCCTTACAAGACATGTGCAACACAAAGCAATGGCAAACATATATATATAAAGTACACTTTTGGTGACTGAAGAATAACTGAAACTAAATTGATAGGACCTATAGGTAACTATGTCTCGTGTTACTGTAAAAATATAAAACTTACTGGCATACTTTGCAAGTCACCAGGCCCAAAACATGTAAAATATCTGGCAGAAGCAAGGGTATCTCCAGAAATGAATTTAAAATAAATTGGAGAAGGGCAGGGTTCACCAGCTTTCAGGGTTAATAATAAAATTAAAAACTGTCAATAAATTACTAACAAAGGAATAATGGGAAAAATGGTAAGGAAAGTGATAAAGATTAGATGAGAAAAACATACTCATAAATGAAAACATGATCTTTGGTTTGTGAACTCCTTTTTCCTCAATTACCTGTCGGACTGAGTGCTTATATTTGCCTATCAGAAAGCAATATACTCAAGGGAATGGCCTACATTTAAAAAATAAAATTATTTTGGAAACAATTTGATCAGTTAAAACTGCTTATCTGAGGACACATCAATTCAAGTTCTTAATATTTTTATTAATATTTTATTAATAATTTACAAATGATTAGTATATACTGTTCATTTTATTTCTTTTGATAAAGTCAATTCATCCCAAGCGGTTGTTTATTCCAATACTATTTTAGCTGTTAATCTATTTCCATAATGAAAAATGGAAGGAGAAAGCAATACAAATAATGATCTGTAGGAAAAGTTACGTTTATTTAAATTACAGCATGAAAAGCCTTTGACTAACAAAATTTAAAAGTACAGCTGAAGGAAAGGATTTCTGACTATTTTTCTGTTTTCTAGTGCATCTAGAGTCCTGTCAAGGACCTATTCTCACAATATTGTGAGCATGCATACATAGTCTTTCCAGATTAGTTTCTCTAAAAGGACTTGGGTGAGCAAATCTTGCATTGGCAGTACTTTCTCAGGTGTTCAGGAATGGGATGAAGCAGGCCAGTGCTGATCTAATTGAAGACCCTGACTTTGTGGTTTAGTAGCAGCATATTTCTCACTGAGAGATGAATAAATTAGAGCATGAACATCACACCCAGTCCCAAAAGGCAAAGCAGAATATCATGGATTCCCACTGTTTTCATTTAGGGAAAGTTGGAAGAATACTCAGATGACACACTTGAAATATTTTGAGGGGTGGCATAATATTTAAAAAACAAAGAACCTGCAGTGACAACAACTTCATTGCAGCAGTTTGGTTTTGTTTTTACCTGAAAGCATGGAGGCATTTTCTGCATTCTTGAATTGAGTGGTAACATTTTATATTGCTGCACTTAAAAAGTGATCATTTTTATTTTATTATTGAATATTCAATAACTGTTATTGAAATGGCAAAAAATATCGAGGAAAAAAGGGTGTAGTTTCATTTTCCAACAGCTGCTTGCTCCAGACATAGTTTCATCTTTGCAACTAAGTAAATTTTCATTACTCCTTACAGGATAAAATTGTTATTGGAAATTATATTGATAAGAAGTGCCCTGAAGTGCTGCATTTTATCATGTACTACTTGATTAATTGCTTTGGTGTATAAAATATTTGGGAAAATTGTTACCATATTGGCTTGAATGTTGTTGCTTTACTTAGAAATTGCTTAGAATTTGTTGAATTCACTTGAACTTTTGTTTACTTTGATAATGCTCACTGGGAATTAAATTCTTCTCTAAACTGATAGAGGATAAACAGTGTTTTCTGTCATAAACAGAAACACACAACTACCCAATTTGCCCCTTAATAATCATGTTTACTTAACTCTCAATACAGTCTAAAATGGCCTTCAGTGACATTTGCAGATTTCTTTTTTCTAGCAAATGCCTGAGTCAAACTGCCAAGTCAGCCCTTGAGGTCGCAAATGTGTGCCTTTGGCTTCCATTAAAGCTTATAAACATGCTGCTATTTAGCAGTAAACACCACAGAAGCTGCACAGCTTAAAATACTCAATAAGCATAAACATTCTATCGGTGTCCATAGGCATTGGCATAATGCGGTAGGCCTAATCCTGACCATGTTAAAGTCTCAGGTTTTGACACTTTGACACAGCAGAGTATCTCAAAACACCAGTCTCCATCCATTCAGAGCACAGAATCAAAAACAAAAAATGAACTTAGAAATGTTGAAGATTACAAGTGTCCAGATTGAATGTTGCTGTAGTGTAGGTGAATATATCTTTCTTTTAATGGATATGTGTAGGTAAATAACATATTTAGAACTACTAACTTAAACACTTGTGCTGCCTTTGATTTAAGTCACTGAGATAGGACTCCTGAATTCAAACTCTTGTGTATGTACTTTTTGAGCAGATCAAATTGTTTCCTCTGAGAGTTCTTGTTCCTGACATTAGAAAGAAAAAGGACAGAATGGAGACCTTGACTTTTTCTGTCACTGATTCAGAGGATTTCTTAACTGACTGTACTTGCAATAATGGTATTACAGGAGAAAAAAAAAAAAGATATATTCACCTACATTACAGCAACATTCAGTTGGAAAAGGGAAAGAATAATTTCTTCATGCATAGAAACAGTAGGAAATTATTTTCCATAATTACCTCCTGATATATCTAAAATAGATTGGTAGAGATATCAGGCATTCAGACTTGCAGATGTTTCTCATAACACACTTGTTTATAGACAACAAATGCATAGAATTAGGCAGTTCATCATAGTAGATGAGTAAAGTGTGTTCCCTGGTCATATTGGATATATTAATTACAACTCACTTGGAGTCCGTGCTGTGTCTTGTAGTGCAATTGATGGGCACATTAAATCTATTCTGTACTTTAGGAAGACACAAATGAGTCACCTATTTGGTGAGTGTAGCAGCAGATAAAGCACCTTATTAGGGATATTGCTGAATTATTGTCAGTTTATCAAAGAATTCCAAAGTTTTCATTCACAGTTGAAGTAAATATTTAAATTCCAAGTTTCATTAGGGGAAAAAATAACTGCATTGCAACAGATATTTCACTTCAGTGAACACTCATAGTAGGTACCAGAATGAAAAGAAGCCAGATAAACTCTTTTCTATTGCTGCTTGCATTAACAGTACCTCTCAGGAAGAATCTAACCAGGAATTTGTGCATGACCACTGACAGATTATAAAAATTGTAACAGCCTAAGTAAGGTGCAGGTTACTTGTTTGTAAGTAATTCTGTATTGTCTGGTTGGTTTTGAAGTCAAGTAATTGACAGGAAGACAGTAATCTCATATTATGCTTTAAAATAGTGTAGTGCAGATGCTCATAGCAAACTTTGAGCTTAGACCAACATCTTGCTGGAATCATTTTATGGTGGGGCTGTTGACACCTCATTTGAGGCTCTCTGCTGTAAGCTGTATAGAGGAAACAGCTGTTAAAGAGCTGTAGGAACATTATGGAAGGGGCACGTTTTTCCTAGATACAATCTACTGCTAGTTATTAGCATACAGATGGTTATTTAGAAAGTTGAGGCTTCACAGAATGCTTAAGGTTGGAAGAGACCTCTAGAGATCCTCTAGTCCAACCCCCCTTCTCCAGCAGGGACACCCAGAGCACGAGGCACAGGGTGGCATCCAGGCGGGTGTGGAAGATCTCCAGAGAAGGAAACTCCACAAGCTCTCTGGGCAGCCTGACAAATGCTTCAGTCCCTTAATCACCTTCATGGCTCTCTGCTGGACCCTCTCTAGGGTCAGCCACTCCTCCCAGTTTGGTGTCATCTGCAGTCTTGCTGAGAGTGCACTCTGTGCCCTCATCCCAAGTCATTGATGAACAAGTTGAAGAGCACCAGGCCCAGTACTGCCCCCTGCGGGACACCACTTGCCACAGGCCTCCAACCAGACTCAGCTCCATTTATCACCACCCTCTGGGCTCTGCCATCCAGCCAGTCCTCAGTCCACTCATCCAGTCCACACTTCCTAAGCTTTCCTGTGAGGATGTTATGGGAGACTGTGTCAAAAGCCGTGCTGAAGTCAAGGTAGGCAACATCCATAGCTCTCCTATCTTCCATTCAGCTGGTCACCTCATCGTAAAGGGCTATCAGGTTGGTCAGACATGACTTCCCCTGGGTGAATCCATGCTGACTACTCCTGATCACCTTCTTTTTCTTGGCATACCTAGGGATGGTCTCTAGGATGAGCTGCTCCATCACCTTTCCAGGGACAGAGGTGAGGCTGACCGACCCGTAGTTTCCCAGCTCCTCCCTTTTGCCTTTTTTGAAGGCTGGAATGATGTTGGCTTTTCTCCAGTCCTCTGGCACCTCCCCCACTCTCCGTGACCCATCGAGGATGATGGAGAGCGACTGAGCAATGATCCCTGCCAGGTCCTTCAGCACTCTTGAGTGCATTCCATCCAGGCCCATAGATTTATGGGTGTCCAGTTTGCCTAAATAATCCCTAACCCAAACCTCCTCGACCCTTGGAAAGTCCTCCTCTCTCCAGGTTCTCTCTCTTGGCTCCCAGCTGAGTACGTGGGGGCGGGCCTTAGCAGTAAAGACTGAGGGAAAGATGATGTTTAGTAACTCTGCCTTCTCTGCATCCTCCGTCACCAAGGCACCCTCCCCATTCAGCAGTAGACTAACATTTTCCCTAGTCTTCCTCTTGCTGCTGATGTATTTGTAGAAGCCCTTCCTACTGCCTCTGACATCTCTCGCTAACGCTAATTACAAATGGGCCTTGGCCTTCCTCGTTGCATCCCTGAATTCTCTGACAATGTTCCTGTATTCTTCCCATGTGGCCTGACCCTTCTTCCACATTATGTACATGCTCTTTTTCTCATTGAGTTTACCCAACAGCTCCTTGTCCAATTGGCTTAATTCTTGACAAACGTAAATTCATCTGGGAATTACAGAAAAGCCTTCGATTTTGAACTAAGTCAGTCCCAGAAGTTACCCAGCATAGGATAATACTCTGTGCTAACTCGTAAAGACTAAGCTTGTCAATTCTCTGTTAGTGTTAAAGAAGAGATACTGGAAATAGCTTTTCCATGTATTGTTCTCCGACCAGGAATTAAAAATGAGTTACAGTAGACACAGAAAAATATGAAAGATGGAACTCAGTCATTTTCATTTGGATATCTTGCTGATTTCCATACATTTGTCAAACTGGAAATCAGTAGGGTTGAAATTTTGAATCTAAGGCATGCTTTTGAAAATAAGCATGGGAACTTAAAAACAGTGACCCGTAGCTGTTTGGCTTGGTTGCTGCTGTGCCGTCTGCAAATAATGTAGTGCAGAATAAGGTATAGTTCACCAAAATAACCGAAGGATGAGGAAAAATGAGGGTTTGTTTGTTTGTTTGTTTAAAAAGAACCAAATATATCAGCAGCTAAGTCTTCCCAAGCTTTGATGTAGCAGACTTTTTATATTAGGTTTGCTCTGCCAGTTCTGAACAGAAGAGAACATGTATGTCAAATCCTTTTCCAAACAAGCCTCTCTGACTTCTGCCAGAGAACCAGCCTTGCTAGAGCAAGCTGAAGTTAACCCTTCTAACTTTGTAAGAAAAGAGGTTTATGCAGCTTAAACTGTAACTTCTGACAATAGACATTGATTCGGTCCATTTAATAGATCATACCATTGTTTCCAAAATGAGGAAAGACCAATTTGAAACAACTTTTCCAGTCACCAGGGCAGATACTAATTTCACAGATCATCACTTACCCTTCCACAAAAATATTCCAAAGTTAATTCAGTAATTAATGAAATTTTAACTTGAGTTGGGGGGAACTTACTGGTAAAATGTGAGGTTTCTCGGGATCTATTATGAATACAATTAATACTAGTAATAAGAGCAACAGTAAAATATTAAGCTTAGAAATTATTTACCATCTTGTTATAAACAACCACTCACATAGTACCTTACAGCCTTTCTTTATAGCAGGCTATCAGAATTCAGAACAAAATTAAGCAGTTTTGAAGAAGAAAATCTGATTCCTCTAATAATGCATGTGCACATTAGAACACCTCTGTTCAACATCTGAAGCCAAATCTAAAGCTGTAATTTGTACTAAAATAATTAAAGAGCAAGTGCTAAAATGGCAAGCATGATAGGACAGCGCTTGGAATCAAGCATTTGCAGTCAATGCTCTGGATAATGGTATTCTGCAAAGCTGTACAAGACAGGTTAAAATGAAATATTAAATAAGTGCTTTTAGTGTCTTGTGAAAACAATGACTAGGGATTGGGACAACAGTATAAATCTAGCTTTCAAAAGGAAGTATTAAGGATAGGAAATGTCTGTTTCTTCTCAGCTGTTGTGTACCGCTTGTACATCTCTTGTTGACACACTATGGAACGTTTCAGAAAAAAAATGTTGAGAAACTACATCAACATTTCTTGCCAACAAGAAATGCAGTACAGTATTCTTTAAGGACAGAAAAAACTTTTTTAAGAGTCTAGATTTCAGACTGTAAATTTATCTGCTATTTACATTGGTGGTTGATTTTTGGTTGTTGACCTTGATGAAAATATATACCAAATTCTTTGCATTCCGTATGCCCATTTGCTCTAGCTTGTATGGGAATCCATGTGCTTTGAAATACTATAAGTGGTTCTGTTTATTGCTTTTATACAACCTAGTGTCCTGCATAAATCACAGGCTATTTTTAGATATGGTCAAAGGACTTTGCAGAGGCTATTATGAAAAAAATGCTTGTTTATAACCTAAGTATTTTACTACTTTAATTTGTGGCTAGAAGAATGATTATTTTGCTTTCTCAGTAGAGGGAGAAATGCTTAACAAACTTCAGAGTACCCTACAACAAAGCCTACAAGGAGAGAAAAGCATTATAAATATAAAATACTGAGTATTCTGGCTCTGTTGTAAATGGAAAAAAAAATCTGAAAAGACCATGATATTTTTGTAAGTAGAAGTAGAACTTATTGTTGTTTTAGTAATCAACTTTGAATTTTAAAAATATCTGAAATTGCTCCTTTCAGATCCTTGCTTTTGTTTGAAGTATCCTGAATTCCAATTTTCTTTAGATTTACTGGGATATCCACTTAATTCTCTCTTTGTCTGTAGTTTCTTGGAAACAGATTTTAAAAACATGCAGTATTTTAGTTTATTTTATCCAGAAATTCAAATGGATTTTGTGCTTGTTTGATATCACTAAACCCTTTCCTTCTGGTTAGAAGGAGATAGACTTTTACAAGTCCCTTTGAAATAAGTTATAAAAGTTAGCGTGAAAGTGAAGAGGCTTTTGGGATACTAAACATTTCATCTCTCCTGAATATTTGCAGACCACAGTAATTACCTGTCTGTAAATATCTTGCTGCAATTTTAGGCTTGTGCTGGTTGGAGTAGAACCCAGAAAAAATTCTTTGTCAGTTCTGTGCCAGAGCTATGATGTTACACAGATATTCTAGTCTGTGGAAATAATACCTTTATTACATCCTTCCTTTTATGAGTACCCCAAAATTTTCTAAAACCTAAGGTGATTAGGTCTATGGTTATGCCAATGAGCAAGTGTGTATGTAGGCATGCATATGGTAATCCTTTTAAAAGATTCTGTCATTTAAAAGATTGGGAGAGCTACTGAGCTCAAGTCCAGGCAAACTTGACCCCATGAGACTTTCTAAAATTGCGACTTTCTAAAATTGCTCTTTATAGCATTTGTCCTCTTTTTGTTTTTTGAACATTGACTCCAACTTGAGAGATTGTTACTGTTACTTATTAGATTAATTGCAAAGTTTACTTCCAAGCTGGGTGTAGGAGGAAGCTCAAACATCGTGCTGAAGTCTGACACATCTCTTGACACTTCACATAGGATTTTCACAGCTCAGTTAAAAGACCAGAAGGCTTAAGTGATCAGATGGTCTTCAGTCTGTTTTGGTGGTCTGACTGATGAGGTTGGTGATGTAAATACTCTGTCACACAGTCTGTTAGAAGTCAGTTTGCAATCATTTAATCCAGGCTTGCTGAACTGGATCCAACTTTTTTTTTTTTTTAAACTTCATGTGCAGCAAAATTTGGCTAGCAAAGCAGTAGGAAAGATCCTAAACCTGTAGGACTGTGTTTGCAGTTTTCCCAGTCAATCTACATTGTACTGAGGACTTTTGTTTTGCGGCAGAGTTGCAGTGTCCCTTCTATATGACCATATTCTTGAGCAAAACACATTCTTCAGCTCTAGAGGCAATCTAAGTTTGATGCACTATTGTTTTACCTGCCAAAAGATATATCCGGTAAAGTAGAGCCGTCCTGTTACAACTTGTTTATTGAGTTTTAGTGATTTCAAACAAGGTACCAAAGCAAAGCGAAATCATTATAAACATGCTCTGAGGAAGAAAGGACAGTAGTTGTTTTTCACCAATTACTTGCACACTTTTGGTTAGTAGTTTTAGTGGGTGGTTTTAATAACCTAGTGACCCATGAATACTCCATGGAAAGCTTAGCAAAGCTTTCTGTTGCAAGAAACTGTAAACTGTATATAGCTTTGTTCTTGCCTAACATTTTCAGTGTTAAGAATAACTTGAGAGCAAGAGATTCCATTCATGGCAAAGGAAGGAGCTGATTTTGCATTAGCTGTAGCGAGCCCGATTTTCTGAGAGGCTTGGGAGCCTAAGCCATTTCCAGCCTTCTGTAACATGCATTGCTTTTTTGTAAGCAGTTTTTGCATTCTCAGTAGTAGGAAGTATGAGCGATGTGTGCTCTAGGAGACCTTCTGTGTTCTGGACTGCATTCAGCATGCCAGGATGAAAGATGCAGGAGGGTTAGTTCTGGCTGCACTCAGGCATGCCCTTTAAAAACATGTAGGTCACTGCTGCCGGCTGTGCCGGCCTCCCCTCAGCCAGTGCACCACATGGCACAGTTGCTTGGGAGCAGTGCAAGGCCAGGGATCAGGGTGGCAAAAGTAGCACAGTGGTTAGATATCTTCCTTGGTGCTTGAGAGGGGCAGTCGGCAGTCGCTGTGGGGTGGTGAGATGCTTTTAGGCACCAAGGCAAATGTAGTGTGTGAATCTATGGCTTCCAAACTCCTGCCATACCAATGAAGGAGGCCTTCTGCTGCTCGAGGACTCTTCTGGGAGAAGGATTTCTGTTGCTGTAAGGCTTTTTTTATGATAGATAACATAAATGGGTTTTATTTTAAGAGGAAGGGTTTTTTCAACCAAGGATCTTTCTCCATGAGTTCATTTGTTCCTTTGGTTGCTGTTGTTTCTTTCTTGTGTTGAAACTGCAGTCCCTTGAGGCCTGCTAACTGAAGGGACAAAACTGCTCATAAAATCAAACTCCAAAGAAATACTTGCAATGTGTTAGGGAGCTTCGCCCTGTCTTTCAGAAAAACATCAGGAAATGTTCCTTCTCTCAAGAGAAGAAGAGGTGTAAAAAGCTCCATGGGGACTGAAGACTGCCATAGCATTCTTCCTTTTCACTTACTTGGAGACAATTCCTTGTTGCCCAGTGTTGTTTCCTTTCCTGTCCACGTCAAACATAATTGCCCGAATTCATTCCACAGTTTACGCAAATCCAGGCAAAACCTTTAACTATAAAAAATAAAAAGTGCAACTATAAAAATTAACAAATACAGAGTAATTTTATCTCTCCTTCTTCTGTATGGTGGGAATCTTGTAGTACCAGTTATTCCTTTCAAAATGAATACAACGGCTACTTTTCTTAACAAGACAACCAGTAACTGTACTAATTTGGGTTAAGAGAATGAAAAAGAAACTGTGTGACTCTGACATGACAGAAATAAGTAATTTTTATTTCACAGAAAGAAATAATTTTTATCTCCAAACATTGTATTGGCATAGTAGAGTGATAAGAAACTGTAGCACTGGTACTGGACAAAGAAGTGACTGAAGAGGAGAAGAAAAGACAAAGCTCCTAAAATTACTGATGGAAAATGTTCCTCTTCACGTACTAACGTTCCCATTCTCTATCCCACAGATACCTGTTCTTCTCCTGTAGGTTGTTCCAAACACCAAATCAGTTGCTTTTGTCTCTGAGAGAAAGAAGCCTCTTTAAGTGATAATAAAAAGATAAGCCAGTTATATTGGAACATGATCAATTATAATAATTCATGTAGAATTATGATGTTTTCAGAGCCATACAGACAACTCACAGAATTTGTCACTGAGTGCAATTAAAGCAAGGCAAAAACTCATGAGAGTTTGGGGTTCTGATATCCAAAACCATTATGCAATATCCTGAGGTTCCGAGGCCAGTGTGGCAAATTTGTTGTTATCTCTGCTTTCTGACCATTGCTGTTTCTGGTAATAGAAGACCAACTTTTTTTTTTTTTTTTTTTTTTTTTAAATTGTGTACATTCACAATGTTTAGATCAGCAGTTAGTTTAAATATCCATAAAACTGGTTGTTGGATGTCCATGTTTGGTTATGTGGCTACAAATGGATCAATGTGCAATCACAGTAACTGTGTGCTGCAGCTGTTTTTTCTCATTTTTAAAGATTTGACCCTAAACCAGTTTGTTTACACAAATTAAAGCAAAAAAAGAAAAAGTTTCTAAATACTCTTTCACAATCATTTCCTTTTACCAAAGTAGCAGCGTAAAAAAAAAAAAAAAAAAAAAAGATATTTCTTGAGGAGATGTAAAACACTGGGTGCTCCAGACAGAACAATCAAGCATTTCAGCATGAATCATACTAACTTGCTGAACCAGACTCTTCTCCCTGTGGGCATGTATCTGTTTGCATATATTTATCAGTCTGCTTGGAAACAGGATGAGAAACATTCATACATTGCCTTTTAGAGAAGAATCTGAATGAAGCTTTTTCTTCTCTGGAGAGAAAAAAAAAAAAGGGTATCCTAGGGAGGCTTGTAGCCACTTACTGTAAACTAGAAAGTCTTTAAAGGTTTTTCTTCCCACTGATTTTCTAACATTATGAATAGTTAGTCTCCCTTTTCTTTAGATGATACCAAGCTCCTGATTATCAGCAGAGAATGCTATTATTCTGTCTCCTACTTTAATCTCCCTAAAGGAGGTAATTCAGGAAACTCATACTTTCTTGTAATTTCTTGATTGTCAGGGTATTTTTACTCATGGCCACCCATGAAGCACATTAAATGTGATCTGATTTTTAAAGCGCTAGCTTTAATAGAAACAAATACTTACAGAATTAAACTATTCTCAAAGTAATTGTCACTACTTTTAGTATTATGCTTAGCAGCCAAGGACTGATGAAAAACATTCTGGCCTGTTCAAGTTATGACCTAGTGGCCTCAAAATCGGGTTAGGTCTGATATTAACAGCGGTAGGGAACAGGCTGCAGGTCTAGCCGGCACCACTCCAAGCAATTCCAACTATTACAATTACAGGCGCAGGTAGAGCTGCTGGCAAGCTGCTGAGATACCTTGCCTTTGTAATGAGCCCTTTATCTAGCAAGAACTGTTCCACATTTGACATTAAGCAAATTTTTTAGGCTTAGCAGTGACCGTGAAAATGGCTGCTTGCAGAGAAATATGGGTTGTTTGCACTGCTTTATGTACATAAATGAGGCTACATGAGGTGGTTATGCATAGTTTCTTGTTTAATTAGTAAAAACAGAGGGAGCTTCTATGAAAATTGTTTCAGATTATGGGACTGTGGAATCCCAAAATATTTCAAAATCCAGGTACCCCATCAAACCACATTATGATTTTGTCCGAAGAGCAGATCCAGGATACACCTTCCACTCTTTTCAAATCTTGTTTCCAGATCAAGGAAGGCTAAGGTTTTGTCTGGTTGGTTGGTTGATTTTTTTTCTCTCCCTTATTTTCTGACATTTTTGAAAATCAGTGTTGCTGATTTGCCTGCTGATTTCTTTCTAGACTGCTTATGGCTCCTACTTTGAAAACTCTGCATTGAAACAGAAAATTCCAACATAAATATCCTTAGAGCATAGTCTTTATCCCTGCTTCAAATAGCAATTGTATCAGAAGCTAGAAGTATTTCTGAAAATAATGTTTGTTATGAATAGTTTCCATAACGTGAAAAGTGTTGTGTGTTGCGTGTTTAGTCAAGAACAGACTGATTTATGGATTAACACTGTTCATATAAAACCTCCCTTTTCATTTGTGAAAAAAAAAAAAAAACAGACAGCTAGAATGGCAATTCCTCTATTTCTGCATTTGTATATTCAAGGCTTACTTTCTAGTGAATATGACATAGCCAACATTGAAAATAAGGCTTCAAAGCATAAAGATCTATAAAAATAGACATGAAAACACATTGGCAGAGAGTTGAAAGCCATGGGAGCAATCTGACTGAACTGTACCAACAACTTTTCATTGAGAACAGTCATTCATCTTCACCCACTATCTAGTAAATTATAAAACAGTAGAACTTTTTTATAAGGAACAAGGCAAAATTAAGAGCTTGTGGAAGCAGGTTATGAGGGAATAACATATTAAAGAAACCTCCATTTTTTTTAATACTTTACAAAGCATAATCTGCAGGTTTAAAATACACAGATACTGTGGTATTTTTATTACAAATGACAGTTGTAACCATAACATACCCTAATGCTTTTCATCTCTATTCTTTACCTGGTTATTTTTCAGCCATAGTCACCACCATAGTCTGTGTAGCTTTTTATTTATTTTCATGTACTTTCATATTTTTCCACAGGCTTGTTCTCTATCCCAGAGATCAAGAAATGTTTCAGATTGAAAAATATGAATCTGATCTCCAAGGGAGTTCAGAGATGGGCTTTGCTTCAAACTCATCTTCAGTCATACACAATAATAATAATAATAATCTCCTTCAGTTCTTTTTACTGTAAAAATTCCAAACATTCTAAAGCAGTGTAGCTCTGCCATGAGGTGGGAGGACATAAGAGCTTCAGCTTACATCAGACAGAGAGCAACTGCAAGTTAAGAGCTGAAAACTCCTCAAGGAAGAGCCTAAAGAAGACAAATGTTTGACAGTGTCCTGTAGAATATCACAATTGAGTCACGTAGGTCTGTACTCTGGACTGCATATGAAACAATGTCCCTGAAACATGTTTGTGGTCAGTATTACTCTGATGAACTGGCCCAGCATCATAGTTTAGTCTCAGTGTATCCTGAATGTTTTTTTGCCAAGTAGTTGGAAAGGCTTGAGGAAGCTCTTGAAAGCCTTTTAAGTTAGCTTCCTTTGCCCCCTGTCTCCCAGTGAGATGCAGCCTGTCCCATGGAAATGCAGCCAGGCAGGCTACCTCCCAGATCTCTTGGCCTGGTGACTGGAAGCTGAGATGCATGGTTTAGATTTGAGGCAGCTGCACACAAATGTGTTTAGTTGTATAGCTGAGTGATGGTTCTCGAGACGAGAGCTTTCAAATGCGGTTGTTTGCATTGATTGATTAGGATATTTCCTAGAGTAGAAATACAGATGCAGCAGGCTCGGTTGTAACTCTTCCCTGATGGAACCTCCAATGTCTCTGACCACCTAATGTCCCCACACTTTGACTGCAGAGTGACAGAGCTGGCATTAGTGGATGGATAGAACAGCAGCCGTGTATGCTGGCCAAGTTTCTCTCTACCAGTAGAGCTGGCAATGCACTCTCAAAGTCATTGCCAGTGAGGGAAACTTGTTCGAGTGGGTTGGGTAGTGCAAATTACCTCTCCCTGCAGCAACAGAAAACTGGAAACCAGTCTGTTTTGCCAAGTAGGAATCTGTTCCGGCTTCTTGGACTGCTATTTGGAGGGTTAAAGAGGGAATGAGACCTTTGTGCTGTGCACATACTTAAAACTCCACTGAACTGTCTTATTAAAAAAAATAAGTTAGTATTTGCTAATACCATAGCCTTTTTTGTTATCTATCTAGAGAAAATTTGAAAGGTACAGTTCATTGCTGTTGAAGAACATCCATATAATGCATATGAAAAGCAGAGTAGATAGAAAACGGTATTGATTAATTCGTACTTGTCTTCAATTTCTATTCATACCTGTCTTCAAAGACAGGTAATTTAATCTTGTTATGCTGTTTGTCTTCAAGGGTTTTTTTTTTTTTCATTTTGTTTTGTTTTTGATTTTCACTGTCATCAACATTCATGTAAACATCTGGAAAAAGGATATACCTCTCAGATTTTGATTTGTGAATTGAACCTGTGCTTAGTAACTGCAACCATTGTACACCCCTTGCAGTGGGACTGTGAGACCTAGTGAAGCAGGTGTCTCCGTGCTGTTAGAGGGCACTCCTATAACTTTGGAAAGTATAAACACAGGGAACATGCAGCAATGCAGTTAGGAAAAAGCATGAGAGAAGCATACGGAAATGAGTTGGCTCTCTTAACTAGGCAGAGCTTTGTACTCTTAGTGCAAGATCTCTAAGCTGCTACTCCATCGAGTTTGATATCTATCCAGTGTCTTCTCAAGAACATTTCTAAAGTCCTCGCTACGCTCTGTTTGTCTAATCTCCTGTTTATACAACTGTGATTCCTGACTCTTCACCTCCTCCTCCACTCTCAAGTACAATGTATGTCCTAAGCAGAGAGGCTTAGTAGAATCTAGGATCTCTGTGTTGTTTTGAGGGTGTAGTTTGGTGCTTGGCTGATGTTCCCAGAAAAAGCATAGTTCTGTCTTTCCCAACACTCTATCTTCCCTGGTGTAAACACTAACAGTCTTGCAGTGAGTTGAATTAGGTAGCTGATCTGATTGGAAAGTAAACAAGCAAAGTAGTGTTTGTTTTCAGCCAGAGCTTTTCTGTGTTGGCCCAAATTTAGATCAGTTAACAGTAAGGCTCCATCTGTAGTGAGAGATGCCTTCAGTATATCTTTAATAAGATCCTTTAAAAGTTACTCTTGATGCAGAATATTTTAGAAAAGGCAATGTTGAAATAAAAACACCTACAAGATTGGACTGCCTGTCCTGTGCTATGTTGCTGAAGAAAATTTGTGAGAATTCCGTATTAGCAATACTTCACAGTGACATTTATTATGTTGATTCTGACATGGTTCCCTACAGAATAAAAATCTTGACGTTGATGAATTTCTTGAAAGCTTTTCAGGAATCCTTTAAAACTTCACACACTGCAAGAAATTGTACTTGACATTACATGTTAGAAGGAAGGCACTGGGAAGAGAAACAAAATTTTTAGAATTTCCTGGTTTGGTTTGAGCTGTTGCTTTCTGTCCCATTTGTGGGTGCTGTTGTGCACATGAGAGGCACAAACTATTTAGTTAAGGTGCTCTGTGACTGAAGGATTTATTGAACTTCATCAGCAAGTCTCAGCTTGTTTCTAAGGTAACATTACTAAACCTTATATAGTACCTCAGCCTATATATTTACACAACTCCATATTTACTCACTCTATAGTTGCATTTCCAGCTACTCTATAATAAATTCCCTCTGTGTTGTATCTATATTTCTATTGATTTTTGTACTCTTCTAGCTGATGTCTCTCCTTTGCTTTATTGACCCTAAAGTCAACACGAGTTTTAGGCATACGGCCAATTTCAGATGGCATTTGGTTAGTTTACTCCCTTTTAAAGTAGTTTAGGAAATGTTCCTCAAATATTTCTGTTATTTGACAAGCCTGTTTAACTTTTCCAATTTCATCCCCTTTAGTCTCAGTTTTCTCCTCCTTAATGTTTTCCAGTTGGAAAGGGATAAAAATTAAATTAAAAATGTTTTTAAAAATAAATTTTAAATGTACATGTACATAAACATTTTTAAATGTTTTTTAAAAATTTAAAAATTAAATTAAAAATTATTAAAAATGTACCTCATCTTCAGCTACTATTCCAATTCACACTTTCACTTATCCAGCAAAATGAATTATTTTTCATGATCCTGGATTTATATTTTTTTGCTTTGTGCTACTGTGCATTTGTCTTTTAAGACACGCATTTAGTTATGCAATCCTGGCATGCAGCCAAAGCTCATAATTACTTTAAAGGGAATTTGGGTGTGCAAAGAATGCAAGATCAGACATTTGGAAAATGATTCAGTGGAGTTACTTTTTTTTCTGAACAATGAATATTTATCTTAAAGAATTTCCATGACTCTTGGAAACTTGTTTCACTTCTCAGCTAATATGTGTTCCATTAGCATTTTTTGGCCTTAAGCCCTTTGATTCCTTCAGGCTTGATTCAAGTATGAGGTTTTTTTCTTGTTCTCTTTTTTTGTTTGTTTCGGTTTTCTGTCTGAAATGATTCAGGTTTGATTTAGCGGCTATTGTTTCTGGTGCTTGTGGTGTTTATTAGTTTCCGAGATCGCTGAGTAGAATTGCGGTTCCTTATTTCAGAAATCCAAACCTGTATTTGTATTTTGTTTTACTGTAGAATATATGGGATTCAGTCCAGGCAATATCTGGTAAAAGTAGGATAAGAAAGTACATGAAGTGATCAGACTCAGCAAGCTTGTTTTATTCTTTGAGGACCGCATCCCAGACAAGGATATCAGACCATGCTGCCAGTGCCCCTCTTCTGCTGTCTGTACTGTTTATAGCTTTTCTCCCAGTTTACCAGGAGATTTAAAAAATACTTGTATTATCTTTCACATGTACGTGAGGCTGTTTCTTCCCTTCACTGTATATCATGTACTTTGGAATGTACACTTAACTTAAAGGAAGCTATACAGTGTTTGTTCAAAATGCCAGGGAGGAAATACTGATGAAAATAAATCACTCATACAGGCGCAGCTTTTTAAAGTTGTTAAAACAACATGAACCAGCATAATGACCTAGCTGCCTGTATCCAGAAAAGAATAGCATGTTTTTCCCTAGGGTAAGCTAGGGGGGATGAAGAGTATTAAAATGTATGACAGAAGGTTCAAGGAGAAAACAGGAACCTATGATAGAAAAGAGTGTGTGGCTTCTGCGTCTGTCAGTGAAAAAGGCCAGGGAAATAAGATGAGGTTGTGTGTCACAAGCAGCACAGAGGTGTATAACTAAGCAGGACTTTCCGCTTTTATGCATGGAAAGGGTAAGGCTCATTTTTGTGGGGTTTCTCTTCTGTTTTTTTTTTTTTTAAACACATTTCTTACTTACAAGTGCAGTATCTTAAGTATTGTGACATAAATCATTCTTTGTTTCGAAGAAGCCAATGTATGTTGCGACAAACTCCTCGATCAGTCACAACTGAAACCTGTTGTAATCTGAGTAGCAGCCTAAGAATAAGCAAACAGTGGAATTTCCCAACTGGCCTGCGGGGACACCTCCAAGATGGAAAGGCCTGAGGTCTAACTCCCACTGGAATATGCCTGAGGGCAGCATGGGAAAAGACAACGGTGTGGCTAGTAAGGCGGCCAGGGTAGAGACATGTCTGGATAAAAATTTGTTCTTGTTTGTGTATGGTTGCATTTATCCAGAGAAGATCTACAATTCAATCCTTGAATTACATTTCACTTTGTAGACTATCCTTAATTCTACCACATTTTTCCAGTGAGAAGTATTTTTCTCATGTTCTTTGCCTGATGACATAACCATTTTTGACTTTGGGACTTTCTTGGATAACCTTCTGCTTTTTCAGTTGTTGCACTTTCATCATCACCTCAAGTATGAATTAGGTTCTTAATGTGACTTTGATGGTGCTTGAAATCAGAGCAGCTTCTTCTGACTCCCCTGAACATTGAGTCTTACTTCTCTGAGCAAGCTGGATGATTGTCAGGATGGAAACACAAGAGTTTTTCATACTCTTAACAGCAGTAGCAATTTCGTATGGCTCCTGACTAGGCAAAGACAGCTGCAGTAAAACCTCCTGCCACCATATTTTGCTTCTTTGACGCTTCTGGTGTGCGCTTCTTTTCAGGACTAACACAAACTTGACATAGCCACTAGCTGTGTGGATCACATGGGAACTCTTCCCTGTGTTGCAAGGATATCCAGGTGGGAACTGATCTGCCTGTTGGCCACCTGTGAGGCTACAACAGTCCTGGGGCCTGTCGTACAGCAATTGAACCCTCTTTCAAAGTACATGTCCAGCTCTTATATAGTGAATATAGCTAGGCCTTTTTTTCCAGGACTGCTCTCTTTTCTCCTCCCCGTTGTTACTTGTGTGAGGGCAGTCTGTAGAGGGTTATTTTGCAGCCATTGGATGACTGAACAAGGGATTTTGGTTATTTTTATTGTAGCAAAGTACAAAACATTTGTAAAATCTGATAAACATCCTATAGCAAAGTCCTAAATACTAAACAATTTTAACTATCACAGTAGAGTATCTTAGAATTAGATCCTCCCTGCCTAGATACTCCCCTACTAATAAGTAGAAGGAAGCATAGGTTTTACAGCATGGCAGAGCGTGAAGTTGTATAAAGAGCACAGTAGACCTTTCACAAACAGACTCCATGAGCTGAACAGATCCTGCAGAGAAGTAAACACTGTTGCATTGTTCAAGATACCTATGGAGTGCTCTCATTATGCCAATCCCAGAAGTAGATTTCCTTCGTATTTGGCAAAGAAGTAACTCAAGAATGTTTGGCACTGAGGGTACCAAGGAACTGTCTTCCCTCCTCCCCTTGACCTTTATTGAATTCCTAGTGGATTTTATTTTACTTCATTTTTTTTCCAAAAGAAGATTACATTGTAGCTGTGGCCATGTTCTGAATATTTAAGGTAACCTTGACAAAATGTTGTAAATCAGGATATGTTAGTGTATGATAGTCGTGAGGGCTGTGTTTTAACAAAAGGTGTTAGGTTTCCTCAAATATGAACCATACACATTGCAGTATTGTGGCAAAACCTTGGTGCAAATATATTGTATATTTAATTTAATCAAAGTAGTAGAACTTTCAGAGAAGTATAAAGTTGTCAATAACTCTTTACTGGCACCACCCCGTTACAGGGTCCTAGCCCCCTCATAAAATCCAGTTTTGAACAGAAAGTAAGTAGAAATTTACTGAGTGGAACTGTATATCTGTAATGCAGTCCCTTTTCACCTGGGAACAGATTTCTGTTGTGATTTGGAAAAATCCTCATTTGCTAGAGGTTTGGGAGCTTTTTTATTTTTTTTCCCTCTCTATATGGTATCACAAAACTGTATTTCCAGAAGGGAATTGCTATGAAAACAGATTTGATTGTACTGCTGATATATGCAAAATTCAATGCTTCACAAAGATTCTAATCAGTATCCCTGGAAGAGAAATGTGGTGCAACCTCAAAGTTAATGGTAGCAGTTGGTCAAGTTTAGCATGCAAGGATGAATGACAATTGAAATTAAAACCAGCTTTGTCAGGTCTGTTCACCCACATAGAAGAAAGATATAGACAGACAGAGATATATATGAATAAAAGTTAAAAGTTGAGTACAGGAAGCTAGGTTATGATCTGATTCCCTTTACTCTGCACTGTCTGACTTTCACACAGAATCTCGTCCAGTTGCGCTGACACCATCTGAACAAACAGTGGGAGTGTAGGCGAGCCAGACTCCTTGCTTTCAGTTCCCATGTCTCGTATGTGTGATTCAGAACAGGAATTTCATGTGAAGTCCTTTTAAACCAATAATACTCCAATGGACCATCATAGACCACTCTACCTCCAGGAACCGTGGATCTCTGACATACTGAAAAAATCTGGTTGACAAATTCTGAAGTCATGCTGAGCATATGAAAAATGATCTTTTTAATATGTTTTTTTTTGTGTTTGCTTACTTTTAAATAAAAAGCTCATTAATTGGCCAAATATTGCTATAGATCTGTATAGAGAAAAAAACTTACTTTTGGCACTAGCAAGATCCTTTGCCAAATAAAATTATTTTCTATAGAAGTGTTCACATGCTGGAGCATCCTTAAGATAAAAGGAGCAAGCTCTGCTTTTATTAGTTCCAATATCAAAACTTTCATTTCTCAAGTAGCTAAATCTTCTTCATTTAAAACTTAAACACACACACAGGACAGAGGTTTGTCATGAAGTATTTCAGCACAAATGGAAGATTTTGCAAAGTGGAAAATAGCTGATTGTAGGTTCTTCTGTCAGTACACTATGGGTGATTTTAGTAAAACCTTATGTGATACCTTATGTGATACCTAGAAGCATATTACTAATCATTTGCAAGCCGTGTGAACATTTTCTCCTGTAATCATGGAAAATGCCCTGGTGGGTTTCACACCAAAACTTTTGGCATAGGAAGGGGTTGCACTGATTTAATGTCTGTGGTTGTGTTAGGGAGACGGTTTGTTGGTGACAGAAGTTTCGGTCTCTAAGCAAAGTACGGTGCAATGGTGAAAGAGTTCACCAAAAAAAAGAAAAGAAAATCATTTTGATCCAGTACACAGGACTTGAATGGGTCATGCTCTGCAAAATAAGGAAAAGGGCCAATCAACAGCTTTTCTGTTCTATTTTAAAACAATTGCATTCCTTTTTCTAAAGCAAAACATAGCCACCACCATTATATAAATGTAAGTCTTAATCTTAAGTCTGATCCTCTTCCCTCATTTCCTGTGTGGCATGTTAGCTGCAGCTTGCTTCAGACTGCTTTACCTCAAGCTTCCAGAAAATGTAAATAGAACATGAAACTTCTGCCCACCAGTCCTCACAGTAAGTGATTCTGAACTCTCAGTAGGAGTGCATTAGGCATAAGGCTAGTTATTGCAAGTTAATATTTCATTTTTTTTTTTTTTTAGTACTGTTATGTCTGGTGAAAAGAAACCTGCTTTCAAAAAGAACAAAGCATACTGACTGTACTTTGACAATCTTGGACATGCATGTGTTTTGGGGGTATTTTTTGTATTTTTTTGTTTATTTTTGGTTTTTTTTTTTTTTTTGGTAAAGATTATAATTGGGTTTGGTTATTGAAAAATAATAGTCTTATCCTGAGCATCCAGTAAACGTGAGTCCTACAATAGAAGTCTCACTAGTTCAGTGAACTAAGAGGACTAATAGAAAATGATTTTGTAACAATTAAATCTATTGCAGTGCTTCTTTATCCACTGTTGAGCATTGTATGGTCTGATCCATGGATCAGCTTTGCCCAACAGACTGAAATCTATGGAATAACTGGCAAATTTTCCATTCTAGCCACTTCCAATTTGTCATTTCTTAATTTCATTCTACCACTCCTTGCTGTAATCTGCTCTTATTTACTCTTTACCACTTGCAGATATCACTTAATGAAGTCATGCAAGATATATTTCTCACTTACACCAGCTTGGAAAGCAGTCATCTACTTGCTATTGACAGTTATTTCTGCCACTATTCTGTGCGCTTCCTACATTTTGATAAAAACGTGGCAAAAGGTTTTCATATCTAAATAGAATACAATGGAGCATGTCTACCTTACATACAGAGAATAGTACTTCCTGTTCCCATGAATTTGTGCCTAAGTCTGTGTAACAGGAATGCTTTCCTTGGCTGCTGCTATCCACCTGCAGGACTTCTGACTCCTTGTAATGGCATTACACTTCAGAATAGCTTTTATCCAGGTTTCCCCATGGATATTATTTTTAGTACTTCTGCACTGAAAACTCTGGCAATACTGTTTAGTTATGAAAGTCATTCAGATACATAATGATAATGTTGCTCATGAGGGTTTGAAATCAGAAAAGCGTGCTTTAAGATTAAATGAGAATACATTTCAAGCTGTAAGTTTATCTGTAGTACTGAAGTATTATTGGCCATGGTAGATTTTGATATCACAGAAGCCCATTTTCACTTTTAGTAAAAGAGAACATTTCTTTCAGAGTCCAAGTTATATATGTAGTTGACCAATATCTGTGCACTGATACTTAAAAAGAAAAAAATCATTTTAATACAATAGTTACTCCATCATAAGAAGTTTTTCTGTATACTCCAGTTTGAATGTTTAATCTCTCTCTAAGTTCACGCATGTACTTCAGTGGTACAAAGCTGTTTTTCATGTTGAGAATCTGTTTTGCTTATCACGGTGAAAATGCTGAGGTAGAAAATCTGCCTCTGTCTTTCTTGTGATACCATGCTGGTATAGCCTAATGGACTGTTAAACTACACAGGCTAATTTTAATTTGGGAAATATCATTCTTTGTGTCTATGTGGCTTCTTACCTTCTTATGGATACCTGTATAGTTCCATGAATGCATTCCATATCTTTCCATGAAAACCCTGGGAGAAATTTACAGCAAGTAGTAATTAGAAAGCAGTCCTTCACTGCATTATTTTGGTTGCAATGTAGACACTTGTTTCTTCCACAAGCATCTGAAGTCTCTTGAATAAGAAAAATAGGTTAAGCCCATGAATCATAAATAGGCCAATACAATTTGCGATCATAGTTTGACAGGAAAAAATAGTATATTTAGCTATTAAATGCTTCTTTGAAGGCAGCAACCTTGCACCAATTTTTGTAAGTGTTTTCAGGGTATTGATAAGCCCTGTATCTGACAAATTATTAGAGAATATAGAAATAATAGTGCAATATAGAATAAATAAATTACTGTAAAAAATAGGCCCATGAATACAAGCTATGCCATATAGCATTTTGAAGAAATCAACATTGATTTTTGTAATCAGAGGTAATATCTCACAAACTTGGTCAAATTCCCTGAAAGAATCCACAAGAAGCATGTGACTGACTGGAACTGGGTTCACACAGTCCACTGGCTTCCAAAGGGTTTTCAGCAAGATCCCTTGTGAAAGGCTTCTGAAGAAACTTGGGACTGCCTAGGATAAAGGCTTGACTGAATAAAAATAAGGACAAATGGGCCTCTTCTCCAGAACATCTATGTTTAGACAAAAAGAACTCCCCGGTGCTTCCCTCCTGTCCCAACCCCTCCCAAAAATCTGTTCAGGGATATTCAGGTACGACACAGCTGATAGGGATGACTTTTAACAATTAAATCACTGTGTAGCCTCATACTTAGATGAGAGAACTGTTGAAGTTCCGTATTAAAAATGGATAAAGGCTGTTTATAATGGCAAAATGTTCTGGCTGAGAAGTGTGATTATATATATTTAAATCATGCCTTACAGTATTATTAAATGTTTTAGCACTTTTGTTACAATACCCTTATTCTTTTTATTATAAATTAGAAAACTAAAAGCTATCACATAAATTCAGCTTTATTTTGCTGATAAAATGCTAGTTTATTCTGGTTGTTTTCATATTTCTTTTAATAAGAGTACGGCATTTTTGTAGTTTATGCAATCGGTATTCACTTACAGAGGGCTAAATGAGTCAGTGCTAGAACTCTGTGTTTGGTAAGTGGTTGTGTGGATGTACTATCTTCATCTTCAGGTGATGATAAAGATTTCCAAGCCCTTCTGTGATCTGGTTACTGCTGTGATCTTTCCTGACACGTGTAGATCCCGCTGTTCCCCCAGAACCTACTGCTTATTAACGCCGCAGAGCTGTGCCATGAAGCCTGTGTGAGGCTGGGCCCAGAGGGCACGTTCCTGCCGGGGGCCTGCAGGCCCACAGTGTGACGTCCTGCTCGGCTCTCTGCGGGCAGCGTTTCCAGCCCTCGGGAGAGGTGCCGCTGCAGCTCTCGGTTGAGTCGTGCCATTGGGTCACTGCCTGCAGTGCAGTGGCCAGAAGGAGAGCAGGTTCCTTATGGGAAGAGAAGCAAGGATTAAGTTGTGTGCGCAACCAAACTGAGAAGCTGGCATGGGGAACACACAGTCTGTGCTTGCTGGAATATCGCCACTGGGGTAAAAGGTGGCAATTTAACTCTGTGGATTGTTTAGAGGAAACCTGAACCTTCAAACCCATCCGATCGGGGAGGAGTGTGGAGTGGTCATGGAAAGGCAGATCAGTGGTGACTGCTACATTTGGGAGGTCATCCTTTTCTTTTAAATTAAGATGCAGAGCCTTATGTTTTTGTATGCATTTGTCTAAGTTTTTATGTAGGCTCCCTGAGAGCACTGCAAGTTCCCAGCTGAGCAGAGACACCCTCAGTGACTTTCAAATATGAAGCAAAAGAGCAAACATAGGACCGCCCTCAAAGGTTGTATCCCTCGAGGCGGAGCGTATCCTGTGCAGTGTAATTCATTGAGGAGCACTGATGCCAGCTGCCGGGAAGGACACTGCTGGCAGCCTGGGTGGGGAGGTACTGTCAGCAGTGGGAACTACCTGCTGCAGGTGATGTTTTTACTAAATTAATCTAGAAATAGATAACCTGAAACTAGCAGCTTTTTTTCTGGATATAAGTTCTGCTACTCAGTTGTTCCTTTTAGGCTAGATGTTTTTCATTCTGAGAAATTTTTCTAAAGCTGAATTAAGTGGGGTGGTTTATGGATGTAATGTGTAATGTGGACAGTACCTTTCAGTTTTCTTAGGTTTTTGTTTGTTTGTTTTTTCTTTTCTTCTTCTTCTTCTTCTTCTCTGGTTTGAGAGTTTCTCACAAATAAACTTGTCCAGGCCTGTGCTGAGGGCAAGCATGCAATATGAAAATACCTTGGCCAGTTTTTCTGTCAAGCTGAAAACATAACGGGTGCAGTGTGGTGGGTGCAGCACAAGGAGTGGTACAGAAAAGTGATTCTTTTAAATGGACCTTTGTCCCCTCTCTAGTTGTTATTTTTTAGGCCAAGAGCAGTGACTTATTTCCTTGTGCATCAGTGGTGTAACGCAGTGCTCTGTTCCAGGCTACTACTTGTTTTCCCCTTCATCCCAACAGCTGGAGGCTGCAACAGGAGGCTGCAATAAGAAAATAAAAAGTTGTAACATTGCTAAGGACTTCTTTTCACAACTAGATACTAAGCAAATTTAATGAGAAATCAGGGCATGCTTCCAGGCTCTCATATAGACTTAGGAAGTTAGAAGTTCAGCTACAACTTCTTACTTTGTTGCGAGATACTGTTTCTTGTCCTGCGGCCTTAGGGCAGGCTGTCTCGCAAGACTTCTGCTAGTTTTGAGTCATTACATAGTGCAGGGTATTCCTTTTAAGGAGTCACAGCTCGAGAATGTCCTTAGTCAGATAGAGGTATCTGTGCGTGTTAGTTTTGCTGGGTTTAGCTATTGCTGTAGACATGCTCAGTGTGTGTTCCCAGATGTTATCGTTTCACATTTCAGTGTAAGGAATGAAATTGCTTCACGAAGAATTCCTTGCTATTTATTTTAGAAAATAAAACTACCCCACAAATGCCCACGATCTTCCAGTTGAAAGCGGTTAAATCTGTAAGATCTGAACGAGAAAAGAGAAGTGCTGGGGCCAGCAAGACCGAGTCAGTGTCGGTGCTCGTCCGAGCTCGCTCTTGGCCTTGTGTGAACGTGTGTGTCAGGCTGCAATGTCTTCTTCCTGTGAGCTTCCTCATCACCCAGGGAGCTGCAAACACTGCTGTATAGGTAGGGAACAACAGCACTAAGAGCAGGAAATGTCCTGCTCGTGAATTTACACCTTCGTCCAGCAGATTAGCTGTCTTTGTGCTACTGCTAAAAGTAGTTCCTTTCGCTGTAGTCAGAGAGCCAGTGAATCCCCGTGAAAAAGAGGGAAAGGATCCAATTTCAGCGGGTTTTCGCACTGGGGGTTTCTGAAGGATTCCTGCCGGGCCTCGCTGCTCCCCCCGCGCCCCGCCCGCCGGGGAGGGGAGGGAGGGAAGGGAAGCGGCTCCTTACATGGACATGGCGGCCGCGGGCGCCGCGGCACCGAGAGCGGCCCCGGCCGCCAAATAAGGCGATGGGAGCTGCGGCGCCCGAGCTGCCCGTGTGCCCGGGCCCTCCTCGGCCCGCGGCGCCGAGGGACCCCGGGCGCTCGCCGTGCCTTCTGGTGCTGCTGACAGCGCCCCCAGAGCGCCCTTTGCAGGGGAGGGCTCTCTGGCAGCGCCGTCGTCCCGCAGCCTGGACACCGATGAGACTCCCTTTGCCCGCGCAGAAATGCCCATCACAGCCAGCTTCCGGGCTTTGGGAAGGGTTGCGGGGAACTCCTGCCCAGTACGGTGCTCTGAGGAAAGTGTAGAAGCCAGTCTAGGGAGGATACATCCCCCTCGATGGCTGAGGCAGCCCTGCAGTGGGGAACTGCGCTAGGAAAAGACAGAAAACAAGCACTAAAAACTGATAACCCAGATCTTGTCGATCCTGATAGAAAGAGGGCTTTAAGATGAATTGGTGGGAAGATATTCCACGATATCAGAAATGCAAGTGAGCTACCCCATTGAGTTTATGGAATTCACACCCTGCAATTTTAACTCACTGTCTTGGGACGTTATTATTAATTTCTGTTCATTTGGAACTGGATTAGAAAGGTCTTACTCCTGGGGGAAAGGATACAGAGCGCTCTTCACCTTTCCACTTGGGGCTTGCAGGGACAGTGAACACAGCAGCAACATTCAGGGGTTGAAGGAGCAGCTGTGATTTCTGCTAACTGCAAATGCCAGAACAGGGAAAACTAAATAGCTGTGGGCACAAACCTCAGCAGTAACATTTAGCATACTGGCCTGTTTTGCTCTGGTTTCAAAATGTTTGCAAGAGACCGTCTCCTGAAATGTGCAGTTAAAGACACTCTACGGTTAATATCCTTATGAAAGGAAATGCCTCAATTTTCAAACTGTGAATAGATCAGCTTGTAAACTGTTACTGAAAAACATGTTAAATATTATGGGTGAAGCCTGACACAAAAGAAACAGCTTCTTCGTCTTTCCTGACAGGCCTCCCAATTACAGCAGCTGTAAGTCACTAAAGTGTAACTAATTGAAAGATATAACCCATGCAGTATTACCATACCAGGAGTATTAAAGAAGAGAATGTAGCGTTTGAGATTTGAGTTGAGAAATGGGAATTAGGCCTAAAGGGTCACATTCCAATCTCCTTAACCACCTGCGACCTGATGTGAGCCTCCTAACAATTTAACTATCTGAAGTACAGGTAGCCAGTCACAGATGCATATTGATGCTTGCAAATATGATTTTGCAGTATCACAGCTGAAGAGTTTTAGGCAAATTTTGCTATGGTCTAAAAGCAGAAACCTCAGGAATGATGCTTACAAAACCTCTGAGGGTAAGCTCCAGGTAGGGTTATTTTGCACTTGCTCCTAAGATGCTCACTGAAACAACAGAGTTTTTTTAGAATTGACCTTGTAATTTCCATCATTAAATACAAATATAGAATCTGAGAAGAATGGTAGTGTAAGGGAAGATGAGAACACAAGAAAAAGTTGCAAGAGCTGGGAGACAAATATTGAGCAGAATTGAATGTACAACTGGGAAGAGAAATCTGACAGGAGTTGGAAAATGCTTCTCCTTTGTGGGGTTAAATGGGCACCTTAACACAGATCTGTTTGTTACTCCTCCGAGTTTGTGGAGTGAATCATTTTCATAGAATCACAGAATGGTTGAGGTTGGAAGGGACCTCTAGAGAACATCTAGTCCAACCCCCCTGCTCCAGCAGGGATACCTGGAACATGTGGCACAGGGTTGCATCTAGGTGGATTTGAAAGATCTCCAGAGAAGGAGACTCCACAACTTCTCTGCGCAGCCTGTTCCAGGAGTGTCTCACCCTGACAGATCAGTGCCTTCCAAGTATTTATTTTATTACATTTAATGTAACTATTTCAGAGTTCAGCAGCAGGCTATCCCTGCAATTTTACAGGCCAGGAAACTCTTTGGGGTTACCCACAGTCAAAATAGACTGAGAACTTGGGTACCTGAAATATTCAGGTACTTCAAGGAAGCCATTGCACTAAAGGAATGCCTGAGTTATATCTATCACCTGTTTTGCAGCTGTTCTGGGCTTTCAGGGGTTTCTCCATGCCTTCGTAGGAGTTGCATAGTAAGTCTCATCAATATCATTTAAACAATTCAGTGCCTGAAGGCTTTTCCTTTACCTTTCAGATGAAAATAGCGATCAGTACTACAACAGAGAACCTTTAAGCATGAGTCATGTCATCACCATTGATAATGTGCGTGTGTATTTGTGTTTAGCCACATGCATCTATGTCAGTTAGAAAGTTGATCTCCTGCTAATGAAAGTTGTCTCAGCAAAGAACAACTTCTGATTTCTGTTTTCCTTTATATTTAGGAATTTGCAAAAAGATTCTGTTGTCATTTTGTTTTTTATTGATTTTTGTTGTATCGTTTTTAATGGATCAGAGGCTTCATGGCATAACTTGCTTTCAAATGTTGTCTGTAGCTATGATATCCTCTCTGTGAGAAATGTAACATGGATGGAGTGCATTGGCAGAACTGAAAATGATAGAAAATGTTTGTTCTTTTACCAAACATGTGCTGCTTTGTTTTCCAGAAACATTAAGAAAACACATGCCACAAACAACTCAGTACAACTCATCAATTCTGACATTGTAATTTTCACCCACAGGAAGTGATACCAAGCAAAGTGCTGTACAGTTGTGACCCCAGTATCTGTCAACACCCGAAAGGTTAGCTAGTACAGGATGCCTGTAGAATGGGATTCAAGAGACTCTTCTGACATAGTGCTAAATACTTAGGAGTGGCAGGTGTTTGGCAATTCCCTGTTTTAGAGGTATAGTGCTTTTTTGTTTTCAAGAGAGCATGGTGTTGGGTTCTAGTATTCTGAATAAGTCTTTTAACTCTCGTAACTCTCCTGCATTCAAATATAATTTGTGTCTGGTTCCTGTCCTCCTGGTAGTACCCCTTCAAAGCTTTTAAATTTTGACAGGTGGAGTATGGAAAATGATTTAATTTTATGGAGATCACTACCTTTTTTTTAAGGTTGGCATGTCATTTATGCTTGCATAACTGGTATAAGTCATTTTCATGGGATGTATTTCCTTTATGTGAGAAAACCAGGATGATTGCCGAGTTGGGTTTGGTACATCACTGACTGCAGTCAGCTGCACATGAATCAGTTTGAGCACTTGCGAAGTCTCAGTTCCCTCTCCTGGTTCATTGCTTTCTGTCACTGGCATTTCCATCCAAACTTAACTATGTTTGAACTGTAATATGATGCAAAGCTCCATTGTAGCTAGTTGAAAACTACATGGCTTGACTTATAGTCATATACTCTTGAATTATTGTCCAGGTTTTAAGATTAAAAGAATCTAGTGTCATGTATGTCTACCCAATCTAGGAAAGGCCAGTGGATTCTCCCTTGTAATTTCATCCTAGACTTCAGAGCTTTTAAACTCTACTTCTTTGTTTTCCTTTGGAAAAACAGCTTATTTGGATTTAAAGAATTTAAGATTTAAGGCTACTCTTAATACCCTAGATTAGAAATTACACACTCCACATGGTTCATAATGTCTTTGTTACTCACCAGCTAGCATTATAAAAATTGTAAATATCATAATGAAAAAAAGCCAAAAAGGCAAGTAGAAGAAAGGCAATACAACTTTATTTGTAGTATACCATCACGTGGAAACTAGATGTTGTGAATGACACTGTATACACCATATTAAAATATACTTCCTTCACTAAAGATAAATTACAAACAAAAAGACAGCATTTAAAAACAGTGCATTAGTAGTTTGAAGATTGGACAGACTCTCAAGAAATCCATTGAACTGTTTTATAATAATTTGTTTTTTCTCAGATTGCTTTAAAATTATTTAGTTTGTGTAAGAGCTTTTTGAGAATTAGCATTCTCAAATTCAACTTTTTTTCTGAAGTCAACTGATTTTACTAGCACTAATATTGCCTTGTTTATAGAGTGACATCCTATAAAGCGCTAAGTGTCTTCCTATACTTTTCTCAGTTTGTTCCAAAAAGGAAAAAAAAATACATCAAAGAAAAAAAAATCACCTAGCTCAAAATGAGCACAGACTATGCAGCACAGACTGTAGTCATATGTAAAATAGACAGTTAACTAACTTGCATCACTTGCAAAACAAACTAAAAAGTAGTTGGTACAATAGTTACTATTAAAATAGTAATTAATTAGCCACCAATGTTTTGATTTCATGTGATATTCAGTCCTTTTTTTTCCACCTGTCTTTTTCCTTGGGGTTGTACAAAATCACATTTCTGTGAAATTTGTCTAAATTTGAATGAATGCTGACCAAAAATCCTCAAAACTTGCTCTGTCAGTTGTTTTTACTAACAGTATCTACCATCATCTCCATCAGTTGGCAGTTAGTTGCTCTTTTGCTTTTTGATGTGTCTTTTTCTTCCCAAGATGTTTGCTGTAATTGTAATTATAATTAAATATTTCAGTTAAATATTGTTATTTCATTATAGTCATGTGCAGTTTTTCTATGGTTGTATGTAAATGAATTTCCTGCAGTTTAGTGTACAAGGTATTCTTTACATATAGTTGGAAAATATTTAAACTATAGAAACGTGTATCTGTAATGTTATACTAAGCTGTTCATGAGAAAGAATTGCAGATCATGATAAATTTTAAATCAAGCACATGATGATCATAATAAGTTTTAAGCAAAGTATATGATTTGCTTCCCTTTTCTTTGGCTTTCAATCTTGCATTGTGCCTCATATTTGATTGCTAGTAAGTCAAGCTTCATTTCTGGGTTCTGTGCCAGTTCCAACATCCAGTTATGCTTATGGAGTCACAGTGAAGCAAGCGTCCTGAGCTAAGCTCATGGGCCCAAGGCTTCCATCTCCCATCCCCACACATCCCCACGGAGTGAACATGAACATATGTGCAAAATTCTTGAAACATATGTGCAAAGTACAGGCAATGTAAGAATTGTGATAGTAGAAGACATGGTGTTGGCGAAGGAGTTTTTCTTCAGTATTAACTGTCCCTGCTATAAGGAAATGTGAATGAGAATGTGCAGATGGGAGACTTAGAATCCAGGTAGTATTTTCCTGTAATAGGCTTTTTCCAGCAGCAGTTTTTATTATTTGTGTTATTATTCATGGTTATTTGTGATTACAACAGCCATTATCCAATTCGTTATTGGCTGAATTGTGTTCTGCATGTTAGATAAAATGCTGTCTTCAAGCGATATACTTTCCCAAAATCATATGGTGACCTGAATAGTGATGAATGATGCTCTTTTTATCTTTGCACTACATTAATACCATGTGTGTGAGCTACCATGCTTCTGCCCCTAGTCATGCACCAGGATTGGAAAGAGAGGGGTTAGTTCTCACAGAACCAGCTCTGGTGTGTGACTTGCTGTGGCAGCAGCTGGAAATGCTTCATTCCCCCACTCTATTTTCACAGCTGGTGGCAGTTCTTGGCTTTCCCCAATTAGTGCTGTGGCGAGGAGGGCTGGGTAAGGAGCAAAGGTGTTGGACTAAGCAGGGGAGGTTGCAGAGCCACCTTCTCCTGCCTTGGCCTTGGCCTTTGAAGTGTTGCAGGTAAGGGTCTCTCCCATCCTGCACGATCACACCCATTGGAGGAAAATAGTTATGATGACATTGCTGTGGAAACTCAGCAGATGTCAGGCATCTAGAGCTGGGCTATGATTCACAACAGACTGATGGAAAGTGGATCTGAAAAAAGGATGAGGACACCCTTACTGTCAATCACCCTGAATATCTTAACTGAGCGTTTAGAATGTTTAATGGTGTTGACAGAGATCTAACAGCATTTATATGCTGTTTTGTTGTCCTCACTGTAAAAGATTAAAGTGATACCCACGTCTCCAGTGTGGATTATGCATGAATTTGAGAACAGAGGTTTTCTAGATATGTCTTTTGAGCTTGTCTGTTTTGTTTTAAATAGATGTGTTGCTGATATAAGGCTTGTTTTGTGCTTTCTTATGAAACTGAAGTTGACATGTAATCTGCAAGAAAACCCCAGCTCCAGACCAAATAGATTGTAAGAGGAAGGGTGTGAAGCCACAGCAGAAATCTGTTTTTCAGTTGTCATCTGCATTCAAGAGATGCTTTCAGTGGAATACGCAGTAGTAATATGTGTATATATGGGTCTATCCAGTACCTATTCCTTTGGTGCTCTGGTTTGCAGGGTCAGGCTGCCAAACAGCGAGTGCTCTCTGAGCTCGGACACTGTCCCCTGGCAGCTCAGGACACTGGAGACCATGCGCAAAGCAAGTGCCTACAGTGTGCAGCAGTGCTACAGAGCTTCTGAGAAAGTTTTAAATTGGGTTTATTTTGAAAAGTTGAAAGATGAGCAGTGCTCTAAGTCATTACTTTAAAAGAGCAGAATGCGCTAAGAAGCTTAGAGGGTTAAACGGAGACAGACTTGCACAGGTCTGTGCGGAAGCCCGTAGATGCCCTGCCCGTTCTGTCCCATAGACTTAGCGATGGGGAAATGTGGGGAACTTCTTCCCCGCAGGGGAGCCGAGCAGAGCCCCCGCGCAAAGCTGGGCACGGCAGGGGCGCCGCCTCCGCGCCCCGGGGCAGCTCGCGCCCGAGCTCGAGGACGCTTCCCTGCTGTCCCTGCCGTCCCTGCGGCGTAGGCCGGCGGGGAGGGCTGCGGGCGAGCGCGGGGCTGGAGCCTCTGGCCAAGCGGCCCCGCAGCAGGGCGCCGCCGTGGGACTCTTAACGTGAAGCCGCCGGGCGGGAGGCGGCGGCGGCCCCGTGAGTGACGGCGCCGGGCCGGCCTATATAGCGGCCAGTACCTGCGCCCGCGCCGCTCCGCCCGCCCCGCGCTCCCCGGCTCGGCCCGGCGCGGCTCGTCCCGGCCCGGTGATGCGATGCGATCCGCTGAGCGCCGCTGAGCGCTGAGGTAGGCGGGGAGCCGCGACTCTGCTCCCCAGGGAGGGCGGCGCGGAGCGGGAGCGGGAGCAGGATCGGGGCGGGGGAGACCGCGCCGCGAGCGGCTCCAGCCGCCCTCGCCAGGTTCTTCTCTGCCGCGCGGCTCCTTCTTTCCGCAGCCTGCAGCCGCTTTTGAGCCCAGGACTTTGTTTGCGGGCCCCGGCAGCCGCTTAGCATCGCGCCGTACGCGGGGGCGCCGCGTGGGCAGGCAGAGCGTCCCGCCGGCGCTCGGGAGCGAGGGCGACGGAGCGGGGAGAGCGGGGCGCCCCGGAGCTCGCCTCGTGGGAGGCCGGCGGCACCGCGCGTGACGGGAGGGCTGGCCGCGAGCGGCGGGCTCGGCGCTGCGGGAGCGGAGCGGGAGCTCGTCCGTTGCCCAAATGGAGTCAGGGCTGGGACTCTGCGTTGGTACCGGGGAGTTGGGTGCTCTGTGAGGAAGACATATTTGGTGAGTTAGTGGCGATGTGCTCTTGCTGACTTTTTTGGTCGAATGTTTATAGTGGAGTGCTGAGAAGACTTTAGTGTTACCTAGTAACTTTGCAACTTAGAAACTGCTCTGGAGGATTTTTTTTTCTCTTTCTCCTTTTTTTCTTTTTAGGTCTGTAGCAGGCATTTGTTTAAAATTTAGTAGCAAAAGGGGGAGAGAAAAAAAAAAAAAAAAAGACGTGAAAGTTTCCTGGCAGCAGGCACGTAATTAGAAAGAAGGCTGGGTAAAGTAAAACTGGCCTTCCTTATAATGATGTGTTTACAGAAACTTGGAAAGCAGAGATGTGCATTGGCCATCAAAGAGAAACCAACGTCTGCTCTTGGAACATTTGGATCAGCCTTAGGTTAAGGAATATGGCACTGTCGAGCATCTATCTAAAAATAGAGGTGGACACATTCTACGTTTTGTTAGGCTTTGAGGTCAAGGAAGGTTTCTTCCCCCCTCCCAGTATTTTGTGGCTACGTTGAACTGGAACTGTGCTTCCTGGGAGCAAATCTTTGTTAACGACATGAACTCCGTAGCATACGGGAAGTGGTGTGTATGCTCACAAGCCTCTGTGCACCAAACCCCCCTGGAGTTCTGGGGTGGGGAAAAACAATGATGATGATCTTATGGAAGCCCAGCAGTTTCCAGGCATCCAGCACTGGCACCCAGAGCTGCTCTGTGATTCACAGTACATACCAGACATAGAAGGATTAAGATACATAACTGATAACACGAGGATGGAAAAAAACATATAAAAAGTTCAATGACTCTCAGCCTTTGTCCATTGATTGTATCTAAAACATTTGCCTCTGAAAAACAGGTCAAATTCTTATGAGAACAGCATTCTAAGAGAGACTTGTTTTTGTCCTGCTTTTACTGGACAAGGAATTCTGAAATCTGTCTATGAAATAATATTCTGATACAGATTTTTCTGGAGAGAAGGAGAAGCTCTGTGCGAAAAGGTGGTTAGAGAGATTGAGAGTCTGAAGAAAAGAATGAGAAAGAGTAGGTAAGGCATACGGATTACAGCTTTTGAAACTTAAAAAGTACAGGTAGGTTTTGCTAGAATTATAGTGCCTCTTTTGGGTAGAAACAGCCTTTGAGAATGATAGCTGAATGTCAGGATTTGCCAAGAGTTACCCTACAGTGGAATGTGACATTATAAAAGTTTTCCTAAAACCAGAACAGTAGATGTGTGGTAATGGTTTATTAGCAGTTGGCAGATATGTGTAACATAGCTTTTCTTGTAGCTTTACGAGGACCCTTCTGCAAACAGCCAGAGGTATCAGCATGTCATTAAAAAGCACTAGGGTAAGAATATGTATTTTGTGCTCTCAAATGAAAGTCCTACAAAATTCTGTATTATGTTGAATTTGTTTTTCCATTTATCTTTGTAAAAGCAGTTGTATATATTTTTCTGGCCAAGGTCAGATGGGTGCTTGCTGGATGCTCGTGTACTGGGGCCATTAGACTGGGCAGAACCTACTGGTTCCTCTTTGCAGAGACCCTGCAATCGCTGAAACATAGAAGATTTTGCAATGTTACACTCCATAGCAATTATTACTTAGTGTAGACAGCACAGAAGAACTACAGGTCCAGGCAAAAGAAAGCAGCTTTATTTTTGGTTTTTGCTCTGCACTGGGGAATTCTTGAGCTTAGAGGAGAGCTGTGTAGCCCAGCCTCTCCAGAAGCAGGAGTGAGGTTCCAGTTTCGTGATCCCCTTTGGTCTGTATAGCTTTAGTTTCTAGCAGCCACGTTAGACATTCAAGCCTCTGTGCCAGCGAGGACACAGCAGCAGTTTTGATGAGTAACGCTCAGCTGTTGGGCGCTGCATGTCTGACAAAAGCATCAGCCGAGCTGGAGCAGACCTGTGGGCTGCTGGGCAGCCCACAGAAATAGAGTTCCCTCCTTCTCTGCTGTATTGACTTCCTAATTCCTTACACACATTTCTCAGCTGGGCAAAGTATACTGCTCTGTAAAATCATTGTTTTGAAGGGAAATTATTGTATTCTTCAAAAGCAAATGCATTGCTCAACAAACTCAATTGAAAGTAGCTGTTTTGTGATTTTATTCGTGCAAATATTAATGTGTGTCCATGGTTCTGAAAGCAGAGTAAAGCACCAATCAGTGTGATGTCATGCATATAGATTTTCTCAGTGTTCAAGTGAGACCCTGCTTCCTATAGGGTATGAGTAGTCACCACTAAACCTGAAAGATACAAAGATAAAGACCTTTGCTTCTAAAATGCAAGTTTCCAAGATGAAAATGTGTAGTTAAAAGAAGTGCATGGGGCACAATGAGAAGAAGCTGTGTGTCTGAAAGATGAAGATAAGCATATGTACAATTACTTGTACAACTTCTACATGAAATGCCTTATGTTCATTTGCTGTTCACCCTTCAAAAAGGAGTGTTTTAATACTTCGTGGTCTGCTGGAGCTTTGCTGAGCCGTGAAGAATCAGTGGCCCCAAATGCTTATTTTCCTATTTGAAAAACAGGGTATTGAGCGGCATATCGATTATCTGATAGTCCCATATGTTCTTGATAACATAATCGTTGGCTGCAAATCTTTCATCTTGGGAATATTCTTTAATCAACCTGTGCCTATGGAATTTTGTGCTCATGTGTCATCTTCCCTCTTGGAAATATTCCTGTATTTTTGATAGCTAGAATTTTAGTGCTAGGTTGTGTAATAAAGTTCCTTTTGGAGTCACACTCTACAATACCGACTGCAATACCAAGCAATGATTGCTTAGTGATAATGCATCAGTCTGGAAGAATTTGGAGAATATAGGCTAATTGCTAGCCAAGCTATAATATGCTCAAGAGACTCATTTTTAACGCCTTAATTTATAATCTAATATCTTAATCTAATCTTTAGCAAATAAAAAGGGAAAGAAATCTTTTTTGACTGCAAGTCACTTGAGCTTTAAATATATAATATTTTAGATTTCATATAACTTTAAAAATATTACTTTCTATACCACCATCGTTATCACAGAAGGACAACCATTATTAAGACTGGTCTTTTCACGTATCTGAAATGTACTTTCTGGATTAGCATATGAATAAAAAAATAGGAAGTATTTTTCTTCCACATTACTGTCTAGACATTTGTCATGGTCATGGTCCCATCCGTTTGAGACGTTTTAGTCCTTGCCAAGATGGGAAGTTTGTACTTCCTTTATTGAAGCAGAGGGTGATATAGTTGGGGTACTTTTTATGGCACTCCCCACCATTCTCCACTTCCACAAAGGGAAGTTTATTTAAAAAAAAGCATAAACAAAAGAACATGGAGAGGTTTCGATTTATTACCTGGGCTTTCTCTATCTGGAGCACCAGCATGAGGTGAATCCCATGAGTCACAGAGCAACTAATTTCTTTGCCACAGTGTGAGTTTATCTCCAGTATGATCCAAATGAGAAAACTTCAGTTAGCTTAGATCAACTTTTAGGTCACGGCATTAGCTTAAACTACCCTTTGATCGCAATTATCCAGAAGTTCTTCCAGGTCTTTTCAAGACGTTTTTCTTAGGATGGGGATTCTTATTGCAGCTCCTTCATGTCTCCAGAAGATGTTTCTCTCACACACAACTCTGGAATGGGCTCAGGGTTTTGCTTGTTATTAGTTTCATAATATGGTCTGTATTAAATGTGCTGTTCTAAAATGTGAGAGTGAAGAAATGAAGCTCATTTTTCTTATAGTTCGGTATGGAATATTTCAAACAGGAAGTGACAATGTCAACTTGAGCTCATACTTCAGCCTTAAAAATACAAAAAAGTTAATTAGTTGAAGAACTGAGTCTGTATATAAGGAGCTGCAATACTACATTGCCAAAGTATTCAAACTTTGGTAAATGTTCATAACGTGGCATATGTTTCATTCGTCCTGGTGGTTTTGTGTAATGAAAAGACTAGCGAAAGACACTTATTTGCAGACATGATGTGTCAGCCAACAGAAATGTACAGGAAAAGATTTTTTTGGTTTTCATTGGCAACATCATTACATTTTCTTTTTTATTTTTCCAGGCTGAAAAGTAAAAATAGATGAATACACAAAAATCTGTTTTAGTAATGTTAACATTCATATTAATTAACGAAAAACATCAAATCCAGGATGAAAAATGTATCTTATCTGGTATGCTACTGTGCTCGTTAGCACAGCGTCAGAGGCACGCACATAAATATGGGACAACAGAGGGAATCAAGTATACAGCGTTAGTATTTAACTCCTTGCTTTTGTGGTCTCAGGCAGGATTGTTTTAGTCTTTACATTTACAAGAAGATAGTTGAACTTTTCATTAAAAATACAGAATTTAGATGAAGATTCTTTCAGAAGAGTTTAGTTTTTAAACTGAAATTTGAAAAAAAAAATCCTCTTTTATGATGAATCTACTCCAGAGAGCAAGAAATGCATCTGGATGGTATCTGGTGGTCTGGAGAAACTTGCTGTGAGTTCCTGCCTAGACTCAAGTGAACAGAGAAAGAGAGAAAGGTTATGGAATATTTTGCCTTTTTCCTTTTGATTTTGATTTTTCTTTTTGATTTTCCTTGATTTACAGAATCATTTAAAAGTATGACCCCAGTTCTCCAGCAAACTGAATCCAGCTATCAGGTTTAAATTAAGATCTGCATGTGTTACAGCAAGTTTCTCCCAGGAGAACCAACCTGCTCGTTTTAGGCCAAGCTTTAAGTTGGGCTTACTCCTGCCCATTTCTGTACCTTGCTCGCATCTTGGAAGAGCTGATCCTTGCAAAGATGGTCATTATGTTCTTCTTGTTGGATTTTGTTGTCTTTTTAAATTTTTTACTCCATGGTGGAATTCGTTATTCTGAATGGGCTGAATCATAGTTTGAAAGTGGACACTAGAAACCAAATAGTTTCTTTCAGTCCTTGTTCAAAGGTTATGTGCATGTCTATATATGGCTCGTATGTAAAACACATGCATCTAACTTCAAAAAAGTACGTAGTGCACATCTTTTTGTGAGAGAAGATATGTATCTTCTACATCTTTATAAGAAGTGATACTGCAAGTCTGTTTCCTTGTGCATCAGTGTATAACTGTGTTTGAATATGTGCGCGCATGCGTGTGTCTGTGAGTCCATACAGAGCATCAGTAAAAATCTGCATCTGACTCATGGGGATGATTTGTTTAAAGCAGCTATTAAAGTGTAAAACAATTTTAATAAACCGAGTTTTGACGAACAGAACAGATTCACCAAGGCAATGTAGAAAGTTTTGGACAAATTAAAGGAGTGTTTCCTTGCATAGAAACCGAGCGGGGCTGTATTTCTTCCAGCCCACCTTACTGTACTTATTTTGGCTCTGAAATATTAAACTTTTGTTTTCCATTTTTGCAGGTTTCAGGAGGGCACCCTGATTTATGAATGTATTGCATAGTGACCAAAAATCTAGTGATTTTTTTCTTTCTTTTTTTTTTAATACAAGTGAGGCTTTAACAAATTCAAAGGTGGTCAAAATGTGGGTTTTTTTGTGCACTCTGTATTTGTGTGTATGATGAGGCTGGGTAAATGAAAGCAGCAGTTACTTGATATTATGTTACAAAGAGCAAGTCTGTTGCAAACGATGCCTTATACTTGCCTGAAACAAAATGATGTAAAGAAGATTTAGAAGGCGTGTTGATAGCTGCACTGCCAGAGAATGTTGATACATGTGTTAAAAATGTCTTTTGCACATTTCTCTAAAGAGAGAGAGGAGAGAGGAGGAAAAGAAAAAAAAAATTGTATAGTTTTCATATGGACGTTGTAATTTTCGTATGGTTCGNCTGGGTAAATGAAAGCAGCAGTTACTTGATATTATGTTACAAAGAGCAAGTCTGTTGCAAACGATGCCTTATACTTGCCTGAAACAAAATGATGTAAAGAAGATTTAGAAGGCGTGTTGATAGCTGCACTGCCAGAGAATGTTGATACATGTGTTAAAAATGTCTTTTGCACATTTCTGTGAAGAGAGAGAGGAGAGGGGAGGAAAAGAAAAAAAAAAAAAAAAAAAAAGACTATTGTATAGTTTTCATATGTACGTTGTAATTTTCATATGGTTCGTTTGGTTCAATATCTTGAACCAAATCACGATGTTTCTTTCATGCATAGCATTTTTTGCCTATTTTTTCAGGCACTATTTTGCCATGCTGTTTGGTTTTGTTTTGAGAAATTTCCATTTCCTATAAATGATCATGTGTTTATACCTTTATAAAAATCTAGAGATCTGTACCCGAAGTAAAAAGATATTCCAATTTATAAGTAAAACTATGGAAATTCAGCTATATTGGAAGTACATTGCATTGCCTTATGAGTCTCCAGGATGTTGTATGTGGTTTCCAGTCTTTTATCTTCAGTAGCTCTTGGCATTTTTGTGAGAGATTTTAAGGTTATTAACTATTTAACATTTTATTAAGTTGTTCATCAGGAGTTACTGGAAAATGTTTACTTTTATTTTCTTCTTCATACTGAAAACGTCCTTTGAAACCTCTTTTTATTTTTTTTTATTTTTTAGGGCATTTTAACCTCAGTGGTATTTTAACGATATTTGTATTAATGTGACATAGAACTTTCAGGAAAAAAGAATGCAAGTTTAGAATCTACTTTCATATAAGTACAATTGAAGTAGTTGCATGTTACATGCATATTTGCCTGCGTGAAAGAGAAGAAAAAGTAGTTCATATTAACATAAAACCAAAACAAATTGTCAACACTTTCTGAAACAAAGAATGCACTTCGGCTCTTGACCGTGAGGTTAGTTCTGTGGTTGTCTGTAACTCCTAAAACAGAGTATCCCTAAATGTTTCTGAGATGTTAGAAAGAAAAAAACATGCTACTAGCTCTGAAAATCTAGCTTTTTGTGTCCCATCCATTCAAAATTCAGTAGTCACCTTAATAGCTGGCTAAAAGGAGAGCAGAGTACAAGCTAATTAATACTCTTCCAGGTGAATAATGGTATTTATGTGGATCATATAAAATATGCAGAACAGCACACTCTGTAATTTTGTAACAGTAATATTCATATCTGTTAAAATCTATTTTTTAAGTTGTAACTAGAGAAGAGGAGTGATCTCAGGACAGTTATTTATAATGAATTACAAAAGAGCTCCGTATGCCAATAAGGCTAATTATCAGTTTGCAAACAATAAGCAGCAGTCGCATCATGCCCTTTTTTGGATTAAGTGTTTTGAGCATTTTGTGTTTTAAACATTAATGCCAACAAATGCAAAAGTCATGCCGTGTTTACTGAGTGAATTCTTGAATGTGTACTGAATTAGACGAACTGTTTGCAGTGTTAATATTTAAAGTAACAAGCTCATTGATAAAGAGCAGAGCAGAATACAATTCAAATGTATTTATATGGGAACCTGATCTGGGCGAGTTTCATGTGTGTGTTTTTGTTCTTTTACTCTTGGAGAGAATTTGTACAAACGTACCAGACTGATCTGAAATATTTTACTGAGCATCCCCTCTTTATCAAGAAAGTTTGATATGTCTGCAAATTATTCCACTGCTGGCAAAATTCCGAAGTCGGTTTTGTAGCATATTCCCGAGTTGGCTAATTTGAAACTGTGATGACTGGGAGATTCTTATCTATCATAAAGACCATCAGTGATGCCAGAGAGACAATTTCCTTAAGCCATAAGCATGTTAAGTGTTGTTTAATTATGAATTTCCAAGGAGTGTCAACTCTCAGAGAAGTTATTTCTGTCTTATATTTCTCCCTACTCCCTATCTGAGGCACAGGCCTTGTTTTTTTTTTTTTTTTTTTTTTTTTTAATTCCGTTAATTAAGAAGGTACTATTCACATGTTTTGCAAATAAGAACCACAGAAATCTGTTAATCTGTTGTCAGGCTTCCTAAGATACTGATGTTAATCTTTGTTGTTGGTTATTGTTTTCAAATGCTTCCTCTACTTAATTACCTCAAATTCCTCAGGATTTTTGTTACAGGTTGTCCACTTTTTGAATGAAATTTGCTTTGATGCGAATCACTTAAAAAGGAAGAATTTGATTACCTTCTCAGTTAATTGCTCTTAGTATTAGAAAATTTAGGTCGTTTTACTGAAATCATTGCCTTTTGGCAAAGCTTGTGGAAAACAATAAGCTTCTGCATGTGTTTCACAGTGGCTAAAGGTAATTGTAGGATCCTGCACAAAGGATGAAAAGCTTCACATTAAAGGTTTTCTGAAAGCTTATGGACACATGAAAAAACATATTGTCCCAACTGGTGTGAGAAGCAGTTCCATGTAACAGAGTTGTCTTTAAAAGCTTTTGGATGCATCTGTTGAGGTCTAAATGAATCTGCTGTCACATAACTTACTGATTGTACACAAATTCTTTCCTCTCCGTTATCTTGCAGTAGTGTCATTTCCTGTCATTCAGATGTTGCACGTTGTTGTGTAGGTTGGCATGTTGTGGTAAGAAAGCCATATGTTTTAGAAAAAAAAATAAAAACTGCCATGCTTTAGGTTTAACTAAAACATTTCAATACCTGTTCAGAAAATAGTAGTGGTGTATATTGCCCAAGTATCTGTAATAACTGCCTTTCTAATCAAATCTCATTGTTCTGAGATACTAATTATTGAGATTTAGCTAGGACACGAGTAAATGCCTTTTTTGGACCTTTTTTCCCAGTAAAATTAATTACCTGTACTTTTTCTTGATTGTCACACACGATGTGAAATAGTGATGCTGTTCATCATATTCCTATGCGTGTATCTGTCAGGTCAGGCTATGGCTGGGAATAATGTAAATTTATGAGAGTTTGTCTCTGGAAATGGTTTAGTTGACTATGTCTCATTTATTCTGGATTTGAATGCTTCTGTTATAGAAGAAGTACATAAGCATAAGTAGGTGCCTAGTCCAAAATACAGTAGATACCCACCAGCATATCCAGACTGCAGTATAGTAGGCTGAAAATACTATTGAAAATAAAGTATGAGTGATTGTTAAGTCACAATCAACTGAATTATGCTTAGTAAGGTCCATTTGAAGGAGATCTGATTTATATAATGTTTCTAGATATTTTAAACTATTTGCCTCATAGTGGCAGAATTTCTTCTCAGACTCCGTTGTCTGATCTTCCTCAAGATATAATTTATTTTGCCTGTCAGTGTTTTTATGCCTGTTTTGCAAGGCACAGTACCTGTTTTACTATTGGCTTATTAATTTTTCTACACTTCTGCAAACTAGGCCAAGTTACTATTTGCACAGTTTTTTCTTAACTAAGGTGGTTAAATAATTGAATAGTAATAAATATATAAATAGTAATAAAGCAAGAACTTCACACAATGTGAACTATGAAAGATGCGAAAATGTAGTAACAATACCAGAAAATGGAACTATTATCCCATTCATGAATCTCTGTGTTAGTATTATGGTATTTTCCTTAGTCATTTAACAAAAACTTATCCATTGAGGGAACTGTGCTTTGTGTGTGTGAATGATGAATCAGTTAATGATACAAAATTCCATATCCAAGACTTTTAACAAAACTTGAAGCCTGGAATGGAGTCCTCTAGAACAAGAATGTAAGTGAATAAAACACCCTTATCTTTTAATGAGCAAATTGGTCTATATGCTAACTTTTTTCATGATGGCAGATTATGAACAAGTTCTACTGATGTTATGAGAACCTGTATTGCACTAATATCTGATGTCACTCTCATATACAGCAAATGAGACTCAGCACTGTGGGTTACCTCTGCAGCACAAGTGCCAGGGAGCTCTGAAATGAGGCTGGAGTCCCCTGTTTACCCTGGTTTCTTTGGAGAGAAATCCCAGACCCCTTGGGCTGCAGGGTCCGTGGCACGTTCCAATAGGTGCTCCGGACTATGCAACTGGGGGAGGCACTCTGCAAAATATGCCATGAAATATCCCTACTTTGTGGCCTGTGTGCAGCTAATGAGAAACAAATGCTATAGCATTATTAACTCCTCTTGTTCCACTGATAATGAAGTTGTATCTTCAATAGCAGAAGTCATTTTTCCTGTGGTTTTGTTCTTAGAGTCTTTGTTTTCCATCTTTCCCGTACATCTAGGATCAACAGTGCAAGTACAGGGAGTAATTTGTAATTTGGCAAAATGCTCTATATGCGTATAAGGCACTGGTAGGCTTTCCTGCATCCCAGCACAAGGAAATGTGGTTAAGAACCAAGAGTATTAATGCTTTATTTTATTTGTAGCCTAAAAGTTTAGTTGAAGGTTGAAGACAGCATAACTTGTGCCACTGTTGTGTTCAACAGGAAGGTCCTTGTTTTTTTTTTTTTTTTTTTTTTTTAAAAATGTATGCAATTTCTTTTCTGTTTAAGTTTAATTTCTGTTTAATCTAAAGTTACCTGGATTTGTATACCAGGATGAGCTTTCCCTGGGATCAGAATATTTAATCAAGACTTATAAAAGACTCCAGCATGACACCTGGGAAACTGAGATAACATCCAGAGAACATTTCCCACACTGTGTTACAAACAGGGACATCTTCCAGGGTACATCTTCCATCTTGTACGTCTTCACTACTTACCTCTGCTCATAAGGGTTGAGATCAATGATGATATTTTCAGATTTTTTGATAACTTTCTGGGAACAGAATGAGATTGACTCACCCCACTCATAATACCAAATACTAAACAGCTGTTACTGATTGGACTTATTTGTGAATCTCAATATGAAACCTTTGCATCTCCAAATATTTCCATGCCATTTTAACACAGGCAAATTACTGAGATACTTAATTCACTTGAAAAAAAAATTCAATAGCAGGAACTAAAATTTGAAACAAATTCTTATAATACCTTGATGACATATTACATCTATATTTTTGACTTTGAATGAAGTTAGACTTATACATAGATTGCCTGCTTTTCACAGACTGCTAAGGACCGCTCTGCCCATTAGTTTCAGTGGAACGTCCGTGTGCCTGAACCGATAGCACCAGTGTGAATGCCTTTCACTTGCCTAAGTTTGGAAAACTGTTGCAATTTTTGTGTTTTCTTTTCCTATGAAAAAGCAAAAAGATGATAGATACGATGTGTCTGTGGCCAGTTAGCACATCAGTTCCCCTTCTGGTTGTTATATATAGTAGACTACTATAACTTGCATAATAATACATCTTGCTCATCTATCTAGGATCTAGGATCTATCTAGGATAGATGAGCAAGAGAGGCTCTCAGCTGAAGTTTTTCCATTGAAGCTTATTTTGGCAGGTGTTTTCTCTGCTTTCAAAATGACAATAGAACATAGAACAATAGTTGGGACTTAACAAGGAATTGTAACAACTTGCTCAGCAGGAATTGTGTTATCCAGTGATAAGCAGGGTTTGGTTAGGTTTTGCCATAACTTAAATTTATGTTACATAAATACAGCTGTGGTGTTATGCACGTTTGTGTTTTGAGCTGCTGTGGTGTTATACACATTTACACTGCTTTCCCTTTTCTGAAAAGGAGGCCTGGGCATTAATTGAAATCACTGAAAAAATGGTATTTTTTAAAAAAGGAAGCACTGATTCTATACTTAGTTTTAAAACAAAGTAAATTATTTAGTAAGGAGCCAACTCCCTCACAGATTAATAAAAGTACACTGAAGATGAAGCTGGTCAGGTTAATATTGCTGTTTATATCTCCATCATTCAGACCACCAAGACTTAAGTTAAATATCATCATTTTTAGTGAAACAAAGGCCACTATTTGGAGGGCATGTGTTAACGTTGCCCAGATATCCTCTGTTTGAAATTTCATACAAGACCTGTGATGGAAATGAAATTCGTTTGACTTAATCCTTGTGCACTGTAAGTAGTTTAAAATCCCTTCTCTCTGTTGCAACTTAAACATTGGCTTTATTTACATTGAGGACTGCAGGATTTTTAGGACAGTTTGAAAAATGGGAAGTCATATGTGTGCAAATTAAAGCATAAAGGTTTTAGATGCTGTTATTCAGGAAGGAAGTGGATATAGGGGCTTTTGCTCATCCTCCTTTACAGCAGACTAAAGGTACAGTTTCACAAACCCTGCCTTGCTGATGAGGAATTCTCTCCCAGCACCGGCTCGGAAAGGTCGGGCTCCAAGGTTGCTCCTGGACAAGCTCCATCCTCTTGCACCCACAGATCCTTTGGCTATTCTTTAATCTGCGTGTGGTTTTTGTTTTATTTTTTAATTATTTTATTTATTTTTTTTTTAATCCAGGGTAACTTTCAGCTTTTAATTCATTTACCCACTCTGCTGCGAGGATGCCTGAACTTGTGCTCTCACAACTGAGTACGAGGAAAGGTCACATAGAAGTGTTTAGAGGTGTCTTGCTGCATAAATGAGATGTAGAAAAGTGTTGTAAGACCACACGATTCCTGAATGAGAAAATTTATGGCGATATCCAATGTACCATATCTTGCATTTATTGATCACGTACCTATGGTGGATTAGCACTTTCTTTCCTGTCACTGATATAAACATGGCAACATTTACTGCAAATTTTCAAAGTGTATGTGCTACATAGTTGCCACTAAAAGCGGTGGGAGCCACCCAGTGAACTCTTCGGCTTTTTTGGAAGATGCAGAGGACTAAATGACCTACTCTGACTTTTTGTACTGTGGTAAATACATATTTGTGTGTGACGGTGCCTAGATGAATTATGCTTGCAGTAGAATTCCATGCCAGCAAAAACTGCACACAGATTGGAATCAGGTTTTGGATTAGTGCTCAGTAGTTGCACATTAGAAATACAATAACTGGAATGCATCTTTATGTTAATTATAGCATGAGCATGAACGTGTATTTCTCTGGGTAGTTTTATTCTTCATGAGCTATGTTGACTTTATTGTTTGTGTCCTATACTGAAAGATGAAAAGCAGTCTCAGTAACTGAAGGAATAACTCAAGTGCAAGGCCCTTTCTCAGAAACACCTTGCAGGGCCACTGGATTTTCTGCTCATTTAATTTATCATTTTTATCGTGTGCCATCAAGGAGTGATCTTGTTTGTGATGAAAAGCTCAGCGTGCATGTGGGTGGCAGTATTTTGCTCTTGGTAAATGAATATCATAGATGCTTGGGTTTTTGGTTTTTTCTTTTTCCCTCCTTTGCTTGGCCGGAGCATTAGGCCTCTCTTGCTTGCTGAGGCTCCTGGCAGAAATCCAGATTCTAACAAAGTTAAATAAGAATTAGAACTTCATCTTTTTACTTTTTATATATATATATATATATATATACATACACATGCACACACACACACATGCATATGCTTCTGTTAGAGATTATTGCAGTTCTGTTGCTGCACATTGGTGGTTTTCATTAGAGGTTCTCCTCAGTATTTTACCATAAGCTCCAAGCCTATGTCCTAGTCCTTCTCCAGTTAACTGCTGGCCTTATATGATGATCCTCACTGAAGACTTTACAGACACCTCTGAGTGTTTAAAGCAAGATGTTAAGTTGCAGAGAAGTTTCCTATTAAGGAAAAGTGATGTAATGTCAATGGAAGCCTGCCAGCTTCTCTCTGCTCATTTTATTTATATTAGCTGCATACCAGAGAAAATGCCCCATAAAACATGAGTGCTCCTTGCTATATTTAAACAAGCTAATTTACTAATGCAAGGAGATTATGTTTATATGCAATGGAAATAATTATAAAAAGATTTTTGGGTATCTTACTGAAATAAAACAGGTTGAACTCAGGAAATATAAATACCAAATTTGCCCTTGTTATATTTAGAAAGACTCTAGGGTGTCTTTTAGCATTTGTACTTACAATATGTTATTCCTGTGCTAAAAAGCATTCTTTACCTTTTTTGTTTGTTTTGGTGATTTGTTTAAAGGATACAAAATACAGAGTTCTTTACACTGATACAGCTCTTTTTAGACTTACAGTGCAAATATGCTAACACTTCAATTTATATGGCCAAAATCAGACCTGAAATACACATTTCACTGATTTTTCTAGTCTGAAAAACCTTTTCATCCTGATATGTGATACCATGCCTTTTGGTGATATTTAAAATCAGTCTAACTTATCTTGCACTGGTTACCTCTCTGTGCTTTGTTAGAACTAGTGAAGTCCCTTTATTAATGAGTAAAAATTTGTTGCCCGTTCCTGTTCAATTCTTTCTTGTACAGCTGATGGTCTTGATAAATAATCAGCAAGTTGTTTCCTGGCTCTAACAATGTTATTTGGTAATGCTGCTGAACAGTTATACCTTTTCTATTAATTTTACTCCTATGTGGTGACCCTGGCTGGGTAGGGCAGTGCTGGAAATACAGATCCTCCCCAATGCTCAGGCTCTCTGAAAGAGTATTCCCCATCAAAAGTAGCTGAGTCCATTTCTTAGCTGCACTGGGGGAAAATGTATTGCAAATATTATAAATAACAGCTGTCATACTAGTTATTAATGTAGTTTGTATGAAAGAAACTACTTGGTGCTTTTAAATTTAAAATTAATACATAGTTGTAAAATGTTGAGAGCTTGTTCAGTGTGATTGGGGAGCACTGTGACTTACTAGCTTTAGATCTGCAGTTGATTCCAGAGTTAAGTTATGGACAAGCACAAGCATTCGGGGAAGGGTTCCCCCCAACCCCATCAGTGAGGATGTGTGGCCCATTACATTTATTTTCAACTTGGATCTGAATCTCCTGTCTTCCTTTTGAAACATGTGCTGTATTAGAATAGCTTCTGAGGATGCCTCTGTATGAGGATGTTCTTGCACTCTGACATTTAGCATCAAATTTACAGGCTCTGAACTGTTCTCTGGAGGTTTCCCTGCCTGTGTTGGAGGCTCCACTGCTCATGGAAGTGAGATGCCTAAGATGAGATGATGACAATATTTCCTTATGTGTGTCCTTTCAGCTGGAAGTATTAGAGCAACACGGCAATAAACTCAAGTGCAACAAGGCCAGAAAAAAAGGCAAGCAAGCTTTTAGGCCTATCACAAATCAAGCATCATTCTTCACGTCTGGAGGCTGTTTTAAAAATATAAAGCTATTTAATATAGAGACAATTTCAGAATGATAGCTAGATACTGTTGCTGTTTCCAAGTATGATGCAGGTCTTTTCTGAGCTGCTCTGATTCATTAGGGAAGTAGATCATTCTGCTAAATAATCATGAGAAAAAGGTTTGAGTCAACTAGGGGTCAAAAAACATTTCCTGCAATTATGAAGTTTGTTAATCAAGCTGGGCCTTTTGCCTTACAGATTCATTTTAATTTCAAATATCAGATTTTACATGAAAGACAATTGAACAAAACAAAAAAACTTGGATCATGAGATGCCATTTCTAGTATTAGGCTTTTGAGGACAAAAGTTCTCCCTAGTGTAGACGATCAGACATAGCTAATCTGTGAAGTATTGCTTGGATAGCATACAGCAAGAACTGTGTGCTATCAATCCTTGTTTATTCCCCCATTTTCAAAACTGAGGCTTGGCAAATTAGTTATTAAGTAACTTTAATTTGGAAGTCTTGAAATCCATTTGGAAAACTGCAGTCTCTGAAGGTTTCTGAAATGACCTAAAAATGGACAACTTTAGACAATATTGCCTTTAGGGCGTGAGAATGTAATTAAGTCTAAGTGTATGTGCTCATTAGGATCTTGGCACACGGAAGAGGATGAGTGTAGGGTGAGGAACTTGCTTTCGTCTAAGCTAATATAGCAAGCAGCTCAGTCTTCCTACAAATCTGCTCACCAAATACTTCCCTTTACCTCTACCACCCCACTAATTACAGAACTAAAATGCCTCTATTTTGTCCTCTGTGACAAAAAAACATAACATTTTTAAAAGACCTTTTTTTTGCCTTTCATGCAATCATTGCTTGTTCTAAATAAAATTGTGTCATAATGTATGTGAATTGTCAAATAATTTAGCTGATTTCAGCTGCCTGAGTACTCAAAATGATGTCTATAAGGAGAGAATTTTCCTCCATAAAGTGCCAGGTAAAATGACATTGCCAGGCACAAAATAGCAATGAAAAATCACGAAAAACACACTTGTTATTATCTTTCTACAAACTTTCTGTGATTAAAATGAAGAATGCTGTATTTGAGCATAGCAAGTGTTTATCTTCACACACTTACCTGTACTGTGATTTTTTTTTTTTTTAATTTACACATCATTTAAGACACACCTTCCTTCAGAGAAGTAGCCTTTGTTGTATAAATCTCCTATACTCAAGGTTATTTGATAAATTAAGAAATAAATAGCATTTAAAATGATTCATCTTTATGGAATGTATTTTCACTTGTAGCTATGAGTACAAAAGTAATTATATGTCCTGTAATTTATATATAAAGTATTCCATTTGCACTTTTCAGCACAATGCACTCTATAGTTAGCTATTAAAAAAGTTCTCACAGTAAAATTACTTCATCTGTTTACCACGGAAATAGGTTTAAAATTATGTGTGACCAGCACGGTAAGTTAATTCAAGTTGAGTGTCTGTGTCCAAATAAACGTTATTTCAATATACAGTGTTTCTCTTTGATAGATAACGTGAATGGTCCTGGTCAGAACTGTTCAGGAACAGCGTAAGTTTGGAATATTTAAAAATAGGTCTTGGCAACAGGGTTGCCATCTGTAAACTGTACTGTATTTGCTTAATAATTCTGCTGATAGGTATTCGTTTTTTTAATTTTATAACAAAAAATGGGAAAATTATAGGGAGGTAAAGGATTCAATCATAGAATAAGGCTGCAAAACATCTACTTTGGATTTTTCTATAACATGTTCATTATAATTATGTTTTCCTGCAATTTCAGCAAGCAGTATTTAAGGGCACTTCAGTAACATTTTGAGACTCGTTCTTATCTGAACTATACTTTGAGGAGCATGTTTCTTAAGAAATGAGTGAACAAAACCTTCATACTCCCAAAGTACATGTTCGGTTAAATGAGAAGTGGTAGTGCCTTATAAAACTGCATTTGAATTTGTAAAAATCAATTCATTGAGGTATATGGAGACTCAAAGCGCATCATTTGGGAGATTGTTCCCCCTGCAAAATAAATCACAGAGGTGTTTATCAAACAGGTGTCACTAAATTTGATACAAGTTGCTGGTAGAAAAAAACTGATAAACCAAAAAGGTGTTACCAGTCTGCATGAACAGGTAAAGTTACGTATGCTACCGTAGCAAAGTCTCCAAGGTATCGTCATCTTCCTTCTTAGCGCAGTAGTTGACACAAGGTAGGACTAGGCACACTGTCAAGTGTTTTCCTTTTACTGTGAGGGTGTGTTAGGAGTTTCCGTTTGGTTCTGTGACTGCTGTAGCCCACGGGGCATGTGCTGGGCCTCGATAAATTGAGCATTTTCCAACTTTTTGCAGAAGTGTTCATTTGTAGTACTGCAATGTGTAAAGACTGAGAACACCTCTGATAGTTTTAAAACAGATTTCTTCTGATGTGTATACTATACATATATATATATATATATATATATATATATATATATATATAAAATCGCTAATTATATATTTTAGACACCACTTAGGAGCTTTGTCATTGATCTAGCCTGTTTACAGAAGAAAGTGGAGGCATTTTGTCCAAGCACGGCACAAGCTGCCTGCAGCTGCGTAGGAGCCACGCGATGTGGAGGGGGTGGCTGCTGCCTGTGCCATGTGCCAGAGGCCAGGGACGCAGTCAAAGGTGCTGTATTTCTTCAGCTCACCTGTGAGATGGGCTTCACCTTAGATACCTGTGCTTTGAAAGACTGTCTCAGGGGGCAACCATGAGTAAGGTTTTCTGAATAGATCTTCAAATGTGTCTGGATCTTACCAAGCCCTAATCTGTTGCCGTCTTCACGTACCTTGGGAGATTTGCAGAACGCAAAGTGCACAATAAATTGTCTGACTTTGCTCTTTTGACAGAATATTTTTCTTTTCACTGTTAAAACTATCCTTGAGATTACCAGTCTTGACAGGACAGGTATATAGACGCCTTCACTTGGTCTAACCCAACAGGATATAATTATGCTAGTATAATCATGCTAGAGTTAGATTGAATAAATATTTCAGAAGGTATGTGTAATTTTGTAGTGTTATTTCCACCTTCCAGTGCTCTGGAAAACCAGGCTGCAAGATCATTACTTTCTTTAACAAGTTTGTGTGTATAGAAAGACTTTCTCAGAAATGGTACAATACTAAAACTATATTGTGCTAGGATGGTGCCAGCACCCAAAATGAGTAAGTCTTCTTGTCATGGCATGAGAATCTTAGAAATATATGTTTGTTTCATATAAAAATCATAACTTTTTTAATCATTTTTTTTTCTTCCTGGTAGTTGGCTTCCATGTGGTATTTTAAGAGTAGGATACCTCAGCTGCTAAATATTTCAGGAAAATCAAAGGCTAACACACCAGCTGTTATTTTGTGAGATTTACATGAGCTGGTCCCCTGTAAGAGTAACCCAAGGAACTGTGATGGGGCACATTCTGAATATTGAATATTGATATTGAAAGCATGGAATTCAGTAGCTGCTGGTGGGTAGTCATAAAGAGAGATTAATTCCTTAACTTGGAAACCAATTTTAGATGAAATGTACTGACTTAAAGAGCATCTTGTTAATCAAGCATATTATATTAAAAACAAAACAAAAAGAATATTTGCTTTTCCAGGGCACTAATGTGTAAATTTACAGCACTACATTTAGGAGAAGGGGAGTGGGAGTCCATAGTTTCTTCTCTTTAGCTTTGTACGTCCAATTTGGTCTACGCTAGTACAGTTGTTTTTGAGCTTTGCAGAGTTTTCCCATTATTTCGTGCTTGCCGTGAGTGCGTGCCAGTTACCGTGGAGTGTAACTGCCTGTGTGCCATGGCACAGCAGAGGCAGGTGGCCTGTTTCTCTAATAGAGAAAGGTTAATTCACTTGCAGGTTAATTCACTCCTTCATTCCAAGTCATGATTTCCTACTGTTTGGGCCACTCCAGCTTTAAGTTTAAATTTGTATAGATGTTAATGCCTTGTTAGTAATTTACCTCTTAATATAGACTTTTTGCTGCTCCTCTTTTTTTTTTTTTCTTCATTAAAACTTGTTACTTGCATAGTTCTAAGCTGGTTTGTCTGTCATAGATATTCCAAGCACTACTTATGTCACAGTATTGAATTGCCAGCCAGCGTTGTGAACTGCAAGACTAACTCTTCCCATCTAACCTTAGCAGAGCTCTGAAGTTTCACCTCTTTAGCTAAATCCGTATTGTGTCTTTATGACTTTTTGGAACAATGAGCATGCACAAGGGCACTATTTCCTCTCTTTCTGTACCCAGGCTAAATGTGTTATCTCACTGGTGCATGTTCTGAAAAATGTCCCTGCAGTGTTACAGCGATATGAAGAATGGTTCCTGTCTCCAAAAGAATTGCTTGGAGCCGCCTTGTGTTCACTAAATACTGGCACTACCTCCACTGTTGATTTCCTTAGTATAGAAATTACCTCGATGCCTTTGACAGATAATCAAACAATAATGGAAAATGGGCACAGGTACAACAGCCACTTTTTAGGACAGACAGGAAAGTTTTTCACAGCCTAATTACTGCAGGATTTCCTTATAGCAGAGTTCACAAACAATGCAGATACAATGTAGATGTTTTACGTTTATCTTCTGGGTGTATGGAGGTATTCCAGGGAGGAGGCAAACTTACTTTCACAGCTCCCTCATAACACGGTCCCTGGGTTAACTATGGCACCGTACTGATGCTCTTTAGAGTACGTCAGCTTTCTGTGGAAGGGGATAAACATTCCTGTATGTTAATGTGCACTATGAGAAATACTGTTTGCAGACAATCTGCATTTTCAAGAAGTTAGGTTTTGGAGGGTGTGAAATGGTAATGTAGAATGTCATGTGGTGGCTGCAGCTGGGGAAGATAGCTCCTAGTTATAGCTCTCTTATTAGTCAGTGTGAGGATTAAGTTGTAGAGATAACCCAGCATCTTCAGGCTGTTACTAAAAACAGACAAAAAGGAGATCTGAATGTTTCCAAAGTATAACCGAAACTTTCTTAACTGATAATTCCAGTCTTACATAAATATGAACCCTTCCCTTACAAGACTTTAAAAAATATATATGTGAATTTTTTTTTTCTTACAATATGAGATATTCTTCAGCTACATGCTCCTTCTGCAGGAGGCTACATGCTCAGTGGGAAAGTATTTGTATTAATCTAGCCTGATACTTGCTCAGTGGGAAAGTATTTGTATTAATATAGCCTGAAAACTGTGTTGAATATTTCATAGTTTTTGAAAAGTTACATCTCTTTTCCCTTTATTTCATCTTGGAATGATGTCATACATGTAAACATTTAACATATAATTATTAATTTAACATTTTTTAAATGCATAAGTATTTCTTCAAGGGACAGGGTGTAGTTGGAAGTAACTTTGCCGTTCTCAGTACAGTTACTTATTTTCAGAACAGTTGTAAATCCATTGACTACTAGATGAAGATTTTTTTTTTAATAACTGTCAAGCACTGATAAACCTGGTGGACACCCTGAAATTCATTAGGAATTTTGTCAGAGCTCAATTCCAGATATATGACTGCTGTCAAATTTTGCATGAGTTCCTATGTCCCCTACAGTTTTTGAAATAGTACCTATGAGATTGGCTTTAGAAAATTTTTCTTTTTCAGTAGTACCATTTATACCAGTGCAACATGAATTTCTTTAGTTGTAGAAAACAAACTTTTAACAGAAAATATGAAAAATGTAGAGAAAATGGTCTACTTCTTGGAATAATATGATAGAATTAATTAAAAAGACAAAATACCACTTTCTTCTAACTCTTTTTCCAACCCTGTCTGTTCACATCGTAAAGCTGTGAAGGACTTTTGGAAAAACCTTCTGTAATGAAGCAGGAGACCCTAGTTCCTATTTTTGTTTGTTTGTTTCTTTTTAAGACAATAAAGCCATCTTCTGGTATGGCTGTAGATGCAAGACAGGCTCATCAGGCATAACAGAAGCTCCTAGGCAGGTGTGTGTGCCAGCCCTCTGGGCAAAAGAGGCCTGGGTTTCAGGAAATAATCTAAAATCAGTCTGCTTGCAGCAGCTGGTTAAAAAAGGGCAAAGAGAGGAAATAGCATTGCACAAAAAAAGAAGTTCAATATCTTGAATTTTTGCTGCCCCTTATTCAAACATTCCCCCTATATTTCCCAGGCCTCCGTAAAAGAAGCCCCTTGGCAGGCTGCCCTAAGCTGCAGGCCCTGGGCTAGCTGACTCTGCGGCGGCTGTGCCCGTGCAGTGAAACTGGGGCAGCTCCCAGCACTTCCCACTCTTTATTATCAAACTGGTCTGCCAAGGGCGAGAGAGGCAAAACGGTATTTTATTATCAGTAAATAAGTTGACGAATTATAATGGGGGGAAAAAAATCATCCTACATTTTATGCTGGAGATATCTGAATTTCTACTTAGACAGGTCTGTATCTGTACATACACATTCTGATTCTTTTCATTCAGAATATTCCTGTATTTCCAGATCTGAGCTATGTTTAGTGCTTTTCTGTAGGACTGTACTGTCTGTTTCTCAAAGAGCAGATCCCTGGAAGCGTTGTCAAGGGGCCAGTCTGTGTTGTCTCAAGAAAGACTTGAGGCAGAAGTGAGCCCATTATTCTTCCATATAAGAGGTACAGAGCACTCTTTCTTCCAAACAAAACTGTTTTCTTTCTGTCTGTTTTCCATTTGCTCCTTTCCTGTTGTTAAGATCTTGAGGAAGGATCGACGAGAGCCCAAATCAGGAATTTTTAAAAGTTATATCATAGAAAAATGTATTTAATGTCAGGTCTTTATCTGCTATGCTGCACTGTGTTGTAAATCATAGAGTAAACCTCTGTGCTTTTATTAAATAGAATATACTAAGAAATAAAGCATAGGCTTTTTCTAACAGTCACACAACCAGCTACCTGCACTGCCCAGCTTATAGCACTGGATCTAGATGCTCGCTCAGTGGCCTTGAAGTTATGGTTCATGATGGTGGTTGCTACCTGTTGGGCCCTCGAAGTCGAGGACTACCCACTTCGTTTTCAGAAGAATGACCCATTCATCATCATTGAACACTTTCTTTTAATCTTTTTTGAACAATTAAAGCAAAGCTCAACTCGGCTGTTCTAATGTGCAGGAAAACGGGTGAGACAGGGTCTGCTGCTTCTGCCAGGGGAAAAAAAAAGGAACGAAAATGAGGCTGGAAAGGAGGGATGGTGCTGTAGTTTGCTGCCTCCACTCAGCGAATGGCCCCTTAGCTGACACTTGCCTCCCTGCACACTGCAAACCTTATACTGGTATGAAGAGCAAGCCTGATCTGCCAGGGCTTTGACACAAGTCGTAAAACCAGGGCCATTCCCAGTGGTCTATTAAAACTGGCACCTAGGCATTTTCCCTATGCCCACTACTGCCACTGAACGCGTGGGGAAGAGGCCGAGCGTGAGAGCAGCACTAAATGACTGATTCTTCAAGATGCTATGGTCAGCATGGAGTGTGAGACAGCCCATGTTTCCTCGTCCTAGGCAAGCCAGGAGACTTCAAGGTGCAAGTGAAAAGTAGAAGCATTTCAATTATTTATTCCATGAAATTAAGTCACTAAAAAGTATAGCACATACAGAGTTATTAAAAAAATTCCGGTTTCTGCAAGTATCTGTACCACTATTAGCAGTAGTGTAAAAGAATTTTGTTACTGCAAGATATATTCATGTGTGTGTATACATACATATATATATGTATATGGTGGTGAACCAAGTGCTTTAAAAGTCAGAATTTCCATCTGATCTGCATGAGTAATAGAGCACTTTTGTGACATTGTTTCTGTGGGGTAGGAACAATGTTAGTAACGAATACTGCAGTAGAGTTTTGAGCATCCTGAAGTTCATGTATGTCACTTGAAAAGTATGGGATCTAAGACCCAGATGGAAAAGCTACTTGTTCAAGATCACAGGGATAAGACTGTGAAATCAATTCAAGTCCCTCATTTTACTATTCTGTCTGAAATGCTTCCTCCCTTGTACTAATTTGCAGTGCATTGCAGATTTTTAAATTGGACTCTAGAATAAAAAAAGATCATATTTATAAGATCTTAGTTCTGGTGCATGAGGCTCTCTGGTATTTTCTGTTTGCCGTTGTTCTTGTGTAGTTGTAGTGGTTTTGAGGAAATATCCAAATCCCTGGCACCAATAAGGAAGGAGCCTTTAAGAGGTTGATGTAAATATAGTAGCTGTTAATACAGTGAGAGGATATATCTATAATGGCAAGAGAAACTCCAGACCCTCATCCCTAATTGCTGAACAAATTGAGTTTCTTTCCCCTTCATCTTTGGATTCTCCCATCTCTTTCTCTAATTACAAAAATGTACAAGAAATGAAAAACAACCTGAGATCAACATAAGTGAAGGTGAAAAGGCTGAGCCTGTTTGTTCTAGTAGCCATTAAGAAAAGATTAAGTATTGTGGACAATAAATCTGTACATGTTTGGACTGTAAATAATAACTGCATATATTCTAGTTCTTTACTGTCTTGCCATTAGTCAATCTTAGCTTGGGGCAAAGGAAAAAAAAATCAATATATTTTATTCTTACTTTCTTTGCCCACTTACTGATAGAATTTAACTAAAATTTACTTCTAGCTTTTCCTTCTTATGTTCCTGCAATTAATTGTTTGGTAAAACTGTATGAAAACTCCGAATGAGAAAAGGAATTCTATTCGCTATTGTTTATACAAGTTTGATGTGTTCCCTCAAAGCATGTTTGCCCTTTAGAACACTGGGATTACGAAATACATTTCAGCTAATTGGAAAGAGGATGTAATTACAGTTAAACGATTTTTTCCTGTAATTCCATCCAAAATTTCTTTTTTAATTGCTTTCTTTGTTTCAGTATTGGTGAAGACAATACACCAAGCCGATCCCATTGCATCCTTTTGCCTGGTGGGCCCTTCTCTGGCACAACAACGTTACATGTCAGTGACTTTCCCTGCAGAGCTTGCACTTTTGTCAGTGCCCTTGCAAAGTCACATTTGTGAATTCATTTTCCCTCCTCCCCTTTTTTTTTGTTCCTCAAAGTGGCACATCCCTAGGATACATCTGCTTAAGATATTTTAATAAGTATAGGGCATCATCAGCTGTTTGAAAAACAGTTTTGGAGGTGGAGAGCATTCAGTTACAGACAAGGATCATGTGTTTCTACCACTGGAATGAAAATTTGCTGCGAGAAGATCTTTGCTTTCCTTGCTATGTGGACTGACGTGATAATGATTCTGTCTGCATGATACTTTTCAAGCAGACATATACTCACTTTGTCTGGGACCTAACTTGAAGAGGAAAAAAAAAAAAAAGGTCTTGNAAAAAAAAAAAAAAAAAAAGAAAGGTCTTCTCTTCCAATAGCATTACTGTTCTGCTTAGCTCGTATGATCTGTCTTACATGTGTGTATGTATTCCTGTGCCATCAGAGCAAGCAGGGTGTGTGCGCGGGGCAGCGCGGGTGCCTGCGGCGCTGTCGGGTCTGGTTTTCCCGCTGTTTGTGTTGGTACAGCAGCGCTCTTCAGCGGCAGCTGCCACAGTGCATGTAGTAGTATATGCACCACTGACAAGGCCATAGATGGTCATTTGTGTTATGCTGTTGGCTGGCACATGGCCACAGCACTTGGCAATGAAAACAGAAAAGTCCCAAGACAAGGCAGTCTGGCTTTCAGCACATGTTGGGAAAACAGAAAAATGTTGGAGACAGATAAATTTCTTCTGTACGTAGCACGGCATTTTTGGTGCTGCAGTGCCCTTTTGTTTTAAGCCTTAGCCTTTTGGTAATAAACAAAAATGTGGGGTACAAGGGGGGAAAACTGTAACGAAAGTAAAAGTATTATTGCTACATCATTTTAGGGATGTTGACCAATAATTGGTCTGCAAAGAAGCGACCAAAAGATGCTGAATGAGCCGGAGGTAGTAGAGGGCTTTCCTATTAAATGTGATTTGAAGCGTTTTTGCCATCCACAAAGATTATGGGAACTAAAAGAAACAAAGCTGTGTATTGCACAAGTTGCTTTAGCCCATTTAGGGAAATGTTTGTATAGTTTACATAGCTTAGCATAGTTTTACATAGTTTAATAAAAATTGAACAATAAGCTGCAGTCCTTGTCTTTGCAGAAAGTGGAACTGATGGACATTTAGACTTTATTGCCAGCATCCATAAATAAATTCTAAAATGTATGAGTGGAGTACCGCCTCTTAGTCATTTTATTGTAGATTTTGTAGATTTTTTTTAAAAAAATAAGAGTGAAAAATGTAATCGCCTTAACTGAAATACATATTTTTGATGAGATGACAGTTAAGCTAGAATGAACCTTCAATATGATAAAAAAGACAAAAAACAACTGTTAAAGTAAATACTTGATTTTTCAGTTTTCTGGACCTAAACTATAACAATCTTCTTTTTAATCTAAACAATCACTTTGGCTTGAGATCATAAGCAGAATTATTGTCCGAAAATATTTCTGGGAAATGTGGATGGTTAGAGTATCAAAATTAATCTTAGGATGGAAAATATGATAGTACCACTTATAATTTTGTTGCTACCAACAAAAGTATATTGTTGTGCCAGAATCATATATTCACATGCCATGCATTAAGTAGACAGATTCCAAAAGTTCTGCTCAAATGACCTGAATTATTTAATAAATGATGACACGCTTGTATTTAGTAAAGAATTTATATATGAAATACACCAAAAAAAATGAATGTGCATATGCTGAAACTTCATAGACATCTGGAGTACAGAAAGTTATCGTTTCCAGCTGGAACATCACAGTTTTTAAGCAATTTGGTCTGATGAATTCTAAGATGAGAGACCACACAGTTAAGTTTGATCTCCATTTTCCTGGCGATCTTAGTTACATTGCACTGCTACTGCTTCAGCAGAACAGCAGTTAAAATAGACCGTTGAACTCTCATAAACGTCCTTGTCTCTCACTTTATTGTGTACTTTTTTTTGTGCAAAGGAGCAAATAATAGGAAGGACATAATGTTATTTAAACAACTGTACAGTGACAAAAGAAGCCAATGCATGCTCTGGTTTCCCTCGCTGCTGTACACTCAGCATTTGTGTTGACTTAACTGTTTTGAGTGCTTCTGTGTGCTTGGCTTTTAGTCTGTTCTTGTTCCATCCCAAAGTGTCTTCAGATTTCTTTATAATTTGCCTTTTTTGAAAAATTAAAGTTATTTTGATTTCTATTATGTGTACATTTTCCCCTCTTTTCTGACATCAAAGAAAGCTTTTGTAGTGATGTTTTAAATGTTTAAGAAATATGGCTATTCAAGATGCAAATACTTTGAACTTTCCCTTGTTTCTGACTTTCCTAAACCATAGCTCAGTGTTTGAATTTTTTACCTCCTTCCCATCAAGCACCACATGTCTGATTGTCTTTTTATTCTCTTTTTTTTTTTTTTTTTGTACAGGGACCCTCTAAAAATACAGCAACTGCAGAACCAAATTCGTCTGGAGCAAGAAAGCAGCCAGCGGTATCATCACCAACAGCCATCCGATCACCATCTGCACCCTCCCTCTTCTCCTTCCTTTCCTCCTCCCCCCTCCTTCCAGGAGCTTGAAGCCAGCCAGTGTCTCACTTCTGTGCCAATGAGTATTCTCAACTCTCATACTTCTCCCACCATGCAGTCCTCCAGCTCCTTCAACTATGCTCGGCCTAAGCAGTTCATTGCTGCTCAGAACATCAGCCCTGCTTCGGGTTATGTGACTCCTTCCTCGGGATCATCTACATCCAGCCTTCCCTCTCCCATGTCTCCTACTGCTTCTCAGAAACAGTTTGGGAGAGCGCCTGTCCCACCTTTCTCCCAGCAGTTTGCTCCAGAAGGAGAGTACCCATGGTCTCCTTCTTCTCCATCTCCTCCCCCACCACCTCCACCTGTCTTTAGTCCAACCACAGCGTATCCCGTGTGTGATTCCTTTCCGCTGCCGCCTCCTCCACCCCCTCCTCTTCCTTCAGTTCCTTCCCCTTCCCACAGCATGTCTCCAACTCCTAGATTTTCTAATTCTGGCCAATCTCCAGCTGCTTTTCTCAGCTCCATGCTGCCATCCCAGCCACCGCCTATTTCTGTCAATGCACTAGGGCTCCCCAAAGGAGTGACACCCCCGTAAGTATCAGCTAATGAGCTTCTTGCATTTGTAGGTTCTGTAGGTTGCATTGAAGATTATTGCACTTGTTTTGTTTTATACTTTTCGAGTGTCTTTTACTGTCGTCTGCTATCTGAGAGGGAGAGATGCACGAGCTAGTTGTAAATTTGCCTATGGTAGAAATCAGATATATAGTGCGTTTTTTTTGTTTATTTGTTTTTATTTGTTTGGGTTTTTTTTCAGTCCTTGCAGAAGCAAGATTCTGTAAGAGTCCTACAGTGGGAATAGGAGCAGGAAGAAACTGAAATTTTTAATTCGAGTTGGTGACTTTATGAAAGTGACAGCAAGAGGTTCAGCATGCCCAGGGCAGCAGGGGAGGAGCTTGAAGAAAACCCTTCTCATGGCCCAGTTACCTTAAGGTCACACATATGGTGATATTTCCAATCTCTATCCCCATTATTTTGGCACATAAAGATCAAGAAAAAAGCATTGTTCAGAAGTTCCTATGGCTTTGTATAGCTTAAAGATATTGAAGTATACCCCTCACAACAAGATAATCATAATGGTGTCTTGTTGGCTTTTTCCTACAGCTTTCTTTTCCTGTGGAAGTTTGGAAGGAGAGGGTTTTAACATGGGATTTAGAAGAACAACACATAAAAACAACCAGAACCCCTCCTCCTAACAGCTCCGCAGATTTTCTCTCCCCTTTTGTCTTCCCTTAAGGCCAAAGCATTATTTTGGAGCGCGTCAGCGCCCATCGTAGATCAGTTTGTCTTTCCACTGGCACGAGATTCTCATTCCATCCTTAAGAGAACAAAGAGAAATGCTGAAGAACAAGAATGAGAATAGCTGTATCCAAGGCTTATTTATAACTTTGTCTAGAAGTTTTTCTAAACATATCTACAGTATCTAGGTGACTTGCTCAGCTACATACTGTTGCAGTGGGAACTTCTGTTAATTCAATCCAAAATTTGCAAAGGAAGCAAAGGAAAAGATAGATATCCAGTCATAAATCATGGATAATCTTTAAAAAGCATTTATATATCTGGACTTCTGTCATATGGCTCATTATGAAATCTGGCCATAAAACAGAATTAAGAGAAAAATGAATAGTACAATTTACTCTTGTACTCAACTTAGCTGTGGTTTTCTGCCTTACTGTGTCCTTTGCACTTGTTCAGTTTCTTTATTGATACTGACTGCTGAAAGTTATATAATCAATGTACTGACAGCTTGGCAGGTAAACACAGCCCACAAAACCTGCAGTTGTGCCTTGTTTGCCAGAAGAGTCTCTAAAGCAGCTATATGGTTCTGTGTGCATATTCAGATGTCCTGCATAGGACAGTCTGTTTTAGGCAACTGCTGGGGACTTGGTTCCCTCTTGACTTCCCCTTCTGTGTGCCATGATAGAGGGGGCATCAGCTCAGGCCTCTTCTGTATCCCACAGATGTTCAGGGCAGCCTCTTTCCCTGTGCTGCTGCACTCGCACATGCCTGCTGTCACTTAAGGCCGACTGCTGTGCTGCTCCTCATTCCCTGCAGTCCTCAGCCACGCGCGTAGCCTGAGCTCTGCGAGGGCTGAGCCCTGCGAGGGTGCTGCGCGGTCCTCTTGCTCGCTCCATGGCCAGCCCGGGTATGCATGTGGCAGCATCTTTCCTCAACCAGGACGTGGCAGCAGCCTCGGGTTCTGAGCCGGTGAGGTGCTGGGCTGGCTGTTCGGCCTGCAGCCTCAGGAAATGTAGTCCAGATGGGAGCTGGATCATGTTAACCATGCTGGCTATTTGTGTGTATAACTGATGTTCATATAGATGTATACACACACACAAAAATGAACTTCTCTCATCTTAATTGTAATATGCAAACATCTAGAAGACATACTGCATGATGGAAAAGAAATCTATCATTATGTATCTTTGCCTATTTCTTCCCTGGCTTCTTTGTTCATTTTACTCTTTTAAGCTACTAATGCCTGTGTCTTTTGACTCGCTGACTGTGCTATATTTTGATCTTTCTCATCATTCTCCCGGCACTCTCTCCTGAGACTTTCTGTCCCTGCCACCATTACTTTTGATCTACCTCTGTTGATCTCCCTCTGTTTTGTGCTGCAATCTCAGTTCTGGCTTTTTTTCCTCTTTTTTTTTTTCTCTCTCTCTTCTCTCTCTATCTGTTTCCTCACCTTCTGCTCCATCCTTGTCAATCCTTTTTTCTTTGACATATTTTTATTCTGCATTGTTACAATTTCTGAACCACTTGCCGTATTCAGTATTCTCAGCCTATAAGAATATATCATAGTTAGAAGTAAATACAGCCTCTTTGATTTGAGGGTGAAGTATGTTGTTTAATGTCACAAGGACCCAGGAGCAGATTAACACTTTGTATGTATGCCATCTCTTCTCTGTAATATTTCTGTCAGCTCTGCTTACTTGGGTACACTGCAATTTCTTGCATGTGTGCATTAATAGCGCAATCAACATGAAAAATCTTGAGCCTTAGTAGAAGAAAGAAACCTTTTTCTGAAGGCCTTTATGCTTTCACTCCAAGTAACTTTAACGCGTAGAATGCTCTTAAAACAGTATTCCTAACTATTTTCAGTGCTTTCATGTCTCCTTTTTCTTTCATACTCACTTTTTGATTATATGGCCTTCTTACCACGGTTGTTTATTTTCTTCTGTCCTGGGTATGGTTACCATGATACTGATAGCCAAATATCTGAATGAAACAAATGTTTTAGCCTTTCCAGAGCCTGTGATTACCATAAAACATTACTTGGCTGAGTAAAAAGTCCTAAAGGCTATTTTTGTAAATTATGCATATCAATATGCTGTGGAATTTATTGAATTATTGTTTAATTTTTCATACATCTCAAGTACATATTTCTTACAAACCAAATCTTTACAGAATTACAGATCTGCTCCTAAATTATAAGCTCCTCAGAATCAGTATGTAGTAGGCAACTTTCTTATTTCTTTTGATTATATTTGTGCTAAAAACAAAATACAGACAAAACAATAAGCATTCCATCTGAAGCTAATGTATGTTTAGGTATGGTTAGAGGCAGCATCAAGGAAGATTTCTGCAAATTAGAAGGTAAAATGGCCACTCTGTGGTGTTATGCAGGCCAGTAGAGTCGTCCTTGCTTCTCATGACGTCTGGTGTTCCCTCCATCAGCCTTCCTAATGCATTTCTTTCCAGTATGCATATCAGCCTTGCTCTCCTACAAAGAGGAACTATTCCAAGGAAATGTTGTTCCTGTTATGTACAAGCTGAGACAAAATAAGTATACTCTTTTTTTCATCCTTGTAATTTTGTTGTGAGTTCTGGGAAAATGAGCAGTAAATACCATACTGGTGTTTCAGGAAGGGCTGAAATTTTCCTCTGCTGTGAACTCTGAGACTCTGTGGAAGTGACAGCATTATCTAAATACGTTTGGTCAAATGAATATTTTTTCTAGTCAGTAGATTTGGAGACAGTGACATCGTACTTTTGCCAACAGTTAGTCTTACAGCTTGGCCTGAAGCATGGGAACAGCTAGACATGAGTTTACTGGATTTTATTTGGACATCTGAAACACAAAGAACAGCTTTATGTAGTTAGTACCTGGTAATTCACCATTAAACATTTTGCAACAATTGTATGAAAAATGTTTCAGTGGAATAAAGTGCATCTCATCTTTCCAGTAAGTTCCAGTCACATCGTAGTTATCAGCATTTTCAAGCTTTGGCTCTAGCAATGTTAATGGAACAAGTTTTAGGAATAACTGCCTTTCCTGACTGGACAGATCTGAAAAATTGATATTTTGCCAGAGTGTAGTCTTATCAGATAGGAAGAGAAGTACTGATAGAACTCCATAGCAAATTAAATACCTTTGGGAATTATGAACACTTATTTTTTATTTTTGAGGTGAAAGCTGGCTGGAATATTGCTGTTGGATACCATTCTTAAGAATCTCTGTTCTTTCTTTATTTTTCCTAAAGAAAAATCTATGAGTGGACATATAAATTGGGCTCAGGTTGGCTTTCAGTTGCAAAAGACTTAAAAGGAACAAGGTCTACATGACATAAACCAGAACTGTCTTTTTTTTAATATTTGTTTCCTTCATATCTAAATCTGTAGAAGCTAGAATCCATTCTTTACTATTCATCACAAAGAACTGAACTCTCCCTCTGAAAATAGGTAAGCATACATTTTAAATCATAGGAAAAGGTAAACTTAAGGGAAGCCTATATACTGGCAAATTTGCAGGAGCATAAATGAAAGCAAAATTTAATCCCAGGAGAGATAGTAAGTGAATACTTAGTGAAAAATGAACAAAAAAGAATAAACATCTTCAAAAAATTGTGGTCTTTAGTTAGTCTTCAAACCTGGAGAATTGGATTCTCTTTCTGAGTCTTAATTATTATGTATAGCCAGCTGTATTTATATCATTTTTAAAGGAACTGATGTATATAGTACTTTTTCTTTAAATAGCTATCTTTAAATAGTCTTCTTTAAATAGTTATTGCCTTAGTTGCAAGCAGGAAAAAAAATCTGACAGTAGAGAATTGATGAAAATACATGACTAGATTTAGTACTTCATGGTTTCAGTATAAATCTTTCAAATGGAAAAGAAAACATTGCTTTAAAGACAAGATCTTTAGTCTACAGTCTCTTGTAAAGTTAAATTAAATAAGCATTTATCACTGTGTATTATAAATTTGATTGCTGTTTCTAGAACTTCAAAACAAATCTTAAAGGGAATTCCGTGAGGATCATGAGAATAGGAACATCAGAGAGAGATCTGCATGTTCTTTTTTTTCCCCTTACTTGAGTCTAGACTGCCAGTCTGTTCTTCCAGCCTTGTACTGTGACTTGTGCATTGAATTCTCTCTCAAATATTACTGAGAGGTGGACTTTTAGTAATCCTTGTGTTGCTTGAGTAGGTTAGCAGTGGTGATGACAACCTGGGAAAGGCGACACTTCTGCATGTTTTTATCTTGCAGCTTTTGGCAGTCTGCCATTACAAATGCCAGCTTTCGTTCTAGAGAAAAATGTATTGTTGTCCCGTGTAGATCTGAGATATATTTTTTCATGTTTTTGTAAGTTACATCTATCAAAATGGCAAAAAAGTTGAGATTGCCTCCATTATGACTGATTTAAAATAGTGTTATGTTGGAGGGAGTCCTTTATTTTAAAATGCCACCACCATTTAAATGGAGAAGAGTGGCTGGGATGGTGGTTCTGCTCTGCGGGAACTCGCCTTCTCTCTATATGGTACTTACCCATTAATATCTAAAGTTGTCCTTGGGCTTGTGAAAACACATCTGAAGACAAATATTTCTGTGGTTAGAAAAATTCCAACAAAAGTTAGTGTTTTCTTTCCTTCCCAACCTCCAGTTTTATAGCATGGATACTCCCAGATTTCAGTTTTATGTTCTGCAGACCTCTTAATCTATTGCTTCTGTCCATTAGACAGTTTTTTTTTAATCTTTCTTGCATATGTTATCTCTCCTCCTCTCCCAATGACTTGGATCTTAATTGTCGCTATTAGGCCAACATCTGTGTGGTTTATCTAGGATATCAGATCTCGTCTTGTTGACTCTGCTAAGAAACCATTCATGTTCGGGGTCTTCCTCCCCTACCCCACATATCACACATTTTTAATATGTACATGCAAGTTGTTATCATAAAATATTTAACCATGTCAACTTTATGAAATACGATAAATGCATGTTTGTTCCATTTCAGCTTTGAAATCCAGATTGTGCTCTGGATCTAATTTATTAAATCAAATTGCTCAAGAGTAAGCAGTGATCAAGAATCCAACATAAAGGGGGAGGCATGCAGACAGTAGCCAAAATAACTGACCTCCTCTGTCTTGACAGTCATTGCGCCTGGAAGGCTTTATTTTCCAGATGTTTTTGATCCATTTCTTTTTCTGAATGATTGTTGCAGATAGTTAAGAATCTTGAAAGATGGCAAGGGAACTTAACTAAAAGAACTAGTGCTTATATTTTCCATTGAAAGCAGAGGCTGTGTGGTAATTCATTTAATTCAGTAAGATGTGCACCATGGCTTTATAGCTTTTTTTGGCCTATCAACATAGCAGATTTATCCTTAGGAAGATTTTGTATTACAGCTGTCTTATTTCATGCAGATCAGGATGCCACAGGTACAGTGGCCAGTGAAATGCCAGATACAATGGTTGATGGTAATGGAAACCTTTGCAGCATTTCAGGAATTTGAAAAAGATGTTAATATTTTTGAATATAGTTCCTTTTCTTACCTATATTCACGAGCAATCGGTTTTCTTCATTTCTTTAGTGTTGGCAAAATGCTGGAAACAACCAGAAAGGCAGATAAAATTAACATTTGCAAAATATGTAGTATTTTTTCAATTGATATCAAAATATGTGGACATCTTTTGAATAGCAAATTGCACTTACATAGCTATAGTAACCAGTGGAGCATGAAGCAAAGGGATAATTTGCTCAGGAGAGGAGCTGAAAAGGAGAATGTAGAGACAATAGTTTGTATTTTAGTAAATGAAGGTGTATTTTGAAAGATAAGCCTTAAAAAAATAAATTGTTGGTAATGCACATGGTTTGTAGGTGAGTTCTTTTTGTTGTCAAATCACTGAGGAGGTTCAAACATGCTCAGAAATACATATTATTCATGTCAGTTTTGATGCTATCTAATGCTGAGGAATTCCTTTCTTTTCTTTTTCTAAACATATTTTCATATTTTTTTCTTGGGTGGTAGAATTAGCTGAACTTGGTTACCTTTGTTTTATTTTGTTGAAGTCATCCCTATTCAGGACTCTGCCTTGGGCATTCCCCTAAGCACATTTAGTGTCATGTTACTGAAGAGAGCTGAATCCTAGTCTCCAAGATGAGGCAAAAACCTAATTCTACTGTGCAACTGTAGCTCCGAAGTTTGTGACCTGTTAGAGGACTTACAGTAATTCTGTACTTACTGTAAGTGAAAATGTGTTAAACGGACAGGAATTAATTGTATTTTTGGAAGGCTTTAGTTCTAAAACAAGAATCAAGTTACTGTTCATTACCTCAGTACCAGAGAATTGATTTGGATTTCTGTGAAACTGAGCCATATTGGCTGCAAATAGGAATTTTTTCTTGGAAGAATAACAGCAGCCAGCCTGTTACCCTTGTTTACACTGTAAAGGGTACATAAGAAAAGAACGGGACTCTCCTCCAGCGTGCGCTCCACGTAATTAAAACAGGAGAAGTACTGCTGGTTTGGCTCATTTTCTAAACAAACTTTAGAGCAAACACTCAAAATGAAGGAGAGCCAAGCCAAAGTTGCAAAATTTTCTGCTGTCAGGAATTTGTGTGTATGAATTCAGATGCCTGAGTTTTGGCAACTTCCTTACGCCCTTTCCATCCCAAAGAATTCAGACTTACGTGCTTAGAGCTAACGACTGTATTCAACCACCCAGTGACTTAAATTATGCTCATTTCAGAGGTGATTTAAAAATCCCTATGAATTTTAGCCTGATTCAAAGGCTGAGAATTTCTTTGCATGTTGATGGTAGTTGTTTTGTGCCTAAGGCTAATGGTATCTGTGTCTTTACATGTATCTTTTCCAACTGTATCCTACTGGCTTGAACACTTCTCAAACCTCTGCCTTGAAAATTAAAGGCAAAGAATGAGCATACGAATACACAAATCGTTTGGTAGAATATTTTGTTTGTTATTATCCTTGTGAGAAGATGAAAAGAAAGCATATGAACAACCAAGGAAGGAAAAAATCTGAAGAACTTGATGCATCCAGATAAGTCATGTAAGCTTAGTAAAAGATATTTGCAGAACCTATTGAAAGTTTTTGCCAGTCTGTCTGACTAGTAAAAAGTCTCTCCCACCTAATTGTGCTCTGCCTTGAAGGCACTGGTCACTGAAGATGCCAGGTTCATTAGTGGCCTCCTATTGGTGGGCTCCATTGCTTTTAACCCTTCTGAAGTCCTTCCATAGCCCTTCTGAAGTTCTTCTCAAGAATGTCTCAACAGCTAACGTGTTGAGGGGTGGCTGTATGTATATACTTTGTATGTTTACATGTATTTATATATGTAGAGAAAGAAGGAAAAGGATTCTGAAGAGGGACGCAGATAGAGCATCTGCAGGAAGAATTAAATTTTCTCATCTACCCTCCCCCAATATAAAGCAGTCCTGAGACAGAGAGGTTTCCTAAAGCCATTTGAAAGAACTTCATCTGACGTTTGTTTTTATCAATATATTTCCAAACTGATTCCTTGCTTAGATATTTACTTACAAAGTAAAATCAAATTCATTTTTTGGACAAGTTGCCTTGACTGGGGTTTGGAGAACACTCTCATACCTACTGTACAAAGCTCAGAATGCTCTGGCTTGTGAGCAGAGGTGTGGAAAGGTTGTTAGGGATTTTGCATCTCCAAAGATCCCCAGGACATGGCTCAAAACTCTGCCTAACCTGTTCTTAAATGAAAATTCCTTAGCTTCCCTACTGAACTTGTTCCTGTGTTTAAGCTATTATTGGTCATGAAAGAAGAAAGGAGGAGAGCTCAATATTGTTTTTGTCTAATTGAGGTCTGTGTCCTCAATGAATGGGAGAATGGCTGAATGTCAGCTTTTTCCTGATGTCTTAAAATTTTGATTTACCTCCCTATACTCAGTATTCTCTTTTGCAGGCTAAATAAAACAGGATTTTTCCAACCTCACAGAAGTTATGTTTTAAAACAGTCTTATACTTTTCTTGCTTTTCAGTCTCCAATTTGCTGTATTTTTTGTAAAGCATGTTGGTAGAACTAGATTCAGTCTCCAGCAGCAAAAATTAGAATGAAATAACGACACTTCATGTTTTAGTCTAATACTCTTCAGAATTATATTTCTCTTATTTTCAGAACTATTGCATTATGTCCAAAGTTTCAGTCTCAATCTTTTCTTCTGAGATGTGCAATATCTTAGTGCTACATTTACATCCATGTTGCTGTCATGCTTTGAACTTCTTTCCTGATTTTCTTATGAAGATTCTAGTCAACAGCTGTTACCTGAAATTAAGTTGCAACCTCTACAAAGTCACTGTCATAAACCAGTTTGAAATGGGCTTTTTATTTCACTATCCCAGTTGTTGGAATACTAAATACTGAGCTAGTATGGGCATTTGAAAGACCTCATTGGTCTTTCTTCCAGTTTGACAGAGAAAACCTCATAATAACTCTTGGAATAGTTTTTCCAGACAGTTATGCAGCCCTTTAATAGAAATTTCAGCCAGACTTATGTTTCTTTAATTTGCTGGGGAACTACAGTGCCGCAAAGGGCTTACTCAAAAGTTGTAAACTGAAATGCTACTTCTTTTTGTCTGTCTCCATGCCAGTCAACCTGTCAGACAGAGAAGCTGGTGGGGCTTGATGTGATTCCATTTTAATTGCCATATTATCCCACACTGTTTTGAAATGGACTACAATGTTATTTTCTTGTGCTTAGTCTGGACTTTGGACTGACTGACATAAAAATTCCCTTGGTACTCCTTTCCTTTTTTAAAATAGGCATTTGCTTTCTGTTTTTCAGGTAATTGCTAATGCTTCAGAGAATGCTTTTACTTGCTGCTTAAAGTCCGCTCCAGAATACTTAGCCTATTACCCTTTTTCATGCAGTGTTGTGACTTTCTTGGGTGTAATGTAAATTTTTCCTTTATAATGTATTAAGTGCCAAGTGTAAACTGGCCTTTTTCTGCTAACACTCTTACAGTTTTAATGATCTGATTACAAAGCTTGTCCAACATAAAAGGAACACTTCATATCACTTGCAGTTTTCAAGGCAGGATGCAGGTCGCCCTGGAGTTGGCATGGGACTTCTTCAAAGTGAAGCCAAAATTTGGATTCCAAGTTGGGCTGGGTGGTATAAGAAGCTGGGAGGTAAAGGAAAAGACTGTGAGTAAAGACAGGGAGAGAGCTACAGATGTCACTTTCCATTAGCCTTCCAGCACTCAATTAAGCCTTGTTAAGGGACCTTAGCTCTTCCCAACTTCTTCTGGCCCATTTTCCTTTCATATCTTCCACTACCTTTACTGTCACATAATGTCTTGAGTTATTACAGCTTCTCTCCCCAAAAGAGACTTTGCCTACTGCTCTTGGCAGCCCTCTACCATACCTCTGTAGGTGGTGTAGTTTTCCTGACTGCGCCTTCCCCAAAGCGGTATCAGGGTGTTTGTTGTGCTTGTGACCAAATGCATCCCTAGCCGAATGTAGAGAAAATTACTGTGCTTGGTGAGTGACAAGAGCTCCAGCCAACTGCTGAATATATCTAGGGTGAGGGATGAGGTTCTCCTCCGCTTCTCTGTGACACTAGGCAGAAAGGCAGACACCAGGCAGTGACATCTGCCTGTCCTGCTGCAGCTTGATGTGCAAATAATTCTTTTTACAAATACTTCACCCTTCTCCAATTTTGAAGTTACTTTCAGTAACAAGATATGAAATGTTTTAGGCATTTAGACATACTGTTTCCAATTATTGTCTTCTCCATCTATTCATTTAATTCCTTTGTGGCTTTTGATAGAGTATAATGTATTGTTTCATTTTCAACTGCAACTAAAATTTGCCATGAAAGACCTTTTCTAAAGAACAAGGTTAATATACCTATGTTATAGAAACATAATGCCCAAGAATATCCAGTAACTCTGTGTAATTCTGGTTTCATTTCTTGTGCTGGTAATAAAATTGTTAAGTTACGCGTGGGAAGGAAGATTGCCCATAATTGCTAGTCTCATTTTTTTCCATCTCTGTCATCTGTGAAGTCCTAAATGTGAAAGAATTTTAAGTGTTCCTTCCAGAAGGAAAGATCACATGGTTCCTAGCATATCAAAGCAAAGGAAATATTTTAATTTAAAGCAACAGATGGGTTTGGATTCTAATTATAAACATTGTGATACATGAGAAGAGTTTGGCAATTTACCTGATTCTGCATTTTGCAAAAATCGTTTCCAGGTAATGGATTGAGCTGCAATTAAACACTGAAGCTTAGAGAGGAAAAAAGGGGAAAAAAAAAAAGGGGGGCGGAGGAGAAATAGTATTGAGCCAGTATCAGTATTTTAAATGATATTGTGTGACTTCACTGGAGAAATACAGTGTATTGCAAGTTTACAAAAGTGATAGCAGTGTTTATTTCTTCGTTACTTGAATTGTATATCTCATCTTCATTAGGAAACACCATCATTGGGTTTTTCCAGCAATAGAGTCATCATAACATTACTGAAAAGCATTTAATATTAGTGCAGACAGGAGGAAAAATAAAATTCCTGTGTGCTTCCAAAAAGTGGGAGTGACGCATCCTGGAATTGCAAGCACATCTTCCAGGCTGCTGTGAGGAACAGCTGAAATGGTTGTCATTCTGCTATGAAAGCCTGCTGCTGCGTACTGCCTTGCAGGAGTGATTTTATCTTCTGCCAGCGTAGCCTGGACTCTGAATAACTGTTCGTTCAGAAATAACATTTACATGTTGCCTTCTCGTAATGTATTCATACAGATATGAAGAGTAAATATAAGTTATGCACTGTGTTCAAAAACTTTTACAACAATTAGTTATTAAATAATTTAGGGAGTTAATAATTAACTGCATTGTCATGCATCTTTATGATCTTCATCCTTCTGCTACTGCATAGAAATCTAGTTTACTTTCCATTCCTGCTTATCTAGTCATACTTTCTCTTTCATGCTTCTTGTCACTCTGCTTTAGTGTCATTGCTCATCAGTTTTCCCTTTGAGTGTGTTATATACAGGCTCTGCTTTCCTTTTTGGAGCTCTATTTCTGTTGATTCTTGCATGAAACATAATGTAAGTTATACATGGTTGTGTAGTAAGTGATATACCTGCCCTGCAAAGGCAAAATGTGTTTTTTTCACTCATGGCAGGGCTAAGACTTATGTCCTAAATACCAATGGTTTAAGGAAAACTCATGAACTTTCCCATACTGTTTTGCAGGGGTTTTCCCAAGAAAACAGGCAGAACTGCCAGGATAGCATCAGATGAAGAGATTCAAGGGTCAAAAGATGCTGTAATTCAGGACCTGGAAAGAAAGCTTCGTTTCAAGGAAGACCTTTTGAACAATGGGCAACCGGTATGAAAACAAAAAAACACCCTGGGGAAAGAAAGTGGGCATGAAGGGTAGTTTTTCAGATATCTCATGTATAAATTAATTGTGAATGTAGTATTTTTTATGTTTTAGAAATTTTTAATTGCATTTTCCAAAGCTGCACTTCCTTGAGTAATCAAACTGTGTATTTTGGCCTATGAGTTCCCCTTGTGTTGGGCAGCTTAGCTTGGAAGTAGCAGAGTAGTGGAAGCCTGAGAGCTGGTGAGTTCCTGCAGCAGCCCTGCAGAGTGTGCGCTCCAGGGGCTCCTGCAGCCTCCTTAAAGGCCGTTTGCTCTGGCTGTTTTCACTGCCAGGTCGCCCTCAGTCAGCATGTGCGAAGCTTCCAGTCAGTGGGGGCCCATTCGATGTGCTGCCCAAGCAGGGGGAGCCTGGAAGGGTTCGGTGCTGCGTGGGCAGCGCAGGTGGCTCGTCCGCTGGCAGCCAGGTATCTTTGTGTGCTGTGACTGTGTGGCTCTCGGGACCATCTGAAAGCTGCTAATTTAAACACTTTATCAGGGGTTAGCAATCCACTTGAAGAGACAAGACATAGATAAAGAGAGAGAAAATGGGCAAATGTAACAGGCACTTGAAATATACTGTTGCGAAGCTCTCCATTAATTTTTGTGCATTTTAAGATACAGAAAAGATAAAATACTTCTTCCTGCTGAGAGCTGATAAGAAGCATCTTAGAACATCTAGAACTCTCCTAGAACTTGATTATAGTTATTAAAGGAGTGATTTGAATATCTTTGAAGCAGAAATCTTTTTTTTTTTTTAAAGAGAAACTTAATTTAAAAAGCTGTAGGCTGTCATCCACATTTTGTACACAAGGGGTTTTCAAAAGCATCTGAATGGCTTGGGATACTTTTATGTCACTGGAAGTTAGGGTATTTTAGGCTTCCTAGCACCATGTGCCTAGGTTTGTTAAGAGTGTCTGAGATGGGGACTGCAGTGCAGTTCAAGCCTGTTGCCTCAGACTCAGTCCCCAGAGGTGCTGGGCTCGCAGCAAGGAGGATGGCTGAGGTGGGATTGTGTGGGGTGACTAGCACGGCGGTACCTGCCTCTGCGCTGGCTGCACAGAGTCAGCTTCAGCAGGTGAGCAGAATCACCCTTGCGGTGCAGAAGTTCAGGCTTTTCATGGGAGCTCAACGTGGCTGTTGATGCCTGTTTTGGAAAGCGAGCAAGATGTTTGGCCTGGTCCTATGAGTGGAATGTCCTGAGAAAGCCCACATGGCCCCGGGAAAGCAAGCTGGGGTCAGGTGATACAGTTGAACCAAGTTGACTCTGCTTTCGCACTTACCTTGAGGCTTTTGCCTTGCAGATTCCTGTCCTGGGTGATTCTGTTTGTGTAATCATGGCTGTGGGCCCTGGGAGGATTGGAGAAAAAATTAAAGTGAAGGAAAAGTTCGAGTTGTTTAGAAGCTCATAACTAGCCAAGACTAGTACCCAGTCTTAGCCTGGGTCTGTCTTAGCTTTAACTATAATGTCACATCTTTCTGGAATTCATTAATTTTTTTTTTTTTAAGTAGAAGCATTAGGTAGATCTAGCATTTTTATAATTTCCATTTTTTCCCCTGTATTTAGTGGAGTTATTTAACCATGCAGTGAGTTTGCCTTCCACTTGCTGACAGAGTTTTGCAATGTTGGTTTGTAAGAAATTAGGTGCATGGAATGTGTTATTGAATGTAGAAGGAAAAATAATAATGGAATAAAGGAAAAATAATAATGGAATAATTGTATTGTACACTTACAAGGTCTTTTTTTTTTTTTTTTTNTTTTTTTTTTTTAACTTTCTCTGCCTTGTGAGTATAAACTGCCACTGTGTCTTTTTTAAGGACTATTCTTACTTTCCAAAAGAAAGAAATGAAATAGGAATTAAAAATCCAAAAGAATTTTTCTTTCTACAAAGCTGTCATTTTATTTTTGACAAAATAATCAAGTAGGGCAATATCTCCATGGCATTTTTGGCAAGAGTTTTCAGCCCTGTACTTCTAATGTAGAAATCGAGCAGAATGACTAGGAGTAAGATTTGGGTTGATTTGACATGCACTTGTTTGATGGCCATGCTGATTTAAGTGGTTTCTATTTCTCATTAACGTCCGAGTTCCTGGCATGAAGCTGGAAACAAATGGCAGTCAGGACATGGGTTGATTAAGCCAGAAGAGCCACCGGTAATGCAAAAAAAATGCATTACAACTGTAGCAGAGATTTTTCAGTTATACTGCTGCTCTCTTTTGTGAACATTTAAAAAAAATCTTTCAAAGTAGCAGAAATTTAATTTAAAATAATATTTGTTTCTAATTTTCATAAGAAGGCTCTGTGTGGGCCCAGAACACGGTAGCTAGCTCGTAGTTAGCCATTTTCAAGTTCCTCTCCTAAGATTGAATCTAGAGGTGGCAGTTTGATTGCCGCCTGGGTGACAGTCCTGAGCAATGTTTTAGAAACAACACAAAAATTGTGCGCCACACATGCCTTATACTTTCAGTCCTGTTTGTGTATTTGCCTGAGGAATATTTGTGGGAAATTATTCTTTATTGATGAATAATCATATCACCCTTTCTTGCTTATTTCTCTTTAGTAATTTTAATTCTGCTTTTAGAGGATGTGTTCACTTTCTGTCAAAAGCAATTTAATGTCACAAACAGATGAATGAATTTATGTAGTGGAGAGAAAGCAGAGGGATTATTATAATACAAAAAGCCTATTTTCTGTTTAAGTGCGTTTCACAACTAAAAACAGAGACTGAACAATACAGAAAATGTGGTATAGAAGCAAATTGTGCTGTTAAGCTGAATAATTTTCAGATTTCCCCATGGAAGCCTTACTTACTCTCTAACTGCCTTATAATTCTTACTGAGACACAATAAGTTTTCTTTCTTCTTTTTTTCTCCCCATTTTTTTAATTCTTTGTTCAGAGGTTGACATACGAGGAAAAAATGGCTCGTCGATTGCTGGGTGCCGACAGCGCCGCGACTGTCTTCAACATCCAAGAACCGGAAGAGGAGCCGGCCATACAGGTGCTGCCTCACTCTGCACATTCATGGGAAAATAAGAAAATTCTTTCAATTTTTTTTTTTCTCACAGGCCTATATAAGACAATAAATTACACAAGATAGGATGGTTTTGATTACAGAAGTCGTATGTTATATATCAGTGAAGTAAACTGGAAGATCACATGCTTATTGCTCAGTTTTTCCATACTGAATAAGGCTGAGAGTTCTCAAATGTCTGCTTTCCACTTTAAACTCTTCCGTTAATCCTATTCTATCCTGACCTTTAAGTCTCTCAAGGCAAAAATACATTTACTATCTTGAAATCATCTTGCCTTTATGAGTGTAATCTGCACTTTTTGGAGACAGACCAAGAAACACAGCAGCAAGTCTGCTTGGAAGGCCAGGTACACGTTCCCTATTGCCTGTTGAGATGCCAGAGCTGCTCTTGGGAGCTGTATAGTGTCTGTTTGTTTATGTTGCCACATGCAGGATGTTCTGCTGGTAAAAGCTCCGGGAGATTGTATGGGTTCTTCTTGGTCTTCTTTCTGCCTCTTGATCTTTTCTTCTGCCCTTACAGGAAGTTCGCTCTATTGATGCTTCTGTAGTGAGGCCTGTGGATATTCAAAAGGTTAATGTTTTCACCACCTTCTTTCTTGTTTTTCTTATCCACTGATTTTTTTTTTTTTAACCTGTCAGCTTTACTCTTTCCCTGCTACTGCTCTTGGTTAACAAGAAGAGGTCCCCTAGTTTTAATAACTGAGGAGATGCATGCCCTCCTGATCTTAAGCTCTATCCATATGCCTAAGTGTCTGAGTGTAGTGATGATGGATGTGCTCTAGTATCTTTCTGCGGTAATGCTAACATACGCTGATACTAACTGTCTTGCATCCAAATCAGCTGCTCTTGTACAAAACAGAATGTGTACTTCATGGTTTGCTTTTGTGATAAACTTTCAGGAAACAAAGAAAAAATACCTGGAGTAAATTCCTTAAGGTCCACTTCTCTCTTATCCTATTTTTCTCCTTTATTGAGGGTTATGATTAGTTGTGTAGTTACTGTCTGTTGTTACTGCTAGACAGTAGAAAGGCTGCATGTCATTCCTAGACCAAAGTCAAAGTTAGAGGATGAAGTCTATGAAAGTGGAGCTTCATTTGAAATGTGATTGTTTTTTAAATAATAGAAGGATCAGAAACAATCATTTGAAAGAGTACCTAAATTTCTGTTGACTGAGAGAACTAGCTAATATAGATTTTTTTTTTTTTTTTTTTCCTCTCCTTCTGGTTTCCTTTTATATTCTGGCATTATCTTGCTGTTACTGAGAGCAGGACATTCTTGTTTTAAGTAGATGAAGTGAAACAGTTCAAGAAAAGAAATACTATGTATGTCAGAGTAACATTTCCCAGCATCTAAAAAGCACATTTCAACAAGAAATGGTGTTTTACACTGGATTAAACATTCTACTCTTCTTTGTAATTCTTGACTGTACTTATCACAAACTGTTTTTTTAAGGAAGAATTTAATACTTTTGGTCAAACAAAGGGGAATATGGTAATAGAAGTGAAGGGTGGAAAGCATCAGGGTTTGCCAGTGGTGCCATTTTCTCATTGTTGCAAGCAACTGTAAATAAGATCATTGTAGCCTTGGGTGCAGCCTCCAGTACAGTTATGTGGAAATTGCAGATGTCAACCAGATGGTCTGTTGGACATCTGGAAGTAAAACCTGCCCTAAATCTGTGTGTACCCTCAAGGAAATATTAGTGTATGTCTTTCCTCTTTATGAACTGCTTCAGGATACTTTTATTCTTACAGGCTTTTAAAAAAAAATGGAAAGAAAGCAACGAGCGACTTTCCTTCCCCTTATAAATTAGACCTTAAGACAACATGAAATACAATTTTTGCCTCATACCAGATGTCTTCATTGTTTCATAGGGAAGTTATTTGGAGACATGGATTATAGTGTTTTTCTTCAACAAGATACAGTTTCCTTCTATATGTAAAACCCTAATGGATTATCAAAGATCAATAGAATAAAAAAAAAATCATTAGAAACGCATCTTGCTAAGCAATGTGTTGAAGCTGGACCACTGATATGTACCTTTCTTGTTTGACAGGAATATAAGGTCTCAAGCTTTGAGCAAAGATTGATCAGTGAAATTGAATACAGACTGGAGAGGTCTCCTGTGGAGGAATCGGATGATGAAGTGCAACACGGAGATGATCCTTTTGATAACAGCGTGTCACCGTATTTTGAGATAAAACTGAAGCATTACAAAATCTTTGAGGGAATGCCAGTCACATTTACATGCAAAGTGGCAGGAAATCCAAAGCCAAAGGTAAGGAAAGAGGGTGAACATTTCTAGAAGCACTCTAATGAGTGCCACCTTGGTACCTTGCAGTGAGCCCCTAGACAGTGGACTGTGTACTACAGAAATAGCAGGTGTTCTCTTCTGACATCATAGGAATTATGTGGTTGATGCCAACCAAAATCTGACTTCCATCTCTAGCGTACTCCTTCCTGAGCCTTTATTTCGGTTACTTTCCCTAAAAGTGCTATTTTTGTCATTTTTAGAGTTACATTCAGGATAGATATGTACCATGGAATGCAGGATAATTCTCTAAATCCCCATGTAAGCTGGCACAGTGATCCCAAAAGCAGCCTTGCCAGGTTACCATGGGTGATGAGCTCAGGCACAGCAATGCAAAAATATGTTGCTGCTTCTTCAGAAGCTGGTGTGGGATTCTGCTTTCTGTAGCAGTACACAGTTTATATCTACACACCCCAAGAAGGCTAAATTTTGTTGACAGTAGAAGGCAAATTAAAAAGCAGCCAGCTGTCATATATCCTGATAGCAAGATGGACACAATGGTGTTCACGATAATGAACTTCTGAGGGAGGACTGGACTTCATTTCTACAAATGTAAAAGTACCAGTTGCTGTGATACTAGTAGTCTGCAATAGTACTTCTCTTCAGTGGTTATCTCTTTGGTCATGCTTAACCATTTCAAAAATCGCCCAGCAATCAACTGACTGACGCTGCAGCTCACAAATAGCAGCAGCTTCTTAAACTTCCTTGCCAAAAGCAGCGTCTTCCAGGGAGGTTGTTGCAGCTCTTACAGCAGCCTCTCAGATAGGGTGCCCATCTCCACAGCAGCAAGGGCCACAGCTGTGTCCAAAACTTTTACCTAGGTATTTAGGTTTTTGAACAGAGATAAAAGCAAATTATTTGACATGTCCAGTGCTATAACTGGTATTACACAAACTGTAAAAAGAAAAAATGGGCTTTGTCTACGGTAGCAAAGGAAGAATAACAGGCAGTTATGGCAATGTCTATGTTAGCAAGTGGTGTAGACCAAGAGGAGCAGATTGTACGGTGAAAAATGTCTCCATGCAGAGATGGATTCAGGAGGCTCTCCCATAGCCTGGAGCAGATGCAGCACATTAGATGTGTTCTCAGAGCACATATTCTGGCTTAGTTTCATCTGAAGGGAATCCAGTTCGCATGCTCCAAGCACTGCAAAGGAAGCCGGGGTGATCGGTGTGCTCCCTGCAGAAACACGCTCCTGCCTCGCACTGAAGCTGGTGCAGGGGCGCGCTGAGGAGGCCGGCCCAGCTGGGCTGAAGCTGAGCTTTGATGTCCAGCATTGCCTTGGGGTTTGATGTTATAAGAGTTAGGCTGGAAAAGGGTGGAAGGCAAATCAGTTCATTGGCGTTGGAGGTGCAGTGTGATGGAGAGGAGTTGGGTTTGCCTGAGGCTTGTGAGTAGGATGCTGAAGGACCTGTTGTGAGTCAGCCTTAGCCAACTGCAGCCGTTCCCTGATTTTCACAGCTTTCAATTAAGGAGTAGCTTCACAGTCAACTTAATCTGATTTAAGGCAGATGAAAGAGGATGTCACTTCTTGCTTCCCTCGCCCTCCTCGCGCGTTGGCACTAGTGAGTGCACAGCCGGACAGGCCATCGGGAGCCCTTCCCTGAGCCCCTGTACTGGAAGGGCCCCATGTCTGGGGTGGACGCATCTGGTCTGCACCAACATGCACGCTAGGAAGTGGTTTGCTCTTGCACCTGGGACTGTGACCCTTTATTCCATTTACTTGCAGATGCTTTCTGAGATTTCTTAAACTACTTGGGAGGGAACCAATTTCTGGTCCCCTTGGATAGTTACTTGTGAGCTAGACTGCGCAAATGCCAGCGACAGCAGGGCCTTCCGTGGGGAACACCAAGATGGCAATTTGGAAATACCCCATGGTCGAAGGCGACCTTTCTGCTGCCGTTTGTCGAAGCTGCAAGTGTGGCCGCTGAGTAAATTCTTTACTTTGGCAAATGAAAAGCTGGAAATAATTTACTAACCTAAAGCTCCTCCCTTCTAAGTGTTCTGTCAGCTCTGCCAAAGAATGGCTCTGGGAAGGACTGCAGTGTTTCTAAAATCTGGCATTCATTACGAGGGATTTTTCTAAGCAGGGTTATTGACTTGATTATTTTTTCCCCTGAACATGCCATGTAAATTGAATACTGATGTGCAAATTCTGTCTTCATAAATATGACTCTTTAAATCTGAATCTACTTTTGTTGTAGCCCTCAGCATATGTAGAACTATTTTCTCATTAAAATGAGAACTTTTTGTGATATGAAAGGGATTGTGGATTATTTCTTTTTAAGGGTTATTTCTCTTTAGAATTAGGATATTGCTATAAAAAAGATTAAATGAGACTTGAGTGTAGCACAGACCTTGTACTGCTCTCTCTTGACATGGCTGAATATAATTCATAGTGATTAAAAATGACTGTGCTGCCCAACATCAAAAGCCCTTTTGTACTGTGTATCCCATTGTATTTCTAGTCATTACACATCGGTTTCTGAAAATCTGGTACAAATAAAGGCAATCCAGATGCTGTGTTCAATGCTTACATAGTTTAATGGTACATTTATTAAAAGGTATCCTAGAAAGAAAATACTTTACAACAAGGGCCAGTGTATCCAGTAGTGCTAGTGTTTTAGTTACTCCATTTCAGATAAAGATAGTATGAAGTATTTGCTAAGTGTAAGTGAAAAACACTGATGCCAATGCCTTCAAACTTAGTAAAAATGAGTATTGAACAACCTATGCATGACACTTGGATATCTGGTTCCGTTAATATTTGCATATATTTCCATTTAATAATTCCTGGCATGTCTCCTGATACTTCTGATAAGCGCCTTATTCTTAAATGATGATGCTCCCTGCAGTGGGTTCCGGGCAGCATTATGAAACCGGGAAGCCTGCAGGTCAGGACTCGTTGCGCGGCGCCGCGCGGGCGGCTGGCGGCAGCGCGCCCGAGCGCCCGTCAGCAGCCGCGAGGCTGCCCCGAGCTGTCGTTAGTGCCGCGGGCCTGCTGACAGGCAGCAGGGGAGCGAGTAGAACCAGCTAGCTGGGAAATGAAATCACTCCTGCTTGCGCATGATGCTCCTTGATATGAAAGCCATACCCGGCAATTAATTTTTAAGGGAAATTTCCACTCGTTCCCTCTAATACACGCCACCCTCCAGTCCACTGTGTTTTAGTGAAATTTGGAAGTATATTCTTAATTTTTCCCCAAGCGAATGAACCTAGAGCTCTGAAGCACTGGCAGGTATGAACAACCTGGAATATTACATTCCTTTAGGAATTATTCTTTGTTTTGCTACTTAATTTTTACTGGACAGCAAACAGCTTTTTCTCACTAAAAGATGCAAGCGCTCACTTGAGGAACTACACTAAGGGGATTTATTTGCTTTCCTCATGCCACCGGTCCTGGTAATGCTGCGCCCTGGACAAACACAGTTTCCTTTGCCGTGGTGTAAGAGAGCTCTGTCCCCTGCCGTGGCGCTAGTCCAGCATTCCCGCGGCCCTTCCCGCGCTCTCCGCGTCTCGCTGGCAGCAGCAGTGGGGCAGAAACGCTCTGCGTTTGCCTGCCCCTACCCCTGTCACAGCAGAGAAACTACCTGGGCAGAAAAGAGGCAGAAAAGGGGCAGGGGCAAGAGAGCCCCTGGGGTTCAGCTTGAACACAGATCAGCTTCTCAGAACTCTGCGTTAATCCATCCCAAACCCCACTGGTGTTGGTATCTGTACCTGCTTTGCATCCGTGTACATTCTTCTATGTGTTGTGATGCATATGCTGTATGTTTTCCTTTGTTTTCAGCAGGATTCAAATTGGATTTTTATCTTTATTTTAAAAATACAAGGAAAAAAACTCTACAAAACCTTGTTCAAAATACTTGGAGCTGTTTTTTCCTCTCAAGTAGGAGGCATTAAAAACACATACATGCTTTTTGTGTAATTTATAAATTGCTGTAAGATATTATTCTGCATACATCATTTTTTGGCTCCACCAAAGTAGCTCTTGGGTCAGCCAGAGAATAAAATTATGCATCAAAAGTAATGGAAAAGACCTCCGCTTGATAGCTAATTTAACTTGGAACTGCAGTATTGCTGGCCTGCAGTCACCGAGGAGCGTCTCCATGCTGGAGTACCCCGCAGTATTTCCCGTGTCCCTGGATGTGGACCATCCTGTGCTGTGGATGGTGCCCGGGACACGTGGGTGCCGCTGCGGGTTGACCCATGCGCTGGCGCCCTGTTCGGGTCCTGCCCGCGCTCGCCTCCTGCCAGAACCTGACTCCTGCCTGGCCGCTCTGGGCCAGTGCGGGCAGTGCGGGAAGTGTGGAACAAAACTGGCATTTCTGCAGGGAGATCGTGACTTCTCTTTCATTAATCGTTGGACTAATTCTTCCCATAATCATCTTGTTTATGCTTGTATTCTCTGAGAAGACAGCAGTAGCATTCTCAAGTACTGTGTCTACACTTTTCAGATTGACGTAAACTAAAATTCTACTGAAATCGTAATTTTATCTGATAGGGATTTTGTCTTTGTAAAAGGTCTTGAAATGTTCAGGGTCCATTCTGTTTCTGGGGTGGGTACAGCCCTTATACCTGTGTTTATGTCTTATGTAAATGTTTGTCCTGCAGCCTTTCTGTTTGGAAGGTTGCTGTCCTTCACACATCTTCACCGAAACTGGCTCATGGAGCAGAGTGCTAAACTTTTCTGAATGAGTTTGAGGGACTGTTTTCCCTTTAATGCTTACCAGAGAGTTTTATAGCAGTGAGGTTTGCTAGCGTTGTTAACCGAGAATTGATGGCAGTAACTGCCCACCTCTTATCAGCCGCGCTTTGTTTTTCGATGCAGATTTATTGGTTTAAAGATGGGAAGCAAATTTCGAAAAGAAGCGATCACTACCAAATTCAGAGAGAACCTGACGGAACTTGCTCGCTGCATACTGCAGCCTCCACCCTGGATGACGATGGGAACTACACGATTATGGCAGCCAACCCGCAGGTAAGTGAAGGTTTGACTCCAGAGCAAACATGCTTCTGAACATAAATCTTTAGAAAATGATCTCGTCTTACGTTTGCATGATTTAATTAAGTGATGAAGTCACCATAAACTAAGTAAGTTAGAGTTTTGTTTTCATCTTGCGTTAGTAGGGTGGGACCACTCTATCTCCAAGAGATTAGCAAGTCAACACCAATTTTTCTTCCTAAGGTTTGGGGCTTCAGAGGGGAGGGGTATTTTTTAATCAATGCTTTTCCTTTTGTTTCCGCTGATATCATCTCATGTGGTGAAAAAAATCAGGGTCAACAGCAAAAGCAGCCCAGCTGTGCTAAGATCTCCATTACTCTTCTGTTGTGCTGACTGAGGCCACGGAGCGCAGCTCCACAGGGCAGACAGGTGCGGCTGTGCAGAGGGAGCTCCGCTGTGCTGGTCCCAAAGCCTCCAGCACTGCTTGTGTAGGGAACACGAAAGAGACCGCTCGTGGTCACACGTAACCAACGTCCCAGCGCCAGCCTCCTGCTGGAGCGACTTTCCCAATCCACTTCAGCACAGCAAACCGAGGGGGATGATTGCACATGAGAAAGCAAGGCAGTAACACAGCTTAGGGATGCCGTGAATTATTCTCTTCTGTGGCACTGAAGTGCTTGCCAAGACCAGAACTGCAAGCAGGATTACACTGTAAAATAACAAAGTCTATCGCTGAGGCAGAGTTTAATCTAAACAGGAATGTTGTGCTCTGTTGTGCACGTTGCTGGGTTACTTACCATGACGCTTCCATTTCTGCGCTGCTCCCTAGCTGTCAGCCTTGCTCGCGCTGCAGCGTCTCCGTGGGCTACGTGGTGATGCCCACACAAGCGCGGTGCTGGCGCTCGTGTCGCGCGTCGCAGCGCTTCTACCCGGGTAGTTTAAATGGTGTTTCCACATATACCAAACAATACTTCAGAGAAAGAGCAAACTGGGAAGTTCTACACATAGAAGAGCATTGTGTTATAATGCTTGCAACCATTAAAACTGTACAAAGTCACAGCAAGTTAAGAATTAATAAATATTTAAATACCTGCTCATGGTGGGAAACATCCTGTTCATCTCCCTGCTAGTGCTGTGTACAGTTCCCTTGTGTACTGATAGTGCTTGATACAAAAGTCTTAGGGTACACGATGAATAAACTGCCTCTGAAACCTGACCCTGGGTAATTTTTATCCGCCTATTTAGGGTCTACTTCTAGCATTTGTTATTTCTAGGAAAGTGTCTTCCATCACACCACAGCTAACTAGATTATCAGCGGTGCCCATTGCTGATGCTGGCTTCTGGATGGATATTTAAAGGTCCTAAAGTGACAAGTTTCTATATTGTTCCTAGTTTGAGGCTGGAAAAAGCAGTTTTGCAGGATGGTAAAATTCCATGCCTGTGCTTTTTCTTCTTTGGAGAGGAACCAGAAGCATCGTCCGCCGAACAAAACATCTGTTTCACCAAGCCCATTAGAGCCTGTCTTCACAGTGCAATTTCCAAGTAAACATAATTATATCTCCTAGCATTAACTTGCTTTCCCTGTGTGTCCAGCAATACAGTGGAGTTAAAGAGCAGCTAGGAGTTAACGTGCTCGCCTTTTGCACTAAAAGATTGGGATTCCAATTCTTTTAAGTCATCCTGAGTGGAAATAATTTTGGCTTAGTTTCCTAAATTCTAATGGAAACTTGTCTACGTCTCAAGCTCTCATGAAGTTAGGCAAATTTGGCAATCTTCCCTTAGGAAAAGCAAACTGCTTCAATATAAGGGAGCTCCCATCAGGTTTCTGGCAAAAAGTTGCTGGGCTGTGGCTGAGTTTTGATGAGGGCCATTAGGACCACCAAAGCAAAGCACAGAAAGGCCAGTTCTCTGTTGGTAGAAAGGGGTTTAGTCCTCCAAAGCCAAGGGTCCAACTCACTAAAGCTCTGCCTCTCTGCGGAGCTGCCCTTAACGCGGCAGAGCTCCCACAAGCAGGAGGACTTGGTAGCGCGTGCTGGGAGTCAGCTGTGGTAGCGGCGCCAGGCCCTGCAGGAGGAGGTGCCGCTGCCCGGCATTAGGGCCTGCAGCAGTGACCCGGGCCATGTAGCTTAGTCCGGAGCAAGCCAAGCCCAGAGCGAAAGCAGCACCAAGTCCTGCGTGTCACAGCCCTCTGGTGCGGGGTTACATCCCCTAATCGAGCGCCTTCCAAGGGCTGGAACTGTGAGCTTAAGGCTGTATTTTTGTCTTCCTTTACCTCAGTTTCACCTTCTTCTGCAAGATGCACCCCCAGTGCTCGGTCTGTACTTCCTGGCGATCTAGGCCGCTTCCCCATGGGCCACGTGTCTCTCGCTGCTTCCTGTCCTTAGCCGCATCTTTGGCCTCTCCAGACCCTGTGTGCTCCTCCCTCCTCCCGCTGTGCTGCCCTCGTGCGCTGGGGCGCCCAGCGCTCGACCCCGCGCAAGCGTCTGCAGCACCTCCCAGCAAAGGGTTCATGTGCTGGCGCCCCAACACAGCGCTGTGCTCCAGCCAGAGGTGTTCAGTGGTCTTGTACCACAAAAGATGCTCTTGCCTAAGAAATTGCTCAAGGTCGTAAGCAATGGCTTATTTTAACACAAGTATTTTTCTTGGATCGTGGGAATAAAAACGGGAGGCGAAGACTTTACTTCCAAGAGTCCCGCAGTAACGTGGGGTCGGTACTTTGGCGCCGGCTTAGTGCCCTATGTGAAACTGGCTGGGTACTGGCAGCTCTTTGCAGCCCCAGGGGCCTGGGTGCTGCTTGTCACTGCTGGTGTTCACGGTGGCACATGTGAGCGTGGAGCTGCCATTTAGATACAGGTGCATCAACACCCGTATCTAAAAGTTCTTAAAATAAGTATCTTTAAGAAGTGATTACAATTATTACATTGTTATATAAAAATATCTAAACATTTAATGCATTGTACATAGAGCTTTTATTGTTGTAGCTAGCAGAGAGGTTTGTTTAAATATGTATTTTCTGCTGTGATTTTTAGCCTATAGGATTGCTAATCCAACATTAAAGGAGGCATTAAGATTAACCCTACCTGTTTCCACTGGCTCCCAATGCTTTGGGCACGTTTTCCTGCAGAGGTGCTGCTGGTTGTGCTCCACGGAGTCCCTGCCTGCCCCTAGGAGCCTTCATGTCTACACGGCCAGTCCTGCAGGGTGCTGGGTGTGAGCTGGGGCGGCCCGGCAGCTCTGTGATGCCCTACGGAGTTACCATTTGTGACTGCAGTGTCCAGCCTGTCTCAGAAAAAAACAAAATACTGTTTGACTTGGGACACCCAGCAAAACTGAACATGAAAATAGCCCTAGGAGTTCACACGTTCTACCAAAGTGTTATCATTCCTGAAGAATCACCCACACAGGCTGGGCTCTCTGATACCCAGCAATGCCCTCAGGAGGATTCTGCCCCAGAGGAGGGTCTGTCTTCAGAGGGAACCACTGAACCCTCAAGCAGTTGTTTTGACTTTTGCGTTTGTGGACATTTGAGCTGCGAAGGGCAGGGGGACCCATCTGCCTTGGCTGCCGGGTCCCAGTCAGGGCCCTGCAGCTTCACCAGGTGCCATTCACGAGGGTGAATTGTCTTGGACTTGCTGTTTTGCCTTTTTTTTTTTTTTTTTGCCATTTACCAAATGCAGAAACCTACCCAATACTCCCACACCAGTAACTTAGCCAATATACTGTATTACTGACTCACTAACTGGTGTTCCTGATAGCCTTTTTTGAAAGAAAAATCTTCTAGGATGTGAGAAAGAAAAAAAAAAAAAAAAAAAAGAAAGCCTTGGAATATTTCAAGCATGTTGCAGTCTGTTACAGTCACAACTGCTGGTAGGGTGCAAGCTGATGAAATAGTTTTAATGCCAGAAGGGCTTGACAAATGCTTGTAACTGACTGTGTGAGACGAGATTGTGTTGCAGCTCTGTAGCAGGTGGGCAAAGGGAAGGCATCGGGCTGGAGTTTTAGGAAGACGACTTGTTTTGGCTGCTTAATGTTCCTCCTCTCCATCCTCACAACAGGGCAGAGTGAGCTGCACTGGAAGGCTTATGGTTCAGGCTGTGAATCAAAGAGGCCGCAGTCCTCGGACACCTCCTGGTCAGCCTCATATTAGAAGGTACTTTATGACTTTTTTCCATGTGTTTGTTTTTAATATGTGTTTTGCAAAATTGTTATGATCAGTAGTGAATCTGAAGTAAGAAGCTAAGTTAGTGGAATGGCATACAGAAAGAAATTTCACCTCTGCTGCCTAAAAATTTCTGCATACTCAACGTGATAAGCAACCTTTGAATTTACATGACCTTTAAGTATTTTGTGCATCTTCTCTAACCACTCAGCCTTGAGACATTCCCGAAATACTCCTTATCTCCCTTTTTACACTGTAAGCTGCTGGGCAAGACCTTGTTGCTTACTGTTTAAAAAAAAAAAATCTCCCCTAACTGGGAATGGGGATTCTAGCACAAGTCTGTGCTTCCTGTGGTTTTTAGTAAGCATTCATGTAAAGAAATAGTAGAAATAATCCTATACCACAAAACTTAGATTTACATTTGAAATATTTCAGTAATTCAGTGGTTTCACTTCAGGTTTTCGTAAGGAATTAGGAGTCAGAAATAAAGTATTAAACTTATCTTTTGTGAAGCTTGTGATTAATTCACATCTAGATCTTTGGTTTAAGTCTTTGGACCATATAAGGGAATCTTTGCTTCAGAAAGCTTTGTTCATTACAGAGGTTTTCATGGGGCTATTTAAAACAGCTGAGACATCATTAGACTACACAAAAAAATCATTTAGGTTGACCAAGCAGAACTGCCTTCGAGGAGGTGCCAGGGCTCCAGTCCAGGTTTCCGTGGTGGGGAGGCACCTGCTCTGCTTAATGGCTATGCTGGCCAGAGAACCCCAGTGTTGGGTAACGATAACCTACGGAGCAGCTGGAATTACCTGTGAGCAACATGCAACTGAGAGACTTCCCTTGTAGCGGTTAGTGGTGATAGCGGCGCGTGTTACAGATAAGCCGGGCTCTCTGTCCCTCCTGATAGCTAGGAAGTTACCGGCAGGTAAAAGGGGCAGGTGCCCGTGGCAGGGCTGCAGGGACGGTCCCTGCCAAGGCCACGCAGGAAGGAGCTGCCGTGAAGAGCCAGGTGGGGCTGCATTAACCTGTGCGCACCTGGAGCGAGAGAAAAGGAAACAGCTGTGCAAAGGGCAAGGGAGATGCAGAACCGCGAGCAGCACCGAGCAGCTGCCACCCTGCGCCTTCCCGCAGGGTCAAACGCGCCTCTCTCTGTCGGCGGCAGCCAGAACCCTCGGGTGACAACAGGGGAGGTTTGTTTTTCAAACCCCTCCAAATGCAACTGAAACCTGAGGCTGCTTGTGTCGGGTTTTTTGTTTTCAAATTGCTGCAAGCCCTCAGGCACCTATGGTAGTTTTGGATGGGTACCCAGTAGGGTTATGCATTATAAATAAGGAATTTTCATTTAGCAGTTTAATTAAAATTAGAGCAAAGGGAATGCTCATTTCCAGCATGATTACCAGATTTGAAGGTCGCATCCTAATTAAGTTTGCTTTCCTAAGGTCTGTTTCTGCTAATCGTCAGCACAGCACTGTTTGTGTCTGGCAGCATTTCTCACTGTGCTCACCAGCCAGTCCTGCCTGACACTGGTGACATTTGAGCATGGAATGAACTGTATTCCTAAGGCAGGTTCCCACTGCTACCACGATAATGTGTCCCCAATACAGGGCAATGTTTGTCATAAATATGTTGCACATACTTCTGATAAGTGATGCTTCTGTGGCAATAAGGTGTCATATATGTGGAAGCAACACAAACTTGCTTACAAGTATAATTATTACTTTATTAGCTTTGTAATTTATTACACTATTAAGAGACTTTTTCCTGAAGTACTTTATATGCTTTATAGAATGTCTTTTGGCAGGAGAACTTACTGTTTTTAGCTTCACTGCTTTACAGCTATTTTAAAACATTGTCTTCACCGTTGCGTGTGTTTAACTTTTAATGACGCAGTTTTCTGCGTTTTGCTTCCCTTGCTGACGCGATGTGTGAACTGCTGCTGGGGCGAGCGCAGCCCTCAGGCACCTGCCTAGTGCGAGGCCAGCAGAGCCTCTAACGAACTAGATTTGAAAAGTGTGAGATTTAAGAAAGATCTAAAAGAAGAAATACTCTTACTGGCCTGCTCTGAATGAGAGGGTTAATATGAACATCATCTCCCTTACCCAAATTAGTGATGGTGGTAATATGCAGTTGGGTGAAGTCTTCCCTAGCCTCTTGCTCTCTGATGTTCCTGGTGCATTTCACTTCTCTGCAGCAGGGTGGGCGCCTCTGCGCTGCGCAGGGTGCACGGCTGGTGCCTGGCTCAGGGCTGCTCGAGCTGTCTGTGCAGTCTGGCGTCCACATCACAGCTTCTAATGACTCCCCAGTAATCCAAGGGTATTTCAGATTCTCGACAGTCATCGTTCCTAAACATCCGAAGTTTCTCCTTTAAAACCACAACATGTTTTAGAATAAAAACAACTCTAGGTTCACTTCTCCAGGTAAAGGCTTAAAAGTAGGGTGTGATTTTAGAAGAAATTTTATAAAGAAGAATGCATTACTTCTAACTGCAGGCTGAATGATGTTCTGATTTTGACTTTACTTCTGAATGTGTAATTTGAAAATCTAGTTAAAGAACAATTTGAGAAAATACCTCCAGAGGGGGGAAAAATATATATATATATATTTGGTCANGATTCTCGACAGTCATCGTTCCTAAACATCCGAAGTTTCTCCTTTAAAACCACAACATGTTTTAGAATAAAAACAACTCTAGGTTCACTTCTCCAGGTAAAGGCTTAAAAGTAGGGTGTGATTTTAGAAGAAATTTTATAAAGAAGAATGCATTACTTCTAACTGCAGGCTGAATGATGTTCTGATTTTGACTTTACTTCTGAATGTGTAATTTGAAAATCTAGTTAAAGAACAATTGAGAAAATACCTCCAGAGGGGAAAAAGAAAAAAAAAAAAAAAAAAAAAGATTTGGTCATAAATTCTTAGACTTTTAGTTATTTACGTATTCCCATTTCATTTGGTGTAGATTTCCAACCTATGATCCCAATTTTTACCATAGCTGCCTTTTTATGCAGCTGCAGCAAAATAGTGGCTTACAGATATATTTTTACATTTTTGTGGTTTGAGTAATTTAATTAATCTAATTAATTAAACCTCTTAGTAAAACACATATTAAGAAACACTACTTACTTGTCCCTTAGCAGGTTGTTATGAGCAGTACCTGCACAGGCTGCCTTCAGTGCAAGAAGCTGCTTAGAGGTGTTACCTTTACTGACATCTGAATAGCGCTTCTTCGCTGCAACAAGATGCTGCTGTGGGCAGCAATTGGGTCTAGAAGCAGATCTGCCGCAGCTGACTGGGCAAGGAGAAAAATGATCTAAAACTTTGTCTTAATGACAGGCTTATTTTAATTTCTGAATCACAGCAATAGAATATTTTCAATTGCAAACAAAATTAGACTTAGGCTTAGATAAAGATTCAACAGATAAATTAACAGGCAAAACTAGTTGATGCTGGAGAAGTATTTCAGATGCTTATGTCAGCATCAAAATACAGAACTGTATTTTTGATGCTTATGGTTGAACTGCTGATGTGTACTATTTTGGGGGTCAATTTTTTTAATAAACTTTTATGGTACTTTTATTAAGAATAGTTTACAGATGAAAGTTTTTATTTCTATTTCTCAGAAATGAACCACATTTCAGTGACTTTGAAAATGGTCGGCAGTATCTCAAATAAAAAGACCTGCTAAATAAGGAGTAAATATCCCAAGCAGTTACACTTTAATTCACAGAATTTTCTGTATGGTCTTCAGTAGTGTAAAACTAGAGAAAATGGAAAATAAGTCTATATGGAAAGTCTTGTCTTAAGCGAGATGTGCTATCTTCTAGCTGCTCTTTGTTTTTCTGAAAAGTAAACATAATTATAGAGAGTACATTTACTTTCTGGTGTAATCAGCAACAGTGAGAGGCTTAACTACACAGAATATGGGAGATGGGAAGTTGACGCATGCTAAAGACCTAACCGGCTTTAATTTGGATTTTGATAATTTGATTCTAATGAATTCTAAAGCAAAAATACTATATCAAAATTATTATTTTAAGTGTAATTATTTTGTAATAGAATTGCTTTCTAGGTTATATTTTGCTGCAAGATGTGGCAATTCATTTAAAGTAATAAGGACTCATGAAGTCTCATATTTGTCTCAGTCTGAGCTAAATGCCACCAGTATTTGTGTGTAAATGGAGAGTGCTAATACTATTGTCAAATAAATGACATTTAAAACAATATGGTAAGAGATTTTAGTTTTTGTGATTTAGCCTGGAAAAAAAACATTTACCTTTATTTCATGTTATTTCAAGACCACGATCTCGCTCAAGGGACAGTGGTGATGAAAATGAACCCATTCAGGAACGATTCTTCCGGCCTCATTTCCTGCAGGCTCCTGGAGACCTGACTGTGCAAGAAGGCAAACTCTGCCGAATGGACTGCAAGGCAAGTGCCACACAAGGGCTGACAGCCGCCTGCTGGGCCTGTTAGCTGAGTCAGAAAACAAGTTAGATAATTGTGGCTCTTTTGGTGGTGTTTTGTTTTATTTCTCAGCAATTTAAGCTATTGGCAGTTACAGTAACTGTCAATAGGTTAATTAATCTTGCTGCTTATCAGTAAGTTGGCAATAAAAGGCTCTCCTATCCTCTAGTGAAAGTGCTTCTGGCAAGTCCTGGAGCTCACAATAACCTGATTTTTACCATTGAGTGGTGGTGCAGGGAGGGGTAAATACTGTAAACACAGTGGGCTTCTCAATTTTCACTGAGAAGTTAAATATCCCCTGAAAGTTTCAGAGTCTAATCTTGATTTATAACTTTGTCCAAGTGAATTAATTAAGACTCAGACTTCTGTTTACTTTATGCGGATATATATGGGAGCATGTGTTTGCTTTCAAGCAGTACCTGCAGCAAATGGCATCACTTTCAGCTGCGCAAGTTTGGTTCATGCAGATCAAGTATAAACCAGTGCAGACAGCACTGCCATTAACAAGTGCTACCTAAGTGGAACAGAATTTAAAGATCGTTGATTAGGTCTCCAGCATCCCTCAGTCTACAAGGTTTCCACAAGAAATTAATCTAGAAAAGGACGTCTCTAGCGGATCTCTAGATGTCCCTTCCAACCTCAGCCATTCTGTGATTCCACATGAAGAGCAAGCAATTGCAGAAAGACAAAAGGTGTCACCCTGCCTTTTGTTTTGCAATGTGTTATTATTTAGATCCTAGAGTGTCCAAACACTGATTTTCTTCAGTCACACCCATGAAACACGATGTTAATTCCAGGAGTTGGCCAAAAAGTAAGTAAATGAGTACAGCCCACCCGTGTGTAATTCAGGGTAACTGAGACCTTTCAATGTTGTGGTACCCCTGCACTGGCAGACACAGCCAGAGCTCTCCCAGGTGATGTCAAGATAAGATTCTCCCGTGTTGTGCAGCCCAAGCCCATCTCCCACTCTTCTGTTGACACTGAAGGTTAGCGGATTGCCAACCCCCGACCTGAGCTGGCAACTGAACGGCCGGCCGATTCGCCCCGACAGCTCCCACCGGATGCTGGTGCGCGAGAACGGCGTGCACTCCCTCATCATCGAGCCCGTCAGCACCCGCGACGCCGGCATCTACACGTGTGTTGCCAGCAACCGCGCCGGGGAGAACACGTTCAGCCTGGAGCTCGTCGTGGCAGGTAATGGCTTCACCCTGAGCTTCCGTGCGTCCTGGGCATGGGGACACGCGAAAGGAAGATAGAAGTGCAGAGAAATGACATGACTGGGAGGTGCAGAATTAAATACATATATGTGCACATGTGTGTATGTGTGTGTGTGTGTATATATATATATATATATATATATATATATTTTAGTGTGTTTCTGAAAGAAAGACTACGTTTTCATAGACTAGTGTCAACATTACTGCAATCTTTGTTTTCACAGCTAAGGAAGTGCACAAAGCACCTGTGTTTATAGAGAAGCTACAAAACACCGGCGTGGCGGAGGGCTTCCCCGTGCGACTGGAGTGCCGGATCTCCGGGGAGCCGTCTCCTCAGATATTTTGGAAGAAGGAGAATGAGTCACTCACATACAACACTGACCGAGTGAGGTTAGAACAACTTATCTCCCCATATATAACTTCAATGATCATTTATCCTGTAACATAAATGAAAGTCTAGAAGGTCATAAGAATGTGTTGTGTGAGTAGCAACTCATAAATATTGACTAGTTGTTATAATACTTTATAACATTTACTCAAACTTGCTGTCAGGCTGGTGACAGAGCCAGAATTAATGTATTAGTTCTTTTCTCCAGCCTTGTATTTAAAATAGTATCTTTGCACCTTAACCAAATTGAGAAATAGTTTTTCTCTTTTAGACTTAAGGCTTAGAGAAATTTTCTGGCAAAAGCCTAGACTAAGTAAAGCTGTCTGCTTTCAGCGGGGACCTGGATTCAGCACTCCACTCTGCAGCTAGGCAAGCAAGTTTCAACAGTAAAGAACTTTCTTAGCTGACACTAGTGGAACATATGCAGTATTGGTGCCACGGCAAAATCCCTGCCAAGAAGCAGAGGAAGAGCTGGGCCCCCCAGCACCGCCTCCCCCACTCCCTGGGCTGTCACCTGGTGCGGGTACCTGGTGCTCCACGTGCACAGCAGTGAAGGGCTTCACTGCCCTGCAGGGGGAACCAGCTGCATGGGGGAATGGGAACTCCAGCGGAGCTGGCTGTGCGCTCCGGCTCGGTCCTAAATCTGTCTCTCTGTCTCTGTCTGTCTCTGTCTCACACAAACACACACACACACACACACACACAAAACTCCTTTTTTACTCCCTCTATTGTAACTCCATATAATGTTATATATTTAGAAAAAAAAATTAAGATCTACAAACTTGTCATCAGTATTTCATAACATTTTGCAAGAATGTTTAAGAGGAAACTCATGATTTCAAGCAGAAATGTTTTAAGGATTCTGTAACAAATTGTTGCTATCTTTCTAAATAACTAAGATTATTTCAGTACCTCATTCCTCAAGTCAAGCCTTTTATAATTCTCCTCAAAAGTCAGGGTAAAGTCTGACTTCCGTACTACTTAAATTGTATTTCTATATTTTAACCATGGAAAAGAGGTTACTTGAAATATTTTTGTTGCTTAATTTTTAATATACATTAACAATATTATTAAATTACCAAATATAGAATTCCATGTTTTATTTTCTATTCTGCTAATTTCAGAACAAGTTTCATATTAATTAAAGGTGGACTATAAATAATCTGTAACTAGGACTAAGTCTGTTTATAATGTCATTATAAAGTAGTCTATGATGGTTTGTGTTTCAATAGTGATTTGTGTTTCCTCTGTTTAGCATGCACCAGGATAACTACGGCTACATCTGCCTGCTCATTCAGGGCACTACGAAAGAGGACGCAGGCTGGTACACCGTTTCAGCTAAGAACGAGGCTGGCATCGTGTCCTGCACTGCCAGGCTGGATGTTCACAGTAAGTGACAGACACTCATGTGGTCACGTTAATCCCCACAAAAGCAACAGTTTCAAAATTTTGGGTTTATTCACAGAATGGTTTACAGTGGTCTCTCTTTCTTTCGTTTATAGTTTCTCCTCAATAGTTAACAATCCACATCAAGACAAATGTTCTGTGTCAAAGTACATTTCGCCACCCTTCAGATGTCTTTAGCACAATGAGCATGCATTTTTTTTTTTTGGCTTAGTGTATTAAACATAGTGAATTAACAATAGATAAGGGCATGATTACCTTAATTTGGTGATTATTACTATTGCTGTGCTAGCTCTTCCCTAACCTTTTGTACTTAGTCTATAATACACCTGTGAGAGCTAACAGAAATGCAGTTTTCTTAAGGCTTTCTGCTTAATCAGTCAGTTAATTCCAATTCCAGTGCAGTTCTATCTATAATGAATGTTTTCTTCAACCAAATTTTCCCACAAGTTATTTCATAAGAGTAGTAAATGCAGAAAGGAAGCTGAGTGTACAGGCTGGTTTCTGCGCTGGCAGGAATGTGAATTACACATGATGCTCAACATTCTCCAGGATACAGGAGCTGGCAGCGGCAACCAGATGATGTCCTTCCATATGCAACAAATAATAGGCCTGCCACTGTACTACACAGAAACAAGTACCTTGCTCTTCCCCTTTTGAATGATAGAAGGTATTAGGGTGCACAACTTTGGGGGAAAAAAATACAAAAGGAATGAGGGGAGAAAGCAATGCCAAAGGAAGGTAACAAACAGAGAAGCTCTTGTTTGTACTTGCCGTGCTTAAACGGGAAACTAGGTGCAGAGTGGGAGGGAAATATTAAGAAATCAAAAAAAACTCGTCTTATTATGCTTTTTTACTGCTCAGGAATTAATACCTTCTTAACAAATGATTGACTGTGCACCAGGCACACTTTGCTGAAGCCATCAAGATGGTTGAATTAATTGTATTGTGCTTTTTAAAATCTACAGCTCAGTGGCAGCAACCGCCTCAGACTACCAAGCCAAAGAAGGTGCGGCCCTCAGCCAGTCGATACGCAGCACTTTCTGACCAAGGACTAGACATCAAAGCAGCTTTCCAGCCCGAAGCAAACCCAGTCCACCTGACGATGCCGTCTGGCCTGGTAGAAAGCGATGATCTGTAGGCCCGAGCTGCCATCTCCATCTTTCTTTGAAAGCAGAAACACTGAAAGCCATTGCCTTGACCAATGATACTCCTATGTCACTTTATGCAAAGGCAGACACCTTCAAGTACAAAAGGTAAACAAGAAACACAACAACCATATATTCCTTATTCATTATACCAAATTAGAAGAATAGATAGATAATGAATAGAGATGTACACATTGCACAACAAATCACATTCACCAGCTCCTTATACCTAAGTTGCTTCAGCTCTTATAAATAACCCTCTTCATAAAGGCCAAACTACTACAGTGAGACAGACTTTTCAGAAGAAAACACTATTTATCACTACATGCCTTCATAAGCAACAAGCAGATGTTACACAGTCATAATGGTGCAAGATTATTTTATTTGAGGCCATTAGATCACAAATGTAGTTCTAAAATGGCAATACATTCTGACAGCTACAATGAACAAGTGCAATACTGTAGGAATCAAACAAGAAGGGACAAGGAAGAGAAATGTCAGCAAATGCTGTATCTCTGCAAACTGCTTTTTGTTCTGCAATGAAAAAAAATACCTTAAATGCTGTTCATATGGGCAATCCTATAATGAAACATTGACACCATCATTTTTCTTATTTTTCCTTTTTGCCATCCAATAGGAGGCTTATTTAAAACATACAGCAAAACTAATTTAAGCATAAATAACGTTACTTCTTCAAGATAAAGAGGAACAAGAGCTGAGTGTAGTAAGAGTCTACTACAGACTATAAATCATAATACCCATATAGGAAAAATGCCAATATGAACCACTGCATTCAGTTACTGCAGGAGGAGGAAGACAGGGCAAGACACGAGTGGGATGTAGTGGATTCCTTGAAAACATCCTGTAATGCTAGCGTGCAAACACCTGCAGTGCCAGGGTCCACTCAGAACCAGGGAGTTATGTGTGGGACATCGGACTGGTTAGGGATGGTGTGATGTGTGTGAGGATTTTAGAAATGTACTGTAAGTGAAAAATGGGTTGAGACTGCAATATGAGTTTAAATGACAAGCATACACCACAAGTGATAGGTTTGCAGATTGGAGGAAAGTAGAGAATGAAGCTGGACTACAACAAAATTAGTGCCTTATTTTTTTATTTTTCCTTCTTAACACAGCCCTTGTCTCTGGCAGGTTGTTTTCTGGTTGTTCTCCTCCCTCTTGTAGGCTACTAACACCTCTTCTAAGGGGTAGGGTGTGCATGTAGTAGGCCCACACCTGCAGGCTACTTTCAGAATGCAAGACAAACCCACACCAAACTGGAGCCCTGCCTTGTCTAACCCGACTAGGCAGTTTTAAATTAGAACCAAATGAATGCAAGAGGAAGGGGAGGGAGGGAGGGAGGGATGCAAGATCTAGTAGGCCCGACAAGAAAAATGCGCATTTGATGGTACGAGCATATTTTGCCATGACAGGAAAACACTGTATTCCTTATATGAAGCACATATATGGTATCTTTCATTATTTATAATAAAAGTGTTGAAATCTTTTATCTCAGTTCAGTTATTCAGAAGTCCTGTACTTAGGAGTTTTTTTAAATTTTGTAATTGTGTACACCATATATTGCATTACAGCTATACGTGTATTGCTTTGTACGTACACAGTTTGTTTTGTTTCTTTAGCGACTAATAAACTTTAGCACATAAGGTAGTACTATTCTATGCAAACTGGTGCCGGATCTGCCCAGTTACGGGGATCGCTACTCTAAATTAATGTCATAGTCATATGGGAATAATCTGATTATCTTCTAGAACAGGATTTCGTATAACTTGCCAAATTTTTCTTGACTGTGACATGCTAATTTACTTTTTGTTTAGCTTCACTAGCATTATTTTGCCACCTTTTATTTGTATTTATAAAAATGTACTATCATTACTTTGGATTGTTGTGCTGATATAATGTGGGTTTAACATCAATAAATATTACACAAAGAGAAAGTTTTTCTTCTGGTAAAGGCTATTACCTGTTTCAGTACAAGCATGCAAGTATAAGAGTTAGAAAATGTTAAGTATTGTGAACACAGGTGAAATTAGGGCTAGATGAAGTTTCTAAAAAGTGATCAGAATCTGTTCCTCACAATACTTCCCCCGTGAAGAGGGAAACTTGTTTAAGCAAAATAGAGGAATGGGACCTATAGATTTGGAGAACTCTTTCAGAGTGAAAGTACCTGAAGATTTTTTTTTAATAACCTGACATTCCTGGTCCTACTGAAGTCAATGAAATTTCATCTACTTACTTAGAGTAACTCTGTCTTTGGCAGTAACTGATCTCTTGTGAGCTAGTGAAGATGAGGTCATCATCACTTTTTGCCTCTGTATATACGTGCATGCATACACTGGAGTAGTAAATCACATCTCTAAGGAGCAAAGTTGTTTTTATGAAAACATTCAGCTGTGCTGTTACCTAGTTACTAAGGCTGTTTGGGTTTAAAAATTCAGAGACAGAAGTGCAGCACAAGCGAAGGACATAATTTTTTTAGCCAAAAACTGAAATTCCTGGAAGCATCAAAGTAACTTTCAGAAGTTCAATCTACCTCCACAAACTCCAAAGATACAGAATATAAACTGCAAGCATACTTGAATCATTTGATAGAACCAGAATAAGAATCTTTCTGCAAGACTTTAGGTTTAGCTACAGGATGACTTTTTAAGTTATTTAGGAAACTTACCATCTGTATTTAAAACAATTCACCATACGATGCAAGAGTAATCAGGATAGACTGTATCCTGAAATGTAAACAGAACTCTTTCAAGAGTTACATGCTGAACTCCACACGCATTAAGTAAAAAAGTTAGTTGTTCTGTTTAGTTGGTTGACTACCTTAACATAGCATAAGCTTTAATGCAGCACAAGCAGCAATTAGTTAACATATACATGTTTTGGTCCCGGCCAGTTAAAGGCTGAGGACCAGTCTGAAACTGTAGCTTAGGAACTGTAGGTTGTTTCTAGGGATTCCCTTTCAAAGGCAGTTTTCATTCACTTTGTATGTTAATAAATGCCCCACTCCTGGCTATGCAACGCAAGCGGGCGCACATCACGGTGCCTGGGAGCAGCCGCGGGCTCCAGCCGCTCAGCAGCCAGCCGAGCCCAGCTTTGCGGGACACCCCAGTGCTGTGTGGAGAGAAAACATCCATGCGGGCACACACAGTGACAGCCACTCCACTTTATGATGCTGTACATGGAAGGAGGAGAATTTCCCTGCATTTAACTAGTTCACCTGAACTGGCTAAAATCAAACAAAACCAAAAAGAAAATGAACCAACCAGCGCTCCCCTGTACCTTTTATTTTCTGTTTGAAATGAGCCATGAGTGCTTAAGGCCCATTTTCATCAGGCAGATGAAAATACAGCTATTCCAGACAGCACACACACAGTTTAACCTGTCCCAGAGCCGGACGATGAGCAGAAGGACCAGCACAGCAATGATCTCAGCAACTGTAAAGAGGCAGCAGAATCAATTTCAACCCAATAGCTCTAGGAAAGAAAAGCCTGTTATAAAATAACTGTGCTGCAATAGGTAAACACAGGGAATAGCCAAGTCTTGCAACTGCCTTCACTTTCTAGTTCTAGAAAGCACATAACTGGGCCAGAAACAGCTGCAGAAAAAACAGTAACAGCCCATGGCCACTACTCAGACTGGTTACATCACGTACAGCAGAAGCACTACACAGCTTATCACACTGAATTGGGAGCAGGCTTGGTTTTTCTTTCTTTTTTTTTTTTTTTTTCTCCTCCAGAAACCTTTTTAAATACTAAGCATATTTCCAAGTTTTCTCAGTCAACTTCTAGCCTAGACATCTCAGAAAGAGTGTGTCTAAAAGGGGAATTTGCTTAGGGCACACATATTGCCAAGGACACCACCTCTGTAAGCTACTGCAGAAAATGTTACACCTAACTAATAACATTTCCTATAGCTCTAGTCTGTTGCAGATTAAGCACTATAAGATTCTGGAGTGAGGTATTACCTGCAGTGTCTGTTTGAGCCACTGGTGAAGCCTTTGGTGGGAAAGAGCTAAAAATAAAACACAAGTTATCACAGTACTCAGCAGTATAATGCTGCTTTCTATTTCTGTCTAACATACTGTTAATTCACTTCCTCCTGCAATACTGCCCAGTCTGATTCACTGCATAGTTTGTAATACTTTTAAGCTACAGTATAATTTTTCCCTTTCTTAAATTCTATTAATTTTATCTGCACAGTCACTAATCATTTATTACTTCATGTATAATTGAACTGTATAATAAATAAAATCCTGAAAAAAATTATTTCCTCTATCAGAACTGTGAATAAATCCAAAGCTCTTACGCTGTCACCTGAGGTATGCAACTGCAGCAGTTTTCTCAAGAGTCTCTTTATGAAAAGTTCCAGATCCTGACTTCTACTAGAAAAAAAAAAAAAAAAAGAACAGGAATTACATAGTGTAGATTTCCAATTTGAAAAAATGACATCACACTATTAAATAGACTTTATCAGTTATTTCCCTCTAATGTCTTGCATACAAAAAAAAAACAAAAAAGCAGTCAAAAAGCCTAATAGATAAAGGTCTCTTAAATCATTATCTTTAAACACTTTTGTACCCTTCTAAGTTTTCTAAAAGGGCAGCAAGTTCATTAACAAACCAACTTCATCACAGCAGAACAAGATTTTCATTTGTAATTTTTTTTTTTTTGTGCAATATAAGCACATCTAAGGCAAAGCAAAGCTACGTCTGGGAATCATCCCTCTAAAATAAGGTGCTTGGGGTCAGCCTCCACTTCCGAGAAGGGGCGCCAATCAGCTCCAGTGTCGAAATGCTGCTTCCAGGAGCTCAACTTGAGCGAGTGGCCTTTGCACAAGGCCAGGAGTGCTGACCCCGGGGAGACGCGGAAGAGCTTGGACACCTCATGTGGGGTGGAGGCGGGAGGGAACAAAAGGTTATTGCTCATCTTGTTACAGAAGAGGGTCACCAGTGTTTCCACTGCCCTTGTTTAGGAATGCAGATCTTGTCCTGGTTTATTTTGGCTGAAGACAAAGTATTCAGAAGCAAACTCCCACTCAGTGTCACTGAACTGGAGCTGGAAGCCAGAGAAAGCTGACAAAAGAGCATAGTAGATCATTAATCTGCAATAATATAGCAGAGAAACAATTCCTATTTGCTGAGGCTGTTAAAGGAAGGGGAGATCAAATGAAAGGAGCTTTCTAGAGGCAAACTGGATTTTTTTTTTTTTGGCAATACCCTTCACAGACAGGTTCAACTGAGTATTTCTGAATTATTTCTTATGAACAAAATGCATCTCACAAACATATAAATAATATATTGGATTTCCAGATGGAAGGACAGCAACTGCATTAAGAAACCAGATTAACTGCATTTACCATAGTACGTAATAAGCACTACTGAAAGCCAGATAATAGGGACACAATATCAGGAAGAAAGACCCCCATGATGTTAACAGAAGCAAAGATTTTTTTTTGCAGGAAAAAAACAAAACAAACAAAAAAACCATTAAAAGCTGCCAGCTTTGCAAAATCATGTACCTAAATTAAACCTCATTCACCCCATAGTTTCAGATGAATAACATACCTTTATAGCACAGCAGAAATACAGCAAAAGTTCCCTCTGGTACCCTGAAAACTATAGCTGAGGTACAACCCTACAGCAGTAGCCTTCCTATAGACAAGCCACAAGCAGGTACAGCAAAAGGATGCAGACAGCATCTCAGGGCCGAGGGGCAGCTACACGCACCACACAGCATCCCTGTCACACACAAAGGAAACAGCTCTCTTCTTCTTCCCCCTAGGGTTACAGGAAGTTTTCGGCAGAAATACATTAACTAGCTTGATATATAGCATAGAATACTGACAGCAACAGGGAGTAAAATGCAAAGAAACTGTTAATAGGCCTTCAACATATGGGTGGAGATGTGTTCACAGCACAACCTGCAGCATGCAGGTGCAACACACACATTTAGCAATGCCAGCCTGTGAAATGCAGAGTGGAAGAGCTCTGCATGCAGGGCACAAAAGCCAAGGTGCCACACCAGTGTGCCTCCACAGTGCCACAGTCCTGTAGCCCTGTGCCCTGCAAACAGGCAGTAGCCAGTAAGCTCAGAAGAAGAAAAGTAGTAACAAGTAGAGAGTACTGGTCACAAAAAAGCATGTCATAAATTACCTCAGATTCTTCCTTAAGGACCAATTCCATGTGGCCAAGATGACATACACAGGCAAACAAAAAAAACATAAGGGCAGTTACTGCCATGCTGTGCCTAGGAGATCCCAGTTAGACCATAATGATAGCAAGTGAAAGTTGGTGGTTTCCACTTGCCTGTTGTTTCAACGTTTGAAACCATCATACCCAAAATGGCAATTTGTTACGAGATCTCCAACTAGCCAAAGCAATCCTAGTTTTAAACAATAGTAGAGAAACATCAATTTCCATTTCAGAATTTGAGATTATAATGGTAAAGTACACGTAAAGAAGCTGTTCTTCTCTATGAAACAAACTAACACAATGATATCCCAGATCTTTATAAATATAAACTGCTAATATGGAAAATAAAAGCATAAAATAGTGGAAGTGTTGTTGTAGCAATACTGATCTAAATATATCAGGCAAGTTGGAGGTAATATTAGTTATTAACTCAATAGATGTAACCACAGCAAATACATGCCCTTCTATGGGTCTGAAACTGATATAAAGTGTAGGTGAAAAAAATGTACTATGTCAATCTGGATTTAACAGAGTTCTTACTTACACACGCAGTAAGGACAGGAAATGATCCTTGAAGACTGTTTTCTCTCACTATACTTGCCTCTTTTTCTTTACTGATTATGTGAAGTGATGTAGCTGGTCTGGAAAAGCTCAGTTTTAATTAATTTTACTTCAATGAGCAAACTATGTTATGCAGCATGACTTTTCTTGAAGTGCAACTGCAGCAGTGATTCACATTTCAGTTTCATGCACTACCAGCCTCTTATCCTGTGCAACAGATCAAGGCAGGAAAATCTGGCTAACAGCAGTGGCTAACAATTATAATGTCTTTTATCTGTCAACAATATTGTGGTATTTTGAAGGCTGGGATATAGATATCCACATTCTATGAAGATTTCACGTGAACTCAATAACGAAGTCCTTGCAGTCTTACATCCCAAAATAGTGTAGAATATATGGATTTCCATTTCAGAAAACTTATTGTAGCAATGCAAGTTTTAAACTTTTAATCTAAGCAGGCAATTCCACTTTCTTTCAACTATATAGATATATTAATCAAGTAATTCCCAATATAGTGTCTTAGGATAGACTGCCCTCAGGAGGCCACAAAGAAATCACCTCATGGGATATCACATACACAGGAGGCATTTACATATTTTGGCTACAATAAAACAAGGTTTTTAAAAGCTGTTTATCATTACATCTCCTGCATACAGCTGCACCATTCAAAAACAATTAACTGCCCACCAACAGCATAGGCACCTTGCTAGAAGTTGTTACAATGATAACAAATTGTGATACATCCTTCCTTAAAAAGTAAAAAAAAAAGTGGGTTCAATTCAGTGCGGTAAAATCTATATAACTTACAAACATGTCTCCCAAGAGGAAAAAGCAAGGCTCCCTTGACTATGTGACCTAGCTGTAGGAAAAGAAAAACAGTAGAAAGAGTAGTTCATCATCTTCCCAAATGCTGTAAAAGTACTGGAAAAGATGCAAAATAACTTTCTAGGCCTACGATGTGCCCCAGAGATTACGTACTGCCGAGAAAAGACAAATCACACAACCTAAAAAGTTTCAGCTGAATCAATTTTAGATTTTTCAAACATGGCATTGCCAAGGTGGGACACATGAAGAAATAAACACTGTAACACACAATCTTCTTTGTCAGTTTATCCTTTGCGAAGCAGGAACCTAGATGAAACACATAAATAAAGCAGTAAGTGAGAGCAGTTTACTGTACAAGAGAACTGACTGGTGAGTTATATTCCAAATGCAAAGGTGCCTTGATGGCGTCTAGAAAATCTGGAGACGTGGCTGTGTGGGTGCCACTGACACAGGCATGAGAAGAGATTTGCAGTAAAATGCGCCTTAAGTTAAGGAGCAGACTTGAAGAGCAGTAGCCTCCTTCAAAATAATCCCAGAGCAAGGTGAAGAACGCAGATTTCAATGGATGCCTGAAAAGAGAAGTTGAGGAAACACATATTCCCTAGGATCTAGAGGAACTGTTAGAACAGTGGGAATCTGTTAAACAGCTCATTCTACACACAAAAAAAAGCAGCAGAATGGCAGCGCTTAATAAGAAATTACAGGAAGGTATTAAGCACTATAGTAAGTGAAAACCATCAGATGAAGCACACGCTCTGTTCTTCTATGAATGGAATTATAAAAACGTTGTATCTCTAGTAAGAGAGTAGACACATTTTCAAAATTCAAATGAGGAATCATAAAATCAAGCACACAATCCTACTGAAGAAGGAAAACACACACACACATAAAGTCCGTATGTAGAGCTTGCACAAATGCTTCAAGCACAAGATGAGAACTTTAATGTCTGGTTTTAATCAGGAGATAGTGACATAATAGGCACATCAGTACCATGATGGAAATAAGATAAATCAGTACATATATATATATACATATGTACTGATATATATGGATATCCTGAGAGAGGTTACAGACAACAAGGCAGAAAACAGAACTGTAATGACAGCTTTCAGCTATCAGTAAGTTGGGTAAACGTTGCACCAAAGATGCCTAGATTATATTTTGTAATACATGGTTGTTTTATGCAGAGAGCCAAGGACTCCCAACTCTGGCTGTGGTCCCCAGGAGTGTATAAATCCTGCCTTAAATGTTATTTGCAAAGACTGACTTTGTAATGGAACTCTATTTCTACAAGGACACTGACCAAGTTTATTAATAAAGGCAACAAACATCTATTGTTGCATTTCCTTTCCAAAAAAAAGGAGCAACATAAAAATATGGAAATATGTTAAAATGAAACTAAAAGGACAAGTCAAAAAAATAGAAGATATAATGCTTCAAAACAACACAGAGATTTTACATATTGAATTTTCACTAGGTCTTTAAATATTGACTTTAAATATATAGTGCCAATATACTACTTTTGTGGGAGGAAAAGAAGGGGAAGAAGAGATGGAGAGATCTGGCATGGATTAACAGCAGGAAGAAGCCAGAAGTCAAAAAACTGACCGGCTTCAAAAAAACAGTAGTCTCATTTCAGCAGGTGGAGGGAGTCTGTCATTGAAAGTAAAAGTTACAGACAGATCAGCATTTAGGTAATTTCCAAAAAGACATATAAACTGAACACCGCATTAGAAACAGCTTCTTGTTCCTCAGCATATGAGCAGATGATCAAAATAAAAAGACAGGGGGGCAAGACCATAGGGGAGGGAGAAGAAAAGCAAACCCTGAAGTTAGTTCCTTGCATCAAAGTAAAACAGTAGAAAAACAGGTTATAGAGCAAATAGAGACAAACTGCCAAGGCTGAGTGGTATCACTCTGGAATTCTGAAGGAAATCAAGTAACTGCAGTGTGAAACTGCTCAGATAAAACTGACTGTGTCATCAGAAAAGTGGAATTTGGTTGAAGTGACATGAGATTTTGTGGAATTTTTCCAGGGGAAGGGGTATTTTTTAAAGAGGTAGATTTCAAAGAGATCCAAGAAAATACAGATTAATTATCTGTTCTCTGTTCACAGCAAACTGCCAGAAATTGTTCTAAAGGCATATAAGCAATTAGATAAACATACTGAGGGAAGTCAGTGTGACTTTTGTACAGAGAAGTCAGGTTTTACAAACATATTAAAGTACTTTAAAAGGCTAAGAGAGCATGTGAGTAGGGAAGGTTAATTAATACAGCACGCCTGAAAAACTAAAAGACATCTGACAAGTTCCCTTACCAAAACACATTAAATTATATCCTGGATGCCAAGAAGATAGATCATCTTATCAGTAATATATTAAAAAGAAAAAAAAAAAACAAAAACCACCACCAACAACCAAAAGAATAAAAAGAGAAAGCGTATGAATTTATGGTCCCTCTTTTCTAAAGGCATAGATCACCAAAAGAATCCCACAGATGTTTTCCAGGCTAGTGCAGTACAACATACTTCTAAGTGGTTTGAGACAGCAATTTCTAAAGCTACACTATCTTCTGTAATGCTAATTTGCTAATTTACTCAAGTTACTCAAATCCCTTTATTCGATAAAGGGATAAAAGACTGAAATAAAAGGTGCAGAGTCATTTCACTAGTTGAGAAATATGTCTTAAAACCAGCAGATTAAATTCCCTGTAGATAAATTAAAACATTTCACATCAGGAGGAAGAGGGAGAGGATCAGTACTAAATACACACACGAAAAAATCAGCTCCAAATTGACAGCTATTCAGGACTGAGTTGTACTGCATACACAGATTTCTTAGATTCTAAAAATATAAGCTTAATGGTCAGCAAAAGGTAGAATAATTAGTCTTTTTGGAACACAATATAAAAAAAAAAAACATGCTTTCTGCTTTAGAACAATCCAAAGAATACTATTAGCAATTCCACCTGCTCTTCCCTTATTGAGTCTTCAGTTTGAAACAGAAACAGTCAAGGAAGGGTATGACAGAAGTCTACAAATTCAAGGGTGGCATGGAGACAGCACAAAGGGTTTTTATGATCATGATGATGATCTCATCAAATATGCAAACCAGCAAATCAGCAGACCTCAATCAGAGCTAACAAATATCAATCACAAATTTCTGGAGGATTCAAGAATATTCCACAGAGACGTTATCACGCTCTTGATCTGTTACCCACCCTATGCATTCACAACTACTACCACTGTCTGAGGCCTAACACCGGTCACCAGTTCCAAACACGCATATGGTGTGTTCTTAGTGTATATGTACACAGTAAGTTCTGAAATGGATTACTACTGGTTTCAGTTCTAATCTACCAGATTGAACAAAACTGGAAAAAAGAAACTTTTCAAAATATGATTTGAAGGCTACCCACATCTCATTCAGGTCCTATAGCATACCCAACAATTACAGTAGCAAAAAACATAATAAGTGTTGCAACATTTTGACAGTGTTAAGCAGCAGCATATTGAGACTCTTACCAAGATGTCATCCCAGGTGTTAATCACAAATATAAAGCGAAAGTTTTATTACTAATAACTTATGCAATGAAAAAATGGATGATAATAACTAGGCCCAGATCTCACTAATAAGGAATTGCTTTTAGTCTTTTAAGTTTGGCTCATGGTCAAAATGTGTCACACAATCTTTGCTTGTAAGATACTGAAGACAGGTATGGGCAGCAGCCAACTTACTGACATACTATTGCTTAACTAGTAAAAATGGGATTACCAGCTGTCTTCTGTCACCTTCAGTGCCCTCTGAAAAAAAAATCTATGCTTTGGCCAGTTCCTCCTAATACAGAGAAAGAAAATTATCAATTTTATTTTGGTAAAGAGCCACAGATTCCACATAACTTTCTGTATCAGATAACACTACTCAACAAAAAAGTAGCAGTAAGATATGGACAGGGCTACCTCTAGTGATATTTTATATTCCACACTGAACAACATGATTACCTTTAAGATCCTTGAAAATATAACCATTCCTAGTATCATTTGTAAATACTTATCATCAAGAAACTTGATCATACACTGTTTTCTGGCACAGAGACAAAACTTCTCAGCTGCACAAATGAAGAAAATCTCAGACTTTAAAGTCTTCAAGCTATCATCAGTGAGATCTCTTCTTTCTGCACTTCAGTTTGTGCCAAAAGGGGAAATAATTTCAAAAGCTGAACCAACATCTGGATCATGATGCAATGAACTGGAGCTAAGAAGTAAAGGTCCTAAACCGCACTCATAGTTTTCTTCAGAGAAAATAAAAACAACAGCTACCAAAAAGTTCTTGATCTCATTTGAAAAGCCTGAGGTCAAACTTCTGGTAATATTTCAGCAAAAGAAGAATAATCAAGATTGTCTACACTTGAATAATTACTCTGCTTCAAAAGCTACTTTGAATAAGATAAATAGCTATTTTATTGACTATATATAAATATTAAAGATCATCAGCATAACACAGTTGAACTGGGTTTTCAAGAAAATACACAACAATACACCATGACTTCACCCTTTGGAATTGCTTCTAAATATGTCTCAAGTCAGCGAAAAGGCACAGCTACTTTTGCACCTTTGCCTAAAACTGCACAGTTCACCATGTACTTTCAGTTCAAACTCAGAACATTACAAAATTAGCATCTCCAATGACCGATCAGGAGTCATTACATAACCTCAAGCACTGATGAAATAAAAGTTCTGTACGCATATTTAAAAACAGAACGGAGCAGGTTTTGTCTTTATAAAAATGCATTCCATATCATTAGATCTCCTGGATGCAATTCAGGTATGCTGGAGATCTAGAAGCTTCTACCTTTGTAGTTTTGGCTATAAACAAACAAAAAAGAACAACAATTTTCTAGGACTGATAAGCATAAAGAAGTAGATAGCCCAGAATCTTCTGCCTACATGATAAACTTGATAATAACTTCCAATTGGTAAACATGTCTTCACATTTAATTCATCTCTGTGTAACATAATCATTCAAAATACAATCCCCGTGCTACCCCAAATTGGAAAACATGATATTATAAAAATATAGTGCTTTTAAGATATATCAATATATTATTTAAAGCTATCATCATTCCAAACCGGTTCTTTTCTACGTTACATACACAGACTTTGTATTACCATGTGCATTTTTGCAGGTACCCAAACACAGATGCTGCACTTCATTACTTATGAATTACCACTCTGATTAGAGAGTATCAAGTCAATTACATCTGTCAATCTTCAGCATAATCTTTTCCCCTTTCCCTTTCATTAGGGTATATTTTATAAGTAGTATCATGACATGTCAGTATAGTGCTTATTCAATGCAGCAATTAAGTCTGAAGTTGCAAGCCTCCATCTACAATTAGAGTACTGCCTGTAACATAAGGAGACTCTAGCAGAAAGACAACAGCTTGTGCAACTTCCTGAGGCTCTCCAAATCTCCCAAGAGGAATTGCTGCCTTCAACTCATCTTCGTCCAAATGAGCAGTCATCTCTGTGTGAATAAAGCCTAAAAGAGGAGAAAACCCAAAGAATTACAGAATTTCCAACTAGATTTCCCAAGCTCATTTTTCCTGGAATACTCCCAAGTGAAAGCTACGACCAAAATTCAGCAGCAGCTATCATTCTTCAAAGATGCAGAAGTCGGTCCACACCATTTTACAGCTGAGAACAATTTATTTTTCCTAACCAATACAATGTCCTCCAGTTTTGTAAGCACTGATGTAATAATAATCCAAATGAAGAATCTGCATAAGCTTATGGTGAAAAAATCATAACTTTATAAACTTGGGCCCAAAACCTATGATCATTTAGCATCACTTTTCTGGAAGACAAAATATAGTCATTTCACCAAAACACTTTCAATGAAAACTGATATGAAATTATGATAAGAAACATCTACAGTTTGCAAGTATTTCCATTTTATTATATCACTGATTACAGAAGTTGCAGAATTTCTATCATCACACTTATTTGAAGAATATTTCTTCAACATTTTGAAGAATTTTTTTTTTAATTTTCTACTGAGATTCCATCTTCCCATACTGTTCACTTCTATCCACAGAAGCTGCGACCTCATAAAGAGCTCATGTGACCTAATATTTCTCCTGACTAGTTCACAATCTGAACTGGCACATGCAGAGGCCTTACAGGCACAGAGCTACTACAAGTCAAGCACCAGAGTACACAGCCACGAGTAGTCCAATTCAGGAAAGACAGAAAGATTTTCTCCCAAGCGGTGATGATTCATTAGACTGCAAAATATTATCTTGAGAAATCATAGCCTCATTTTTACAGAACTTTCTTTCCAAGTTCTCTCCTTTTACTCAAATGGAAAGAAGACGATGCCTTCATGCCTGCTTTTCATGGTCTTTAATGTTGCCCTAATAACAAATACATACTCTCTAGCAGAACAGGAGGATAGCTAGCAATCTGCACATAATTCCTCATCTGTAGTATACTTACCTTCACCTGTAAGGATAAAAAGTCTTGAAGGAGCAACAAAGAAAAAAAGTTGCCATGATGCAACACTGGATATAGGAACAGGAGGACTTGCAATTCCCCACTGTTCCCTTCAAAACAGTGAACTTTTACTGAAAGAGTGCATGGCACTTTAAGAAGAGAGGAAAACTACTTACTTACAAAAAATAATGAAAATATCTTGTTACTTTCAGAGCTCAGAAATCATCCAGCAGTCAGGCAGATGATCAGCTACTCCAACAGTCAAAGACTGAGTAACTTCATATCAACTAACCTGGAGCAACCACATTGACTCGAATTTTCTTTCTTGCTACTTCTTTAGCAAGAGAGCGCGAAAATCCAACTAATCCTGCTTTGCTAGCACTGTACACACTTTGACCAGAGTTGCCTTTAATTCCTACAATACTTCCTAAAATAAAGAAACATCAAAGAGAAGAAAAGATCAAGTTATTAATTTGGATGCCCATACCAGTTTTGTCATTTTGGTTTTAAAATTACAATGAAAATGAAATTACAAAAAAAAGAAATAAAATATCAGTAAAAAGTATGCAGTTATTTTATGGCCTATTGCTGGGATAAGGAAATCACTAAATTATGTATGACTTTTGCGGAATGCAATATGGAATATGTTGACCAGCATGAGCCAAGAAATTAAAGCTTTATAGAAAAACTATCTATCTGTGCACAGATTTCTCCCTCTCCCCCCAAACAAGTATACCTATTTGATTCTAGCTAATAGCTCACAGCTGGTAAATTTAGCTGCTAAAAGAGTTGAAAAAGCACTGTAAAATTCTGAAAAATAAAAATGAGGCATTTATCACTGATATAAGATGTCTTTATAAGTTGCCAAAGTTATATAAAAGATAAACATTCACAAAGAAATGCTAAAAATACAGCAAGTAATCAGAAAGAAAATAGTCAATTATAACTTACCTATATTAACAATAGCACCACCCTGGTGTTGAATCATGCTTTTTACAGCAGCTTTGCATGTCAGCATCGTTCCCAGGAGGTTAGTGTGAATCTGGGATATCATATCTTCAGTCTTGGTTCTCAGTAACAAGCCATCCCTACAAATGGACCCCCCCCAAAAAAACAGAAGAGAAAAAAAAAAAAAACAACAAAGAAGAAGTAATGGGACTACTCAAAAGCCACATTACTCCATGACAAAAATTGACAGATTAATAGTATTATAATGGAGGTGGATGTGGGTCTATATATGCTTGCACCCAAAATTATGAAACTCGAGGAATTACAGGTAGCAGGGGGGAAAAAAAAAAAAAAAACAACTGTTCTTCTGATAACAAAGACATTTACTGCAAAGTATCAAACATTCTTTGGATCATTTTAGAGAGTAATAGAATGGAAAGAGGAATAGTGAACGAACAAATTCAGACACTACAGTGAAAACTGCTATCACCTAATCTACTCATTAGAAGTAAAATATTGGTGAATGCCCAATTCTGTTTTCAGATGCACTCATTAACAATACTCTTACTAAATGCAAAGACATACTTCTATATTTAGCACTCTCCAAAAATGGTGTGGTCTAGAATTACATATAGCCTTGTAACTAGTAACTAACCTGTTGATCCCAGCTGCATTAACCAAGTAATTAATAGGTCCTAAATTCTTCTGTATCTCTTCAAAAGTATTTTGGACATCTTTTTCTCTGGATACATCACAGCTAAATGCCAAATGTCCTTCTGTATTGAAATAAAGTCACATCATAGCAATAGTAAAAGATTTTGCATCACTCAAACTTTCTTAAGAAACCATAACTCAATTTTAAAAATGGATATAGAACAATTTGCAAATACGATAGTGATTAGTTTTCTGACAATTTCTTGTTTTATACTTCTGGATTTCTAAAATCTTAAGTTAAGCATAGGTAAAACTGCTCTCAATTATTCCCTGTCCAGGAGCCAAGAATGAATCAATTCACACTAACTCACTTGTGTGACTCTGAACAGTTCCCTTAATATCATATACTCTCTTTGTGAGGCAAGACCCGCAAGATATTTAACTTTCCCAAAGTATAATGTGAAAAAGAAATTTTAATTTGCATCTAACTAACAATTAGGTTTACTTGACTTGTTCTGACATACTAATAATCTACTATTCTTGCAGGTTGCCCAAGCACTGACAGCAAAGAAGGCATTGCAAAGCTGCATACATACCGCCAAGATGATGCGCAGTGGCTCGGGCTACCTCCAGATTTCTAGCAACAATTGCCAGGCGGCAGCCTTTCTGTGCCAGCAATTCTGCAACAGCTTTTCCGATCCCTCGTGATCCTCCAAAAATGGCACAAATCTTGCTCATCTTCAAAAATAATTCAAAAAATTGCAAATAAAGCAATGAAGAGTAATAGACATGAATTCCAGGTCCAATATAGCAGCATAGCCACTGTTCTTGTCAATATCACAGCTTTTATTAATTTGTACCATTTTATAATATGGATTATAAATTATTTCTTTCATCCAAAATGAGCTAAACCAAATATGACACAACTACCACAAACAAATGGAAGTTGATGCTTAAAATCTTCAGCAGTAACATTCTACTGACATTTCTGAACTGTCATAAAAATATTAATGTTATCTAGCACTTCAATATCTGTGTTTTGGTAACTCCAACTTAACTGATGAAAAATGACTTCTGTCTTAAAAGGTCAAGATGTACCGTTCACCTCTTATTTATCATTAGTGCAGTATGGTGACTATTCAAAGCCAAGATAATAACTACTGTTCTCGCACTATTTCAGTACTAAAGATACTTGGTCTCAAGGTCTCCCTCCACCCTAAGCATCTACATAAGACATTCAAACAGCACATATCACTTGAACATGACTCAGTAACATTAGGTTTACATTACCAGTCTTAGCTTTTTGTTTCCACTTTTAAAGAAATAATGTTTTTGAAAAAGAAATCTGAAATGATTCCGAATCAGCTAGCTTCAGTAAAAGTTGACTGTTGCTTGGGAGTGTTAAAAAGAAAATGTTTGTACAGAATGATCTTTTATTCTACAACCTTTAAAAACCAACCAGCTTAATGAATTTCTCAGCCAGAGGCATAGTCCAAACAATAACATTTAATTGAATTAACCCCTTTTCCATAAATTTGAATAAATCCCTTTTAAACTCAATTATACTTTCAGTCACCAAAACATCCTGGGGCAAGTTTCATCATTTGTGGGTAGTACTTCCTTTTGTTCTTAATTTGCTTTCTGATTAGAGAAGGCTACAAGTTTTTCCTATTTTCTTAGGAGTTATATTTCAGAACATCAGAGACCACACTGCTGTTTTACCTCCCCCACTATATCCTCCTTCAGGTCTGTTTCGCAGCTTCTGAATGTATGGAAGTCACTCCACATTACCCAAAAGCTGTCCAAGCTTCTTTAACCCATCACTCCATCCCTATGTGTTTTATTTAGTTCTAAATATCCTTTTTCAATTTGTGACAACTAGAACTTCATTTATTTAGAACTGCACTGTATTTAGTACAGCAGCACTCCATGAATTTGTTAAGTGCATTTTGATTTTTGGTCTTGCGTAATAAGGCCTGAAAGGACAGCTGACCCCCTGTGTAGTAACAGGGAACTACAGGTGCTTCACATCAACCCATGCATCTGTTCCCCAACCAGTGGATGGAAACTGGCTGTCAGCCTAAGATTGGCAACTACATACTTGAACCTCAGGTGGGGAGCCGTCCAAAAGGGCATCTACAAATGCAAGAAGACAACTCATAAGAAAGGTACACACATTCTTCTCCACTGGAAAGCCTGATCTCTCGGGCAGCATTTAGAGGATAGGTAGGTAGGTGGGTAGGTAGGTAGGTGAGTGGGAAGGAAGGGCCCATCAGTAAGGCTGGTGCCCCAGCAACCCCAGCTCTCCTGCCCCAGCTGGCTGGAGACGGAGCTGTCCGCTTAGAAACACGTGGTGCCGCCTGCCTTCGCCAGCGTGACCCGTCTGCTCTTTTAGAGAGGTACCCAGAAAAGTTCTCGGTAGGCCCTGACTAGCTGCTGCAGCGGCGCTATATTTTGGGTTCCCCCCCGCCGCCTTCCTCCAGAGAAGCCACCTCACCTGCGGGGCCAGCCCCATGCGGCGGGCGCTTCGGGCACTATAAGGCGCCCCGTGCCCCGCACACCGTTCGTCACGAGGCACAAGCCGCTCCCGCCCCGCCACAGCCGCCCCGCCGCCATCTCCCGCTCCCTCCTCCCCACACGGGGCGCGCGAACTAACGGCCGCCGCCGCCTCGCGCGCCGCCAGGGGGCGGCAGCGGCCACTCGCTGCTCCCCGTGGAGGCGGCGCGCGGCCCTCGCAGCGCTGCTGCTGCTGCTGCTGCTCCTCCTCCTCCTCCTCCTCCGGCGGCAGCGGCGGCCGCGAGGAGGCGCGGGGCTCCCTGCGCGGGAAGAGGTTCTCACCGCGACTCCCGCTCCGCCGCGCAGCGCGGCCGGGCCCTGGCGCTCAAGATGGAGGCCAGCGGCATGAACGTGGCGCGGGCGCTGCCGGGAGCCCGCCCGCCGCCGGGGCTGCTGGGACACGTAGTCCCGCTTCCCCCGGCGGCGGCGCCACGGCGGCAGCGCAAGGGCTGCCGCGCAACGGCCGCGGCCAACGGCCGCCGCGCAACGGCCGCAGTCTCGTCCCCGCCGCGCGGAGCAGGGGAGAGGAGGCTGAGCCGCCGCAAGGGGCCGCCGTACCCCGCCGCGGGAAGGTGACTTCTTGCTCGGGAGCAAAGGAGGCTCCTAAAAGGCTGTTGGGAATATCGTTAAAATTCATTTTAAATGGTTGTTGTTTCTCGCCCACCCCCAGCTGCGCGGGGAATAACCTCTGACTTATGAAGGGCCCTTAGAAGCAGCTGCAAGCAGAAAATATCTCCGAGAAGGTCAGCATGGACTTAGCTCAAGAGACACTTTAGATAAACACACAATGCAGGGCAGCTCTAAGACTTTGAGTTAGGAATCAACATAAACTTCATGATGTGCAATTAAACTAGCAGAAAACCTATGTTTTAACAGTAATATTACTGACATTTATGTCAGATGCTAGAAAACCAGAGGGTTTCCTGAGGACTCAGGTCATGCATACCAAATGTATTTACCCCAGAAATACAGATAAACCCGGTGACAACTTGTGTACAAGAGTCCTTTTTATACATATATCATTATTAAAGTAATACACCAAGTAGTAAGTGTCAAAATAGCACTCAGTGGAAGCATAACTTGTTAAGACACTTGCTTTTGACTCAAAATCCTGTTGCTCAGGCTTTCCAGGGGAGCGGTACAGTTTAACACCACCACCTATGGCAATGTGGGATTCTTTTCTAAGGGATCACACATTATGTAGATAAAAATAAAATACACTGCTAAGCAGGTATTGTTTTTCTTTTTTTTTTTTTTTTTCCTCCTGAATTTTTCTGAGGGTATGTAGACTACAGAGGGAACACCTAGGAGCAAAGTATAGCAAGAGGACAGCAGCAGGCCAGAATTTATGTAAAAAAAAAAAAGTAATTACAGCTTAGCCTATCTGTGAGTTCTGTGCTCACATCAAGAGGACTGGCCAATCTTTTTAAAAAAGTTAAAGGGAAGCTGATCTTTGTTGTAATGCTAGGACTCTTCTGACACAAAATAAGCAGGAGTTTCATCTCCCCCACTTAAAAACAAGGGGAAAAAAAAGCTGTTAGAGTGTCTGAATTTCATGAAAAAAATATTTGTCAAGATCCTCTTCAATTCTTATTTGTGAACTCAGTAGTTAAAACAAGATATGTGTTTGTTCTGTGGGGCAGAAATAGCCAAGTGTGTGTCAAAGTGACATTAGCCTTTTTCCTCTGGACACCTGATTAAATCATGAGACGGGATGGCTTAAAGCATAGTTAATCTGAGCATGTTTACTCGCACTGATTCCCATTAAAACAAGAGGATCTGCTGGTGTCCAAACAAAGAACCAGTTGCACATCAGTCCCCTCGCTTTCTGGGGAACCGTGACTCACACAGCAGACTCCGGTAGACGGACTGTGTCTCACACACTTGAGCCAACCTTAATATCTGGGTTTGTAACAGCTAGTTCAATAGTGGCAACGTCTGGTATATTGTCAGTGATGAATGACAATCTAGTGATTCTTGCGTGGTTCTCTACATGACCATGTAAATATACTTCTGAAACCCATGCCCAACATGCAAAAGTCATGCAACAGTTTGTGAAGCCTAATGCATTCAGGCACTAAAAATACTCTTTTCTCTGAGTCTTTTTTTGTTGTTCTTAAAATACTTCAGTCATTCTGAAGTATTCAGTATTCAGTCATTCAGTCCATATAACTGAGATGCTGCTTTCAAGCAAGCATTTTGAAATTAACAGGGAAGCCAAAAATAAAAAGAACCCACATATTATCCTCAAATGAAAGAATATCTAATGCATCTAAGAGCATTAAATGCAAATAAAGCATAATACAACAAACCAGTGGCCACTAGCCACATCTATATTGGTGTGGGGGGGAGAGAAAACATCTGGATACTAACTGATATTTACACACACACAGAAGTTATATAACTAATAAATTGTATGTTGCAGCTCCCAAGCTAGTCTTCTTGGCAGGTGATAGGAAACCTGAGATGCACTTGCTCAGCGGGGGGAGAAAAAAAAAAAAGAAGTTGTATGAAAGAAAAACTCTCCCCTCTCCTAGTATTTTGCAACCTGGCAGACTTCCCAACCAGATCAGATATTTCCCACTTAAGTCATGAAATTATTCTCTAGTAATTTGCTTTTTAATTACACTGCAGTCTGCTTTGTTTTTCTAGACTATCCAAAATATCTGCATTTTTATGGTGCTGTAAGAATGAACTTTAACATGCTAACATGAAGCTTTCTTAGATAACTAAATGTACTTTTCCAACAGATATATAAGCAAATGTTTCCTTAAGAGACCTACTCACAATAACCCTATGAAAACCTGCCTTAAAAAAAAAAAAAAAATGCTTTGGCAAATTAGCGGATGTTTTTGCACGGGCAGGCTGGGAACAGCAAGGGTGCCCGGGCAGGAGAGTCGCTGCTCTCTGCCTGGTGCCTCCCAAGCAGCATTTTGGAAAGGCAGAGAGTGTCACACAGAGCTGTCAGCATCTCCCAGCAAGGTAGCCTGGAAAACGAGCGAGATCAAAAGCACTTTTACCAGGTCCTGGCCCACTCCCAGCAATCACCGCTGACTGCATTGTGTGGAAAGGGTATTTTGGAGATATTGAATATTTTGGAAGCGCTAAGAGCATCCTGTAAAAGTCTGGTACATTTTGCAAAAGTGGGGTTTTTTATTTACCTATCTACTTATTTATTTATTTAGGTGTCAGGATGGCTAGCTAGCCTACTGCTGTCTGGCAAAGCAGATTATTAAAATGTCTTTAAAATAGTTTCTCTTTCCTTCCTCTCCCCTTCTGTCACCCCAATACATTTGAAGATATCTGTAGAGGTTGAAGATCAGTTTATAAAATCTTGTTGTTTACTGAAGATAAATAATGAAGATAAATAATATACCTGTAGAAACAACAAGACTTAAAAATACATTCCTGGAATGATCAGAACTAAATAGCTCTCCTCCTGTCCTTTTGGATTTCTTTTTTCTTTTTTTAAGCCTCTAAGGCAGTCTGTCAAGAAAATTGGTAGCCTCAGGAAAAACATTTAAGAAAACAGCCAAATATTATTCATGAAAGTCAGGTCATGGCCTTGTATAATCTATCTAGTTTTTATGTCAACAGTCGTAACTCTCCTCATTCTGCTCTGCATACTCTTATCCCTAGTCTAAGTGACTACACAGATATATAAGCTGCAAATATAGTATCTATAGACAATCATTTCAAGGACTGATTTGTCCTGTAACAGCCATTGGGGATATTACAATTGCTAAACATTAAAAAAAACACAGTATTTATGGTTAATATATATCAAAAAATGCAGCTGGACTTGAGTTCAGAAACACATAAAAACACCCGTTCTGAGCAGTAAAATTAAAAACAAATGAAATTGTGAACAGACAAAAAAATCCCTTTGTGTTATGATGGAGCAAATGTCAAGGCACACCTGGCCCTAATGCAAATTGCAGCCTTGGTTACTGAATCTTCACATATGCTGTAGACAACTGAATTACTGCCTGCTTTGGGACTGCGACACAGTCTTCTAGAAATTTACTGTATCTATTCACATTTATATATAATAAATTATGTCTATTATATCTAAAGGTTTCTTCTTTTGCAGAAAGAAAAGCACGCTGGGGAAAGCGTAAGGGGAAATGAAAAGGAGAGAGGAAGAAACACGGGAAGATCACATTGAAAGGAACATTGGAAGATCAACGATTTAGTCTGAACTCAATAGAATAAAATCTTATGTCAAATTCAAACAGTGGGAAAGACATATTGAGTAGGAAAACACAGAGTTAATAAGCATATGAGCTGATCCTTCAGCTTCCCATCACAAAACCTATCTAAGCAAAATCTGTGATTTACAAATGCAGTAATTATCCCACAGGAAATCCAGCAAACCCAAGACACGTGAAAGTGAAATACTTCTGTGATTCCTCCTAATAAGTATTTTGAAATTCATAACATTTATGTGTAGGAAGAGACCAAAAGCTCTTCGAAGCAGGAAACTAAAGGCATATCAACAAGCCTTAAGCCATTTTTATGGCCTCACTTATTTTAGCAGGATTGCTCATTACAGGACTATGAAAATGTTTGCAAGGGGAGCCTTAACAAGGCAAAGATTTGTTGAGTGCGGGACTACCAACTTAACATGGCATATCTACTTTCAGAGAGAAAGCAGGAAGCCTATGGCTATGCAGTCATTCTCTGTAACTGCAAATAGCTATGAACCTAAACATAAGGACTTCCACTGGCAAAACTTCAGTTGATGATTTGCCAGCAATAAGTGTTAAATGCAGACCATAATAAACTGCAACTGTGATCGTGACAATCACTCATATCGTATAGATTGCTCACCTCCTTTATCTTCAGCAGTATTATAGGAAATGCCAAAGACAATATTCTTTACAGCTGTTACTCATTTTGCAGTCTGAAAAACATACAGTAATACTTGGAGGGCTTTCAAGGAACTCAGTTCCCCACATTCAGTTTTCTGTCAGATTGTCCTTAATAAATCTAGTCTCATATCTCATCTTCTAATAGAAATCCTTGCTTGTCATTCCATCCTGCTCATGTACTTAACTGAGCAGCAGCAAATTTCATCTCCTTATGACAGACAGAAGCCCTTAATGTTGTATTTTTCTCCAGTGATTGAACATTGAGCAGTAAATCATAACAATACCCAATCAACTGGCTTAATGAAGTAGGAAGTAGGTTATTAAAGATGAGAAGTGACATTTAGATGATTGCTTGCACCATTTTTCAATTTATCTACCATATTTTAATATTTTCCTTCAGAAATGATCAGAAACAATTATCATTTGTGATAAGTTAACTACTGCTTGCTCTAGCCTGTCAGATCAAGTAATGGCTGATTATTAAAGATACATACCTTATTTCAACAATTATAATATTTAATCATTCCTCCTAGATACCTATTCTGATTTTCAAGAATACAGTTTATTGTAGGAATCTACCAGAAGTCAAATACATTTTTCTAGACCAAAGGAAGTCTTTCGACCACTTCAATCCCACCACTGCAGTAAGCGTAGCTTAAGGAAACCTAGGAAGGCAAAAGCTATTATCCTTGCATTTCAGAAGATTTTACTATGCATCATATATTCATTATATTATGAATACATATATTGCATTTATTAATTTGCTAAAAAAGACATATTCACCACAGAGGGGAAAATGAATCAATTTAGAAGATCAACATACAAGATACATATTTTAACACATGATAATTATATTGGCTATGGAAATGCTGAAACAATAACTCAATTGACGCAAAAGTCCTGTGATGCAGACTGTACAGGTGCTGATTTGAGATTTTTTTTCCATTACAGGCATAGATATTTGTTCACATATACTGTAAATGCATGTTTTGTCTTTATCCTACTTCAATATTCTCTAAAAGGCTTTACATCATTTGCATACTGAACAAATAGAATATACTGTATTCTGCATATTACAGTGGTAGGTTATCCCCAGGCTTCTGCAGACAAGTACCCCCCACACACTTTCAATTTATCTTCATCCAGTTTCTTCATATCCTGCTCTTTATTTTTGGTAGCAGGGATCACTCACTCTCTAACCTCTTTCAGCAGACAAATCTCATTTACCATTCCTTGACCTAGATGTGTATGTGTGTGTATATATATACACACAAACACAAATAGCAAAATAGACCGAAGATATCACAGGTCTTTAACATTCCTATGCCCAGAACCCATAAAACATGGAAGCCTGAAATAGCCACACAATGGAAGAAAACATGGTAGCATCAGTCTGCCAAAAAGTCGATCCCACCATGTTTGTTGCCTTTCTCAGCAAGCATCCTGAATGAAAAACCTACGGTTTCTTAAGTTCAAGTTCTTGTTTTATGCACCCCCTGTTTATTTAGACTGCTTTGCAGCACAAGTCCCTGTGAAATCCATTTTATATACATTTTATGCTTCTCTTGCAGTAGAGATAATTAGTACAACTGCCCTCCTCTTTATGTAGTGCTTTTCTGTAGAACTTAACTTGAACATCTTCATCTATATGAACACTGTTTGCTGATGACTGATAAGGGGAAAATATAAATCAGTTTCTATAAATCAGTGTTGTAACATTGGTAGCAGAAGACTGGCATCTTATACTGCCCCAATGTTAGATTGTTCAGGCAGACTCTCTGAAAAGTTCATGAAAGTATTTGATATGAGGCAATTAGCTTATTACTTTTATCAAACTGAATAATTTGGGAGTAATTCATTGATCTTCTAGACATCACCTGGTTTATAATTACCTTTAGGGTGCTTAATAACCAAAACTGATCCTCCAGATTAATTTAATCAAAGACTCCCACTAAATTTATTTTTCAGTGGTTTTGCTTTTCTGTCTTTTCTCCCTCTGCAAATAAAATTTGGGCAGTTACAGAACTTGGGCAGTTTAGAGTCTAATGTTTTATTTAATCATAGAACAGACCTGGACAAGAAGTGATGACAAAATTTCCAGTACACCTTTGCTTTTGTGCCTATCCTGGCTAATTTAACAAAAAGACAGTTGAACAATCTATGTTCCCTGGTTGTTTGTCCCTCTTCTGGTGTAAGCAATTTTGTTGATACTGTTAATCAGCACCCCTGCACAGGGCTGTGTATGTATTTATATACAAAGTGGACAATGCCTGACAGCTAGGAAATATGCTGAAGCTACCAATCATTTCACACAGGTACAGTCATTTCTGTGTGTTGTCCCAGCAGAGGTCTGCATTGTTCTTGTGAAATGAAGATGTTCCCAGGCATTTTAATCATTTGTGACCATAGCTTTTCGCCCCACAATATTACCCACAGACAGAAGGTTTTCAAACAATATTGCACAAATCTGGAATTAAGTAACCATCGCTGAGTAATACAACACTGCATCATACATTTTCACTCACATCAGAATTATTTTAGGCAACCTATACAAGCGTGTAACATTTGTTTTTTTTCTGCAGAGTGTTCAATGTTTATATAGCAGAACACAGTCCTGTTTTCTTCATCAAATCATTGTTCAATTTGAGGCTGCCTTTCATAAACAATTATTCTGCTCTAATAGTAACAAGCAACACATTTGCTTTGCAGACACCTCACTGAAGCGCTCCTGTCAATATGACTGAATTGTCTGTCATGTGCCTTAAATTCTTTTGAAAAATATGGTATGCCATCTGGCTCCCAAACACTCATTAAATTCATTGAAATATGAATGTCTAAGGAAGATAACATCTGATTATGCTTTTTTTTTTCTCTCTCTCTCCTCAAAAAAAGCCTATGTATAAATTATACAAATAAAAAAAAAAAAAGAAGTGGTTATGTTTTGTTTGTATTTTAGCTTCCCACAACTAAGAACATGCCAGGCATTTTTGAGAACAAAGACAAATGACATCTCCTATTCCTGGGAGTCTGTTGTCCAAGCAAAATGAAAAAGGAAAAACAAGTAGCTGGGGAATGAGATGCTAAGCAGTAGAATATTCAGTTTTCTAAGGGAAAGGATGTTCTTATGAACTGAGATTCAGAAGACTTGCCATAAATTTCCTTTAAGACTTGCCAAGTCACTCAGTCTGTTTTTCACTTGGAATCCATCTTTAACTGTGGTTAATGGTTGTCAGGTCCCCTTGCTGTTCCAGCCTTTGGGAAAGATCTCTCTCTGTACTGAGAGAGGGAAAGTTTTTTTTTTTTTTCCCTCCCCTGTGGAAGCACTTTTAAGTCCTACAGTAGAAAGAGACCCACACCTGAAAAACTTGAATTACCAGATACAAGAAAAAGTCTTTCCAAAGGGGTCTATTAGGAGAGTTGGTCAATTAATTTTTCAGGGGTGTTCAGAGAACTTTCCAAAAGAACAGCACTTCAAACAAGCAAACAAAAAATATATTTGATAATAACTGTTTCTTTCAACTTTTCAGTGTTTCTCATGTCGACACTAAAACATTGTTAGGCTTCCATTTCCTAGAGAAAGCAAATGCTTAACAAAATACAAAGGCATTTTGTAATAATGTGTATTTAGATTCAAAAGTTGCTAAAAACGCAAAAATAAACGATCTGATAAATACATACCAAGCAATTCTACTTGCAACACACTGGTACATTGCCCGATGCAAGAGAAGAGAACAAGCTGCAATCCTACAGGAAATAGCTCAGAGAATAAAGGAGAGAAGAACAGCAAACAAGCAAACAGACTGAAAAGGGAAGAACAGGAAGGCCTCATCCAGTACACAGCAGGGCTCCAACCCCTCCTGCCACATGGGCCATCAACCGGTACATTTTCTTCTTTGTAAGAACCAGGTTGCTTTGCTGACTGACCTTATCCAGCCTCTTTGCATTTTCCTCAACTCAATGCTTAGCTATTTTTAGCAGCAGAACTCTGCATAATGTTTTATAGCCCATTTTAGCCCTCATGCTACATCCAGTCACAACATCCTCCTTTAGCTCTAACTAATCTACATTCCCTGCTTTGTTATGGAGGTGAGGGGAAATGATGCACTGGGAAATAAGCAAGACACTGGCCTGGGTTATTTGGCTGCGAGAGGAAGTCTTTTGCTCCAAGACGACTTCTATACCTGCAGCACTCAGCAATTTTGATTACAAAGCCAAGCCAGTCAAACACGAGGGGGAAGGGAGATTGTAAACAAATATAATTGCTGCCATGCTCTCGTATTTTGACATCTGGAACTTTACAGCCCAGCAGGAGGTTCCAAAACAAGAATCTTATGAGTTAATAAATCAGTTATGCTGACAAGAGGGTCATTCTGTTTCTGATAAGACAGACTGCTCCCCGAGGAATGAGAAAACCCATGTATATCGAATTAATGTGCACTGTCTGTGCTGGCACATTTATGTGAACTACAGACAAGTCTTTGCTGGGCAGCAGCTCCTAATGAACATCACCTGCCATGTGCAGGGAAGCCATGCGGAGATTCATTTGATGATAAAATGGGCACACTATAAAGAACAGGACGTAGTACCTATTCCACTGGTGATAATTCAAAGAGCAACATAAATCCAAAGGTCTTCAGACAAGCTGAGAAATCACAGCTGTTGCTAATGCTAACCATTTCTGTGCATTTTATCAGCTTGGCAAGTAAATTACTAGTTCATTTCTTCTGTCAAAAGTGAAAAACAGACTGCAGTAAAGTATTCTCCCTAATGGTATCAGCAGCTCAAGTACCTCCACACTCTGGAGAGCCACTCGTGTAACTGAAAAATGCAAACCACGAAGTCCAGCTCCCCCATCTGACAGAAACTCTCCTATAACATCATTGTTCGTATCCCTCATTTCTTGAGGCACAACAAGAAATAACTTTCTGATTTAATTCGAAAAACAGGTGCATTGCAAAAGCATGCACAACTTGATAAAATAGTTTCTAGGCAAAACAAAGATATCATCAATCTGGATTAAAGATCCATTCTATAATTCTGTTTTCTTTAAAATACATGTATTCTACTACAATATATTCAGTTCTTTCAGAACAACACCTACATTAATATCTAATTGTTGAACTAAGGCAGCTACAGTGACATAGATACTAATAGCACGTGTTTCATCCATGTATCTTCCTTTGGAAGACTTTAAAATTGTGCAGGTTCTAACTTCTTTTTACAGTGTCTTTTGAGAAGTCTTTTTCACAGATATCAGCAAGCACCAGTTAGACATTTGGCTTTATCTTTAGCACATCCCATCACTAGAAATCTTTCAGTCAGTGGAGGATGAAGCCATTAAATTTCTGGAGACAGTAATTTTTCCAGACCTTCTTGCAGCTGATATCTAGCACTGGTTTCAGTATCTGCTCCAGAATTAGGGCTCTGCCTTACAATAGTGCTGAAATACTTTCAATTCTTCCATGGATATTCCTCCCTCTGTGGCCCCTATCTAGTTTGCCCCTAAAGCAAGAAAACAGTATTTCACTCTTTCCTTCCCCCAAAGCCAATGTTCTATTTTTTACAGGAGATAAGAAAGATGAGGAAAGAAAAATATATATATATATATAAGCACTAACATCACACCCTCTGACCCTCTGAAATTGTTTAACATGTCCAAGACTCAGGTGCTAAAGGCTTTTATGAAATAAATCATATTTTAGTTACTCTTAAACAGCTTCCCACCTCTGTTTTGGAAAATAGCCATTCTGCTCCACCTTCAGATTTTCCATGTTCACTGTTTAAATTATCAGCACTGTTATATTCAACATACTTTTCCTTCACTGCTTAGGTGAGTAGTTCTTTCAAGTACCAAGATGTTCTCCTCCTGCCATCAAAACCGAACATAGGCATCTGTATTACAAATGTCTGATCACAACCTGTTGCTCTCTACTTTCCTGGTAAATGAAGAAGCTTGTCCTCATTTTTCACCAGGGAGTCCACGCTCACATCTTAGCAAACCCACATTTCTAATGTGCAGCTTGCTTAGTTAGCATTTTATTTCCTTTCCTCAAAGCAAAAACATTTGCTTTTCTAATTTCTAACCTTTGCCTCTCTAAATTTCTCATTACAGATCTCGGCAGTTTTCCAGTTCTGATGACACCAGGCTCTACGTGTTTAACCTTGGCCGTGCATAAGCTGATCAAATTTATTGCCAGCATTGCCAGGATTTCCTGGAACTAGTCTTGATCCATGTGCTCAGCTGCCTGATTACACTACTTGCTCTGAACTTGCTTTCAGTGGAGACAGACACTACTCCCACTGTCTGTGTCAGCACGCTGTTTAAAATATCCTGTTGGGGATGTCTCAGATTATTTGCTTAAGCATGGTCCAAGGCATCATACGAGTCCCTGATTCAGCAAAACTTGCAAGCACCTGAAGCAACTGCTGAAGTTAGCAGTGCCTTAGTGCATCCACCAAAGGACCATGCCAAATCATGGCCATGGTGACTAATACACATAGGGGAGGGAGGGAGGATTTTAGGTCAACTCAGTGAACCACAGCCATTAAATCTAAAGCTAGAAAACAGAAAGCACTCCTGGAGCTCTCTGAAGTGCTGCACTTTCCCCTCATATCTACATGTTAAAGTACCCAAAGCATCAGTTTCAGGTTTGAAATTGAGATCATTCCTGTTCTGTAAAGTGCTTAACATATTTTTTTCTTCCTTAGGAAGAGCTCAAACACTCATAACTCCTTATGAAATTATGCTATCACAACCTATGAGGTTAAAAGTGATGTATGTGAGAAAGAAGCAGAAGGGCACAACATCAGGGCTTCATTCTGTTTAGCCACCAGACAGTCTAGCTCCAGCTGTAAAAAAGTAATTTAAACTTATAATCAAGACATTACTTTCATGCCTCAGGGACCTATTTTATATTTAGATTCACTGTTATCAGTATTAAACATCTCTTCCAAAAACATTAAGTTATGTTACTCAATATAACTGAAAGATAATGCAAGACAGCTGTTGACTATTGTAAATTTGTCCATAGCGCTTTTAGGTGTCAGAAATTGTGCTTTATATCTGTGCCTTCTACAACGCCAGACACGTTAGCAGTTTGACCAGATTTAGTACTTCCCCATGAAAAATTCCTTGAGAAAAAACCTGAAATACTTGCAGGTAGATCCTTCAACACTCAGAAGCTACTACAAGGTGACCCAACCTTTGGCAGTGCTATCTGACGATTAGGCACAAACAGTGCTGTATGAAAATACAGGCTTGTGCTACCCGCTCCCACCTTCCCCCATGTCGTACTTAAGATAACTTCTGCATTGGTGGATTTAGACATTATTCAGTCAAAGCAAGGCTGCAGTGAAATTATACAGTCACTGTGCCAGTGCTTTCTATTATTGTCAGCTGCAAGAGCAAGATACTCCACAGTCAAAAATGGATCTGTTACATAGATCAGCAAAAGTAGTAAGAGAGCAGATGGAAAGATTCCCACGTCGCCCTGTTCATCAGTAACACACTTAGGCTCTAAGTCCACACAAGAAAGGTTTGCCAGCGTAACTATTTTGGTGCAGAGACAAGTACGCCCCACTGATTTTCCTTTTTTTCCCCTCCAGGCAAAACCTCCGAGGAGGTGCAGCTGCTGTGACCATAGGCGGCTCCCAGAGCTTGGCTCAGCTGTCGGGGATGTTGTGTTCCCGCAGCAGTCCCTGCCATCTGCCTGCACTGCGTCTGCACTGGGGGGCTCTGGCGATGCAGCTGTTACCGCAGAGGGCTGCCTGCGAAGAGGAGGTTTCACAGGCAGGGAATGAGCTAACTCCTGTTGCCGTCTTCATTCCCCAGACACCCAAGTGCTTTATCACACAGAGCAGCAGGCCAAGTGCCTTATCGTGGGAGAGGAGTATTAGTACCCTCATTTACAAAGGGATAGTTTAGCGTCAAAAAAAGACACAACTGTGGTTGCACCGGACAATGCTGCATTGATCTCTTTTTAATTACAGGACTCTTTTTCCTCCCACCCATTCCCACTGGCACAATCACTGCTGACACGTCAATCCTTACTAAGAAAACTGCAGCAGTTTCCCAGACTTAGAAACTGAAGTTCTGGCCTAACCCATCCTGTGTTGAGAAATGAGATGCACAGAATTTTGTATTCCAATATTTGGCTTTTTTTTTGGATCAGCTGATTGCTCAAATAATATCAAATCAAAACAAACAAACAAAAAAAGAAAAATGAAAGACCATTACTATCTTGGCCAGATCTTATCAGCTGTTGATACCAAATTAACCTGGATATCTTAATTAAGGAATAATCAAGGTCCAGGTCCTATTTACTGGTGACGTTCTCAACAGAAACACAACTGCAGCTGAGAATTATGATCTGGATGTCTTTGGCCGAAATCACCCATTTTGTTTTAATGAACATGTCTCAGGCACAAACCATCAAAGATACTAGATACCTAGGTAAAACCCTGCAGTAATTGCCCTTATTGTTATACCTTTAAAATACTTATCTCTGCATATATTACTCCTCAAGGCGGCGGCTGGTTTTCAAATAGTTCAGTACTCTTTTATTGAAAATTATTAATTATTAAATTTCATCCTTGAAATCTATATTGTAGACCATCTATCTTAAGTTACTGAATGCAAAGAATTGCAGTGATATGCAGGAAAGATAGTTATGTTCTAGAAATTCAGAAATTGTACAGAGGCATGGGCTAAACCTTTGACGAAAAGGTTAAAAAAAAAAAAACAGACTTTCCTGCTCCATGTGTATTCAAAAGACAAACACGGATTACCTATAAAAAAGGAGGATAGAGGAAAAAAATCTTCCAACTTTTGTTTCAATATAAACTTCTTGGAGCTAGATTTCTGCAGTTTACTGAGATGTTCAGCCAGCTGAAATAAGAAATTTGACCTAGGGCACGTCCCTTGTTGTGGAGAACAAAGTCAATCACCACTTGAAAGTCATTCAGCTGCTGACTCATCTTCTCTCCCAAGCACGCACACATATACCATGAGAAAATACTGCAGCAACTAACCACAAGAGATTTTGGGGTCAGCAGTTGTTAGCAAACCAAACCCTGCTCTGCAATTGTGGAACTGAGAATTTATAGGTTTGACTGAAAAGTGATCAAGTCTCTCATGCATTACAGCGCTGCTAAACTGCATCAGCTTTGATCTAGTACCTCATCCATACTACTGGGACTAACATTTTTTGAGAAAAGGATAACACAGCCCTAATAGCTCTGTATTTTCCAAGTATAAGAATCTATCAGCTCAGTTTCTTTCAAAGATATTTGTTCCCCTAGAGCAGATGAGATATTTTCTTTCACTATTTAACAGCAGGGGGCATATTCAGTGTACGCCAGCCAAGTTTAATGAAATCAGTGAAGTAGCACTGATTCGCAGTAATTTTGAGTTCAGCCATGTGTTCTGATGCCAAAGAATCTAGATATTTTAAAGGCTGTTATTGCCCATGTTTTATAGAATGTGTGCGACTCAAAGTCCATTAGTCTGTGGAGAGGGATTCTACCTAGGATATTAGTGACAGAGCACCTGTGCAGATGTTAAAAGTTAATAATTTTCTTTCTCCCTTTTTAATTGGCAGCATGTTTTTTCTTGCTATGTTCCGAACTTCCACTCTTTTCCTGTTGTGCAGACTGTTCCCAACATGCTGAAGTTAAACCGTAGCTGGTGTTTTGACACATCCTGTGAAGTGGTTTTGATCAAAATGGCTATTAGATGCAAATATGAGAAGGCCTTTGGGTACTGCATGTTGTATTAACAGAATCGTTAACACTGGAAACTAGGATTAGCAAAGCGTAACTAAGTAGTATTCATTTAACTGTTATGTGTTAAGAGCAATTTTTGCAAGCCAGTTAACAATTGAACAATTGAAATCTGCAGCTAGCATTACTGTGCTTGAGTTGTCTTTAATCCATTGAGTAAGATCAGGGGTGAAGTTAACTGATTTGCCGCTTTCATTGACTTAAATAAAGCTGTCAGAAAATAGTAAGAAGGAAGGAAAATTAAGTAATTTTTGACATCTTCTAACATTACAGCAGTGTAACTGCTGTGATTTGATAGACATGCATGAAGTGCTCATTATGCTACATTTTGAATGCCTTTTGCAAATTCAACTGTATCTAGGGAATTTTGTTTTTTGTTCCTCATTTCTGATCAAGTTGATTCTGATGAAAAATGCTCTTTAAGTGTTCAAACAGATTGGCTCAGTTTCTTATTCACAGAAATCAATTTCTTTTGTGCTGCTCTAAGGGAAATTAGGAAAAGGACTTGGATATTCTATTTGTTCGTTCTATTTGGAGCAGGTCTCATCCATCAGAACCTCGCTAAAACTCACAACCATTTACTTTCCAAACAGGTATTATGTCACATGTCTCACAAGAGCATGGATTACCAGCTTGACAGATGAGGAAACTGAGGGCGGAAAAAGGTGAGAACTCAAGTTTTCAAGAGCAGCTACCGACTTCAAGTCTGTCTTCGGAAAGAGAGGCACTTGGACACCATTCTGCAGGAACAGTGTATTGCATCCATACCATTTCCCAAGAGAACACTTAGGAGTGTTTTGGGAAGTATAAATATTGCAGATACTTGGCAAAAATCCAAAGAAAATAGGAGAATTGACATGTCCCATAGAAAACCGTGACATAGTCTTTCATATATCTTCCCAATAATAACTATCAAAGGAGTTTTAGTATGTCAGACATAAAAACTTGTTAACTAGACAAGCAGATTATTAGGTTTCATTAAAACCAATATACATCTTTAAACACATTTGCTTAAAGCTACTAGGAAGAACAATCCGGTTAAAACATTTTGCCAGACAGAAGACTCACAAGCCATGTTTTCAAGCCTATACCAAACTATCATAATTGGTATTACAGCTGTAAGGCAGAGGTAATGATGCAAGGGCAGACAAGATTTCAAGCACCTTCGGCAAGCCAAACATATTAGCATCACTCAATAACTACAATATCAAAATAAAACCAACCTAAGCAACAGATGCTTACTTCTACTGCTCAGCCATGAGGCTTGTGTATACTCTTCTCCTACGGACGCACTATGGATGCAATTATGTCAGATCACATTTCTAAAAGGATGAATGAAGTTGATTTTCTATCTTCTCTATTCCTACAATTCCTCTCCCCTGGCCCATAAGAAAGGTTAAGACACTCTTTTTTTACAGCATAGATGACGTGTCAACTGCTATCAGGATCCAGCCCCAGGTCAGTCTTATCTAACAAGGAAACTATCACAGTAGCTGTCACGTTTAGGGAGTCTGTTTTGTGAGCATTTTTAAAAAACATTTTTAATGAACCCACATATAGTAGACAGCTAACCACATCTAAGTCAAGATCTCCCAGTTGAGCTCTTACTTTCAGGGCAAAGGAGTCTCTTACCACCCAACACTTCTGCCATCAGTCAAAGTTAGGGTAGATACTTTACTCCCAGCATTGGGGACTCTCAATATACACACAGCAGATCCACTACATTAGACGCTTCTCTCTCTAGGAAGGCACTTTGTAACTCACATGTGCCTTATTACAAACTAGTAAACAATGAACAAATTGAAATGGAAGTTACCTTCTTGCTTTGAAGTTACTCGCAGCAATACAGAAACAGAAAATACCAGTCAGATCCATCAGTTGTCTCTACAACTTGCATTATACTCCACTATTCTGAACATCCGACATTATGAAATCTGAACATTTTCTATTCGCACTGGTGTCCTTCTACAAATGCTGAAAATTAAGTTTCATTGTTAAATCTTTTGCGATTAATTGGTGTTTACTATTTGCATACACATTTTTACTTTAGCCATTTGCTAAGAAAATATTTATTAGGATTGAAAGTTTAACATAGTAAATCAAACACGTAACATTCATTGGACTTCAAACATATAAAATATCTTACAAAACTTTTTTTTAAATGGAATTACACAGAGCAAATGCACAGGGTTTGTCTGTTTCTACACTGAATTAATCCCAAGCCAAATAAAAAAGGAAAAATCCAGGAAAGGCATGGTAAACGGCATTTGTCATTGTTTCACTGCTAGGTAACAAGCCCTTTTTACAAACATTTATAGAATGTTAAAAAAAATCATTTAATGAATTCCATCTAAGAAAACTATTGGATTAACAGTTGATTTTAACTGACTTTACATCATGAAATTCTATTAATAGAGGTACCTTAGTCACTTAGTTTAAAATATGGAGAATATAGAAAAAAATTAACTTTTAGTAGTCTTTAATATAAAATGCACTAAATCTTCCAAAATAAGAATATTATGACACACTAGTGTCAATTTATGCCAACAAAAGCTGATATCAGCTTCTTTCTAACTAAAATTCATTTCACAAAACCTTTATATATTACATGAATATTCAAGTAAACTATTTAAAAATATTTAAAAACACAAAAGATGAATTATACAGTGTTTCAGAGAGACAATTCATTGGGGAATGCTGTCATTTCCAACAATATAAATTTATAGATATACTTTTTTTAGTTTTTAAGACCATCATGATACTACCTGATATTGCAAGTTATCCTTGTCATTAATATTTGATATTTTTCAATGTATAACTTCAAAAAAAAACACAATAAGGATTTAATACATCACTGCGTACTTGTTCATCACTACCTCTGTGTATTGTGCGATATGGAATCGCACTACTGGCTTCCCTCTGTAAAGTGCTGAGCAACAGCCAAATTCTGGCAGTTTTGGCTGGAGATGATGGTGCTCAGTGTCTTGCAAGAATCACAACTAGACTGCTATAATCAAACAATAATATAAAAAACAAACTTGGCTGAGCAGTGCGTTTGCCAGTGTCAAATCTCTAACAAAACCCTGAAAGACTAAAGATCACTTTTCCTGCAGGCCTCATGCTTCCTATCTGCCAGCTGCAAGGACAGTTTGATATTTTATTAAGGATTCAAACACTGGCCACCATCTCTGGTTGAAGGTGAGGTGCTCACTAGTTTTGGTCAAGTGGCTTTTGGGAAACTTTCAGAGTGAAATAACCCAGCAACAGGAAGTGTGAATGAAAAAATGTAGATCATGCACAGTTATATTACTGCAAGAATTGAGCAAGACATGCAAGACAAAGAAAAAAAAAAGTCAGAACATACCAAAATAGCAATGGTTAAGAAGTTAGTAAAGTTTTCACAGTGTTTCATACAGCCTTTTACTTTAACACAAGTGCATCACTTACCACCACTATTGCTCAGACATTTTAAACATCTCTTGGCCATGCAGATCAGTTTGAGAAGAAAACATAGCAAATTACACTTCTTAGGCATTTTTAGACATTAAGTACAGCTTAAAATTTATTTTAATATTCAGTCTTATCAAACAGGTGTTTTGAAGCTATCACCGTTCTAAATGTAGGCTTTAACATTGCTTCCAAATTTGTTGGATCCTGAGAGGTAAATGCCCAAAGAACAGGCTATATATACACAAAGCTAAGCTTTGCCCAAACAGCCAAATTCTTATATAAATGAAAGGTATAGGGAATTTCTTATTAGCACTCCTAAATTTCTGCCTTCCTTAACCTTTAGATGGTCCTAAATATCAGGTTGAATTTTAGTCAGTTTTTCACTTACATTTTCACCTCCTGGAAACATTACTCTACCCGGGTGATTTATAAAGAAGTAGAACAAGACTCGAGAACACCACTGACTTTTTTTCTTTTTTTTTCTCCTCTGTCCTAAGAACAAAATACACATTTTTTTTTTCCCCACATCGCAAATTCTATTTGACGCCACATCACCACTATTCAACATTAACTCATGAAACAGAGACTTACTCCACTGGTCAGACACAGCAGGGGAAGAATGTCTAGAGGGTAAGTGGGAGGCTCTTTATCAGATATAATTGCTTGCTTAAAAGGAGAGAACCCAGCTTCCCCTTAGCTATTCTTTCATAAATTAATAATTTGCTAAAATCATAATCACAAGAATTGTAGCCATTACACAAAATTCAAGTTTTTTTTTTTTAAAAAAAACAAGAATAAATTAGTTACAGCCTTGTAAACAATTGTTCATTTATGTAACATACTTGGAAAAAAAAGTTCCTCTATACAATAAATCAGACAGTACAAGGCACACATCACACTTAAGAATCTAAAGTGATAAAACCAGCAGGTGCCTTCATCTTCTTTGTTCGCTGGTGTAATTGTGCTATAGACAATGTAGAAATTTGTATAATTTTGTTCTTACAGTCATTTGAAAGTATTTCATGACTGTGCTTTTTCTGGTAGAATATCTGTGCTATTTTACAGTACAGTATGATTTGAAGGTCTTGGAATGAATCTTCTCAAACATTTTCTACAAAGCTGCCAGGGAAAAGGCCAGTTTTTCCATTTCGTTGCAGTGTGCCTTTGAACCAGCCATCCTCACGTTTTTTGTGTACAAACACAATGTCACCTTCCTTAAGTTCAAGTTCTGCTTCACTCTGTGGAGGATAGGACACCACAACCCTGTACCTGCATAAAAAAAAGTTAATAGTTAAATACATCTTGGACAGAATATGAAAAAGTCAAATACATGTATTTCATATTATAGCTTTCAAACAGATCTTTGTAAAAAATATATGTATTAAGAGGTTAAGTAACAGGAGAAAATTGTAAACACATTTTTGGATATAAACTTGCAGGCTCTTCCAAGTAGCATGACACAGCAGTAACCAAAGCATTCTTGAGAGTAACTGGACATAACTTTATGACTGTACACGCAATATGATGTTATCCCAGGGAGGGCCCTTGACATAGTGCATAGAACAAAAAAAGTTGCTAATAAAACTTGTTCACTTACTTGTTGTTTTTTAACACTACTTTTATGTAAAGATCTTTCTATCCTTTTTAGGATAGAAAAAATGCCATCTTGTTCAGTTTACATGCTGCTCTACTTCACACCTTAAAATCACATCTTCTCATTTTCACTAAGACCTGCATCTAATTTTATATTGCATTTTTACAAATTCTATTTGGCCAAATGTGGGTGATCAGATCTAGACTGAGATTCACACAGCTCTCCACTCATATCATCCTCTATCAACTACAGAACAAAACTATTTTTTTTTTAATTGTTTATAACATACTGCCAACATTACATATTTCTTTCAGGGTAAAATAGCTTATGCTTCAGTGCAGAAGTTCATTGCCAGGTCCATGAAAACAATAATCAAATTTGCTAGGCATGACTTACATTTTGACAAAACATGTTTATTCCTACACATTCTGATCTTTCAAAGGACATGCCTGTTTACCTCCTTCTTCAGTATATGTAAATGTTTTGATATTTGCAGGTCTTTTTTGGTCACCTCAGCTATAAATATCTTTCATGCACTTATTATGCAGAACATATTTTCTCCTTTACATTTGACTGTCTTATGGTACCTTTTATTAAAAGTATCCTAACTCTGTAGTTAGTCAGTGATAAAACATTTATATTCTAAAAATATTTAAGCTTCCATGGTATCCACTGCATCTGATACCAATTCCTTCCCAGGTTCCTAATGGGTCTACTGCATTCCACAGGTCTCTTGTACTCTGCATTTGTGAAAAGATTTATTTTAGTCTATCTTAATATTCCTCCATTTTGCTTTTCATTTTTAAGACTGCATTTCTGATAGTTTTCAAGGAGATCAAAGAGTACATCCTCCTTTTTCTTCTTTTCTTCACTGTTTCTATTTCACTAGACAAAGATATTGATTTTCTTCCCAGCTATGTGTAGCTGATTTTTAGACAATTTTATTTGTGCTTCTCCTGTCTTGTTCTATGAACCACTTGTTTAACCACCAAATGGAGAAAAGTATTGCATTCTCACATGTGAAGAGGTACAAAGGCCTGGAGTTCCTGTTATTGCATAAGTTAAATTCATATGCATTATTCAACTTTTTCTTTCAGAGATTTTCTTATAAACTCTGAATTTTTACCATTCCTGGTCCGCTCACCTGCATCCTGCTGTTCTGCAGCTCTCTGATTTGCTGAGTAGGTGCCTTGACTCCTACAGAAAACCAGCCCCCTCCTAGGGTAGGCTCGTGCTCGAAGGCATTCAGTGCTGCCAGACCTGCCAAGCAACTGTTGTCCTCTAAACCCACTGGCCTGCTCACTGATGTCACGCTGGTCATTTTGCGGTGCATAAAGTGACGTGGAACGACTTTAATCACAGAATAAGATTATTGCTGTCCTTCACTCTAACTGGATGAAAGACTCTACTTGTGTTATAATTTAGGATATGCAGTGATGTGTATTTAGGGTCAACATCAGGTCTTTATCACCACTGTGGAGCGCTGGGAAGCTTATTACTGTGCTGTATATTTACCGGAAAACTTAAAGCTTTTTAACCAATGCTTTCTTTTATAAAAAAGTGGGAAAAAAAAAAAGGGGGGTGAGGTGGGGAAGGGAGGAAAAAACAAACAAACAAACAAAAACCCTTAAATTTGTCAAAGACTACTTGAAACTGTTTTCTACCTCTTGTTCCATATAAAAACATCTTTCAGATGATCAAATTACTTTGTATTCATAGCATAATATGTCTCCCCTGGGAGCTGCAGGGAATTGGGGCTGTCTGTCTTTTTAATGATAAGACAGCAATCCTTAGCCCTGTCAGCACTGTGTCAGTATGAGAGAACACAACGCGGAAAGGCCACTTGGGCCTCAGCAGGGGAATTGGGAGAAGTGACCCAACAACACCAAGTCTCAGGGGAGTTAACGGGTTTCAGGAGCAGACAGGAATTCCTGAGTTCTGCTCCCAGCTTCCTCAGCTGAAACTGCTCTGTTTAACAACTCTGTTCCTCCCATACATCGATAATAGGAAGGACTGAGGAGTAGTGTGAGCAACCCCCATGATTCACTGGAGAAGACTGAATACAGGAATGGTGTGAGAACGGTAACTTAATGGTTTGCTGTACTGAACATCTGCAATGTGAAGGGAGCATCGTCATCTTCCCTTCCTTTAGAGGAACGGCTATGGGAATCCAAGTATTTACTTGCAAATCCATAGCACAAAAAGCTAATGTGCTACCAAGTGTGCCAAGTCTACTTATTCTTCATGACTGGAAGCTAGTTCTACATTTCTGTAAAACATATAGGAAATATGCTTGCTATTACAGTGAAGAGAAAAATCAGTGGAATTAGAGCAAGAATCTGTAATTTCACCTTAAAGACAGTCAGGATTTGTGGAAAGCTCAGTATCAAAAAAAAAAAAAGATCTTTTCAGCACATTTTCAAGCACTTCTCAGCAGTGTCAGGCATTTGGCTCCCATTTCTTACAGAACTTCCACAGAACATTACTCCTAAATCCTCTAGGAACCTCTGAAAATTGAACCACACTAATAGTTAAAGCTTCAAAGCCAGAGCCTACGTAGAACGAATACTGCTTCTTTTTTCAAACAGACCGCAGCCTGTGATTGAAACTGTGATATGAAGGAGCAGAATAATCTCAGCTGCAGATTTCTGTTCTTTACCTTTTTGTTGAATTTATCTTCATGAATATTCTCCTTCACACTTCCCACTTTTCACTGCACATACTACTGCATCATCAGTATGCTTATTCACCCCTTCTTACAGGTCTAACAGAAATGAATGCTGGTAGATTATTTTAAGAAATAAACTATATTTTAAGTAATAAGCATTATTAAGCAATACCTCTTAAACACTTTGGCCTAGAAAAAAATGGAAATATGTCATGAGTGTGTTATCAAGTAAAGTTCTAATGCTGCACTGAAAAGGACAAAGAAAACCCAGTATAAAGATGCAATTCTACTTAAACACACTGAAAAAATATAGTAGGCGAGCAGGGACAATGACTTGGTGCCACATATTCCTGGTGGAAATTATCATATAACTAAATAATACGAATACACAGATTAAAAGGATTATTTTAGTGTATGTTATTGATACTTCAATGCACATTCAGTATTGTTTTCAGTAAGTAGTTTAGAGAAAAGAATCTCTATCAGGAAAGCAACATACTTGAAAAATCTACATTTGTGAGGTTGCAAGTGATTTTACACACCCACTACTAGTACCAGAATGAAATTGGTATTTTCACAATCAAAGCTTAAAAAATATATTACTGTCCCAAGCAGCTACGGTAACTTGAAAATAAATGGTGCCATTTTTAAAGAAAGTTCTTCCATTTTTTTTTTATCTGTAAGTGTAAAACTCCTTCAGAATTTTATTCAAAAATACAAGTTTCCTGAAGAAGATTGTGTAGAAACAATAATAATGTTTAAAAAATAAAAAGAAATGACAAATGAAATTAAGGACCAAGTAGAAAACCTGCATGCTAGCTGGCTCTTGCTATGTGGATGTAGCTGAAGGTCAGTGGTATTATATAACGGCACACCCACATACCATGAATTAACATCAGATCAAAGCCTAAAATAGTTAGCATCAATCAGTTCATTTCTACAACTGTTAGACTGCAACTGCACTATTCTTTTTTGTATGCTGCAAAGCCCTCTATCTACTGGAAAAGAAATCCTATGAGATTCTTGCTTGCCTACTACAAAAGGATTCAGAAAATTACCACTTTCTCCTCAGTCCATGCAACTTACCAAGGACCTCAAAACTTGAGAACAGCAGGGGGACAAGGAAAATGACAGAACTTTTAAAGCAACTGTCTGTGGTTTCAGAACCCAGATGACAAAGCGCTTTTTGGGCAAAAAAGCAGAGCACAGTAACAGGCACAGCACTCGGGTAGTGAAAGTATCTCTGCAGCAGTTGAAGAAATCACATGCAAAGTCTACTCACAGATAAAGATCTTATTCACTGCACACTTATGTCTGCAGTTATAAGCTAATAAGCTTAAAGAACTAACATGATTAACTATATATGCAAAATAATAATGTGTTAATGAATTGCAAAATAGGAGGCTTATTTTATGTATCTCAGTTCTCATATCATGACTATGATCATAGTATTCATTCCAAAACCTCAAAGTAACATGAAAAGTAAACAAACACAAACATTAGTTGCTTGATATACATATAAAAACATAATAAAAAAAATAAAGGTCCCATTTTTTTCTCTATGATCTCAGTATTTTGAAAGACTTCTAGCAGTCCTAATACATACTGTGCATGTCAGAAATGCACTTCTTTTTTGTTTGCCTACGGTAATTTACCTTTCACAGACAACAGGCCTGGATTCATTCAGGACTGGACCGAGGGACGAGCAAGGCTGCCGAGGAGGAGGCGCTATTGGAATATTGGAATCCAGGGAACTCGTTTTCCGATGCAGCGTCTCCTGTGCCAGTACAGACACCTCACTGTCAGCGGGACAGGGTCCAGCTTTGCTGTGGCCGCCTGCTGAAGGCAGCTCTGGCCCCACTGCACCTTGCAGGGCCAGCTCTGCTGCTGCTTGCTCAGACTCCAGGGTTGGTGAGGCTGGAGGTGACACTCGGGGCTTGCGCTTAGTGGATGCCCCCGAAAGCAGTTTCAGCAAACCCTTCTTTTCTTTCTGTAAAAGAAAAAGAATGCTTCATTTTAGAACAAAGGTATTTAGTGGAAAGCTGAACTTTTCCTTCTTTAGATGGCATCTGGATCAGAGAAGACTCAGTAAATTAGGAAGAGAACTCTACAAATAACTACAAAGTATTAAATTCATAAAAAAAAACACTAATTTCTTTGGACCATAAATTTCCTAAGGCCTTTCACTTCATTTGTTAAAGGTACGTTAAAGCTTATCATAAAGGTCAATAGCACTGGCCCAAAATATAGTCTAGAAGCAGCAGCAAGGAGTTAGATTTCCACAAAGTGAATCTAGGAAGTAAAATAGCTAACATGGAAATTTCTAGGAAAGAATAAAGACTCTATCAAACCAAACTGGGAGAAAAGTCTGCCCTAGAGGCTGCTGTCTAGATAAGTGTCTTCCATTTATCCTCCCTCTGTAAGGGAAAACCTTCACAATTTAGCAGAAATTTGCCACAAGGGGAAGGTATTGTGTTTTGCTGCTCTGCTAGAGGGGAGAATTGTAAGCATTCTTTTTGCTTGTCCAGACAGGGATCCCTGAAGACTATTACTTATCCTGAAGAGAATTATTTAAGTAGCTTTTGTGTTTCTTGTCTTTTTTTTTTTACAGGGGTGTGGCAGTGATATTCTTACCAACCCTCTGACTAAGTTTAGTGCTTAAGAGAGGTGCCAGATTATAAGCCCTGAAGACAAAAATAAACTAACCACAGAAAAGCATGAGCAACCTGAGATTTTTATTATAGCTTAGGATGCAATGGAATTGGTGAACTATGAATGAAAAGAGCTCTCTCTCCCTCTTCCAAGTCTCCATTATTTTAAAGTTATTTCAGCAAATAACTGCTGTCTATGAAATGGTTGAGAAAAACAACAACAACAAAAAAACCCTCCAGAATGTCACCTAAATATGTTAGCATCTTTAACCTTATGCTCCAAACAGATTTTCTAAAACCCCTACCTGCAGGCATCTTATTCTGCTTTCAGTTGCCTACAGTTAATAATTCTGAAAACAAAGTTCTTGGTACTTCCATTTGATAATTATCAACAAAAATAATTAAAAAGTAGGAGAGATTAGTGTACAGAATTTGAACTTCATCTGAGAGTTCACGTGGGCAGATTAGCACAGCAACTGTCTAGAACATCTGAGAGCTAAAGGAAGTTGTTAAAAAGAAGGTAAAAAGATTAAAAATTATGATAAAGATACCACAGTCTTAAACACAGTTAGAAAGACAGATTTTTTTTTGTCTATCATATAACATAATCTCATGGTTTAAAGGTCAGTGAGAATGAGTTTAAACCCAGAAGAAAGCAATTCAAGCAGAAGGAAGGAAAATAGATTCAGAGAGACTCTATTACTTACATTTAGAAAAGGCAACTGTATGCTTGATACTTCAGCTGACTTTTTTTCCTTTATCCAATAAACATGGTTTACAACATGTTTTTTTATCTATATATCCATCTGTCCCTAGTACAATAACTTCATGAGTAGGTATCCTTTCTGCTGATGTAATAAGTAAAATGAGAGGTTTTCCACTTATTTATACAGGCTGAACAGTGATTTTCACTAAAACTACTTTTATTTTATAATAGTGATCTCTTAAGGGTCCTGGAAGTTCACTGTCTTCTGCAGTTTCTTCTGTCAGTTTAGAGACACTCACTGACAACCATTTGATAACCATGTACTTTCTAAAACATGCAGTAACTTGGCTGTGAGTCCAGGAACAGAAAATATTTAAAATTCCAATTGTCAATCTAATGACTCTTCTGAACTGTGTCAATTCATCTTCTGTTTTTAATGTTAATGGCCTGCGACTGCTGCCTTATTTTAACCCTCCAACAAGGATCTGCTCTGCTCTGTATTTCAATCCATCCTAAATTATTCTTGTATGGCCAAAAATGGACTTGCACATAGCCATAGTTGCAAGTGGATGGCTCAGTCTTAAAAACTTTACAATGGTGTTACTCAAAAAACAAAGACGGGAAACAAAAAACAGACTCCTTAAAAATCTACATGATAGAAATAGAGCTCAAAATCAAGAGGCAGCGATTTTATTCTCTGCTCACCTTGCCATCCTTGTCTGGTTTAGCGACAGCAGCATTTCCACCAGCTCCTAAAGCATTATCGGGCGATGCGGGAGCTCCGGGATGGGTGTTCACGCTTCTGCCGGGGACGTCTCCCTCCACACAGGGAGGGGTAGCGCTGGGAGAGCCCAGGGAACCCGCTGCACAGGCCAGTGGGACAGCCGAGCGGTTCACGTTCACAGCAGCCACGTAGGCCGCCGCGTTCGGGTGCTGAGGCTGGAGCTGCTGGGAAGCAACGGAGTGGTGGGGAATGATCACGGCAGCAGGAATAAGGCACGCTGGGCTCTGTGCCTGTATGGGCGTCACTGCTGCCGTGGGTCTTTCCTGACTGTGCGCAGCAACTGGAACAGAGGAAGAAAACACAAGAGCATTAATCTTTTCAAAGGACATATTAAAAGTGAGGTACAGTCACTGTATTATAACTGCTCAATAAAAATCCTAAGAGGCTTCTTTCCTACCGTTCTCCTAGGTAGGACAATAGTGACATGTCATATGGCATCAAATTTATCTCGCCAGAATAAAGAGCTAGCATATGCCTGGTACCCTACTTGTACCAGTAAGCAACAGAATAACTACAGACCTATAACTATTATGAAGGTTATCTACACTGCAGAGAAAAATGCTTCACGTATGAACTGAATTGCAAAGTGAAGATTACATTCTAATTCATAAGAGGCAGCTAAATCCTGTGTGCAACTTGTTTGCTCGTTTAAATATGCTGCATAGTTGTCAGGGCACATAAAACAATGTAGGAAGGAACACTCCTTATAGAGGCTGCTAAAAATATAATTGGATTGTTTTCCCTAAACTATTCAGTAAATCCACAACAGATTTAGTGGGTCTTTCAAACAATAAGTACAGTGGCAATTACTGCTATGAGTGGTTTCTTTGAAAATGTAAGTTATTGTCTCCTGGGATGTTTAAATATAGAAGTAGATTTACTCATACCCCTGTGAAATAAAAGAAACATCTACACTGGAAGTTGCATAGGGCTGAATAAACTAACCTTGCTACAGCCTAGCCACATAACACAGAGCTCTGCAGGAACAAATTTTTCCATTCCAAAAAGCGGATGTTTAAACGGTCAACAGCACTCGCATTAGGTGATTTGAACAGCTCAAGTATCTTTATACCACTGGGTGAAATGGACTGCAGACATCTTACATGAACAATATGAGGCAGAATGCAGCATCCCAGCACTGCACAGCCTCTTTCCTCCAGGTATGTGAAAACAGGCATCCCTGAGGTTGCTCAAATATCAGTTCACTCTGATATTTCAAATGCTAATTGGAGTTTCAGGCTAGTTGTAGGCAATACCCTGGAATCAAGCCTCTAGCCATTGCTCTCTTTATTCTGCTCTCTTTACCAATTCCCCTGCTTATTTGGTTAGACTGAGTCAACAGTATATTAGCAAAGACTGACATAGTTCGCAGACTTGATATAACATTCCTATAATTTGTATTATATCCAACTACAATGTCTAAGATAAGAAACAGAAATCCTTTCTAAGAAACCACAACTAAATGCTATGTGTAATTTTGTGACACATGCTCTCCCCACTGCCACAGACCCTTTTAAATCCCAAGCACTACAAATATTTCAGATAGAAAGGTTAGGAGGACAGCATCAATGTAAGTAGGAGTTTTAGTTAAAATGGATTATTACTGCTGTCTATTGATTATGAGACAAAGTCAGTTTTCTTAAACACAGCTGCTGTTCTTCATGATACAACCATACTTGCATGCAAATAATAATAATAATATGTGTATGTAATAATTTTCTGTTTTCTTATCACTGGTCCAGAGGAAGAAATCATCAAGTGACCTATAAAACAGTCACCTATAAAACATCTGAAGAAGGGTCCTCAAAGTCCTAAACTAAACTGAAATTGAACAGCCCTGCATCGTGCAGCACTAGTCCTCGAAACTTCAACTAGAGGATAACACTCAGCAAGGGTATTAGGGAAAAAAAAACAAAATGAACACATTGCAGATGCTGACTACAAAGTTTTCTGCAGGAAAGCATAAAGTAGCCATTATTACTTCACTTCTAATTAAATAGGTCATTATGAGGAACAGAAGTCTCCATCTCCCAACAGGACACCTTTACAATGCAATCTAGTGTAAAGCTCCCCATGAAGAGATGGCAGCCCCTCTCATTTTTCCATTTTGGATTTGGAAAGTTGGCTGTCATGTTTTCCAGCGGACCAGAATTGTGAGAAGTTACTCATCTTGACAGTGCAGAAGTGAGGAAGTGCAGAAATAGAAGGTCCTCTGGGGTCTGCAGGAGCTTTTTCCTTTGTGCTCTCACTTGGAAGCTCCTCAGCAGTGCAAAAGCAGGATTTAGAGTAGAAAACACCTGTGCCTGAGAGGCAGGAATATACAGATGTTTTGCTTTATTTTCTCTTTCCATCTGCCAATAGCACTTGGGCTCCTTTGTTTTCATTTCATGGTAAAGAATGAAGTTGTTGGACTGCATCGATGCAATAGTCCTTTACAAGATCATACTGACAGAAGATTGGGCCAATTAGGGAAATAAAGGTACTAAATAAAGACATCTCCAGATATCCTACCTTCAAAAACAAACCTGGTGCTGACATCTAAACGTGCGTGTAAGGTTTTCTATGGAGATGAAAACTTTGAAGATGATGTGTGGGCTAATTCATAGATCCTGAGAACATAAGATTCATCATGATCCTTAAGGGGATAACAGATTCATTCGGATCTTTTATCTTCTCTTCAGCCCCTAAGAGCAACTGGAATCCCTAAGGCTCTAATTGGGTGGTATTATCCTAGTTGGCATATCCACAGAGAAGCACATGAATTTGGTAAACAAATATCTTAAAAGTAAAACTATGACTCTTTCTAGATCCAAGTTTAATTAACAGAAGGTTCACTATGATACGGCCTGCACAGTGAACATGGAAACAGATCCATCAGAAACACACAGTTTTATGTAATAGATGGTTCACATCTTGAACACAGAACAGTCACAGTGCTTCAGAGTCAAAGGCAGAAGTTACAGTCAACAGTTTAGAGAACAAACTGGAATGCCTCAAAACCAAGCCTGAGCTAAAGCATTGAAAAAGAAGAAACAAAAAATGCAAAAGGTCTTCAAAGATGTTAGGAGAGAAATTGAACATGAGTGCCAAGCTAGAGAAATATGTATTTGTTATGCAATTAACACTGGTTAAAAAATAAGCTATGACTAAGATGTCCTTATTTTTATTACCACATGAACTGCATGAGTGGAGAAGCTCAGACACTATGCCCCATCCCAGATAGTGCTAGAATAAAAAAATTCTCCTGAAGTAATTGCATACAAATTCCCAACAGATGCAGCAGATGCAGACAAGTACTTGAAGGAGATTAAGAGATGGAACATTCAGAGCAATAAACTAGCATTTCATAAAGCATTCAGCTCTACAAAACAACATTAAAAGGCCTTTTTTTCTCCTTTTAATTTAACATGTATTTATGCAAAGCATGGCTCCAGCTATTTTCTCAGACAGACTCTAAAGAATTTTTTTAATTATTATTACCTGTTCTAACTGCATTGCGAGCCTGGTTGACCGTCATTTGTCCTGTCATGTGCACAAGGACCTTAGCTTGCGGACTGGTTTGGATATGTGCTGCAGAAACCACAGCTGTGGGTACTGAGCTCGAGTTCACTGCCACACCATTCCCCTGGAGCTTCTGAGACGTCCCACTAGCCGTGGAAGGGCTGACCATTGTTACCACTCGTCCTGCCTGGGCAGCAGTAGACATGGGAATTTTTGTTTGGGATGCACTTGTCACTGTCCTGTCAAAATTCAAAATACAAAAGTGAAACACAACTGAAAGTTGAGCTAGTTGCTAAAGCCCACAGCTCTTCTACTATCTAGTTTTTAGGATTAAATAGAAAAACAAAATAATTTTGGACTTGAAATTAGGGAAGTTATTTATCCATCTGCATACAAACATACCTTGTAACTGGGGCCACATAATTGCCAGGAAAAACACCAATCTTGCTTGTGTGCATAGAAGTTCCTTTGAACCAACCATCCTGACAGCGTTCAAACACTAAGAACATTTCTCCCTTCCGCAGTTCCAGTTCATCATCTTTCCGAGGAGTGTATGGATATATAGCAATGTATCTAAATGAGAGAAAAGTAGATGACTCTCAATACATGCAACTGCTAAGTGATGATTTCTAATAATAGTTTTAGGCTTGTGTTTTCTAGCTGAGAGAGCGTCTAGAGTCAGACATAACAAGGCATGGCAGAAAGGATTACGTATTTGGTGATCAATCATACTGCTACAGTATTAAAGTAGAAGCTTTGACAATATTAGGGAGAAATGATTATTAAGAATATACTCCCAGCTGTGCTTTAGTATCATATTTAATACTTCCAATAAGATCATTCATTTGCCTAAGTTAATGTATTTAATTAATAAGTGTTTATTGACTAGTTATCCCATCATATCCCCATTTTCTCTCAGTATGCTTATTTCTAATATCTTCTTTTCATGACATGTCAGCTGCTTTGGGGGTGAGTACTGATTGTTGGAACTGAAAATATCAGTAACAGAGCTAGTTTTCAAAATGCAACATTGGAATTCACTGTATTTGCAGTCCTCTACTCCATGTATCTCCCTGAAACTTCCAGATTCCCTGTAATTGGGGTTTTGTAGCAGCATCTCTCTGTGGTGCTAGGAAAAATGTGTGTTATTGGAACATGAAATTAATGCATAAGGTAGATAACAATTGTTCAAATTTAAAGCCTATTTCCTTTTTTTTCTCTCCTAAGCAACAATATTTAAAGCCATAATACAGTGCATCAGAAATAATAGTGGGGGTGGGGAAACTCCATCCCTATATTTTAAGGCACTAAGTATATATAAATATCTAAGTATCTGAACCTCCTGCAATTATATGCTGGAAAATTTGTAACTGTAATATTTCCTTTTATCACATTAAACAGAAACACCAGTCTACTATTACACTGTTCTGTTTTCTGCCACAAATTAAACATAAAATCTTTTAATTCTTAAAACTTATACACTTACTGACCCAGACCTTTCAGAAATTACATACTCTAATAGATCATTTTCTCAAAAATAATACACTTTCACCAGAGGCAGCCAATTAGGGTGGCTGATGAGCAAGTACTCTACCCCCCTTTTTTGAAAAACAATCCCCAATTACTTGCACTGGTTGCCTTTCCAATGTTGCAAACCCAAGAAGAAAATGAAGCACTCTTCAGGAAAAAATGTCTCTCGTTCAGTAAGGACAGTATTAACTGTACATTTCTCCCTTTCCCATTAGATCTTTGCTCTTTGCTGCCCACACAAGAACCTTGGCATTAACTGTAAAAATGATTTAAAGGCAACAGTGGCAAACATACGACACAGTGGAAACAAAAGGTTTTACTGGCACAGGATTTTGGGATGATCTACAAAGCTGCATAGTAAAGCTGCCTGTGAAAGTAGCTAATTGGTGTTCATTAACTTCACTTTTAGTTAAATCCATGTAAGTTTCTGTAGTATCCTCATATAGAGTAACACTTTGAAGATGGAGAACAGGAGTAAATGAGATGGGAACTTGATTAACTGCACTAAGCATAGTAATCCACACAAAAAAAAAAAAAGCTGAAATGCTCGATGCCAAAGAAATAGCCCAAACCCAGATGCACCTGCTATACAAGAAGGGCATTCTTTTGAAGTGGGAGGAAACCTGGTGGGAAGATAAAATAAAAGACACAGAACAAAAGTGGTCCTTGCATTATTCAAATGCCTTATTAGATGGTTCAACCTCTCCTGAATTTTATTTTTTACTTTTAACACTTTCCTCTTCTCCAAACCACACACAAAGAAGTTTCCAAGAAGAAGGATGCCGTCAGCAGCACATGTTAATACACAAAATATTTTCACCCAGAAGGATGACGCACATTTCCTTGTATTACAAGCGTGAAGACATAGTGCTAACTAGAAGCTTTCTGCCTTCATTGCAAATTGCCACCCCCTAATTAATGAAACTGTAGAATCTTCAATCAAATTTCACTCGCAACTTGCATAAGCAGCCTGACAATGTCATGCTAATATAACACTCTAAATGATACACAGCATTTGGTGTGTTTTGGCATAAGCTCTTCCACATGAGAATAGCTTTTTCATTCCATTCATAATAGAAAACATCAGATAAATTCACTCCAGGGCTTGCTGCTTGCATATACACAATCTTCATTCCTAACGCAGGGATTCATTCATCTTCTGCATGATACTTTCTATTTTTGAAGTGAGTCCTTTCAATATGCAGCAACATCTGATTATGTTTACCTAAGTCATAAATAGCCCTCAGCGAGAAGGCTGTTTGGGGATATCACCTTTATGTATGTTTTGTTGCTTCTGTTCCTCATTATAGGCACAGCTTTCTGAGAATGCTAGCAGAACACAGGCCAGCTGGCAAGAAATAAGTGCGCACACAGCTATTGATCTCATTCCATTTCTTGGATGGGCAACAAGTTGCATTTTTACTTACACACTCGGTCGACTTTGTGGTCGTAAATGTGCCATTTGGTCAGCTGATCCTGATGCAGGTCTCTGTGCTACACCTGCAGACGGCGGCCCAGAACTGGCTGATGCAACGATGGCAGTAGAGAGGAGAGGTGGTGGTGGTGGAAGAGGGGGATTCATACTCTGACATAATGAGAACAACAACAACAAAAATTAGCAACAGGTGATCTATATTGTTTGATGAATTGAATCAGCTGCACAAAAGTATGACATGCTAATGGAATGAGAAGAACAGCTGAATTTTGTATTCTACTATCTATTTGTAAAGTTTAACTGGAAAGCTAGGCTTGTCTGAATTTCTCTTTTTCCAGTATAAAACATTGGAGTCTTGGGAGTTAATTAAGCAAATGGTGAGCAATCTCTCAGCACAGGAGAAACCGACTGCATTGTTTTTAATTATAGCATTTTTAGGAAGGACTTGACAAAAATTCATAAGCCTTCCAGGAGGTAGATTTTACATCCTACTGCTGCCTGTACTTCAAAACATGATTGTTTTTGTAACCTGAAGCTGAAACATAATGCACAATTCAGCAGCAGTGCACCCCAAACCACCCCTTCTGGGGGAAAATTCCCTTTGATGTATGGGTTACAAAAGTGAGCACAATATGAGACCACAGTCACTGCACTATTGTTACCACTTTTGCCTATTCTTCTAGTTTAAAGCATTAGCTTTTGAAATTCAGTACTATCAAGACTGGTAATCTTTAACAAACACTCTAGTAAAAAGGCACAGTTGCTTTATGGGTAGATCCTAATGGGGGTTCTGCCTACAGGATTGGACTATGCCTTTTGAAAATCAATGGAGCAATTGTTACCTTCTGCTTTATAAAGCCAGGGACAATTCTTTAGGACCTTGTATACTGACACTCCTGGGAAAAAGTTTCTCACAGAAGAACTTTCCCTTCCCCCACTTCCAAAAATAATTCTTTGAGTTACAACACACAAAAAGGGGGAACTTCAAATAAATAAATACAAAATCAAAATGCAAAGCAGAATCCATTTGCTTCATATACACCATCCTTGACATTGAGCAGATACCTCTGATCAATGTCACTGTTCACTTAAGGCTTTAAAAAAACACAAGACAAATACAAATTAACAAAACATACTGAAGTAGTGCCAAGCTCTTCCAGTTCATTGCCATATAAACATATAGCATCATATTATAACTCTGGAATTACAAAGACTTTCAATTATATTCCCCTACCCCAAAGAGCTCAGTTGTGCAGTACTTTGCTTGCTTTTCTAAACTAAAAATTTAAACTGAGGAGGTTCTAGTTCTACACTGCAGGGTTATTGCATTACTGCCTTTCATGATCATAAAAAGACAGTTCTGAAATAGTCTTTCACTACCAAAATAAAGAGCTACACAATTAAAACCTTAAAATCTAGGGGGAAAAAAAAGATTGTCTCTAGTAGCAAATATAGTTTCTGTCAAAATTCCTATGCTTAATTATGGTATAATAGCCAGGTAAACTGTGAAATAAGAACATTAAAATGTATTCTGCTCACGTGTGAGAATTCCTTATCCAATTGCATCCAACACAAGCAGACAAGACCTGCTAAAGAAATGTAATTGCATCCTTTGATACTAATAGTTATTACAAAAACTACATTACATTTGTTTTAGATTCTAGAACTCTATCCATCAAATAATAATTTAAATGTATCCTGATATTACAGTGAAATAGAAACCTTCCAGTCTCAAATGGCTTTACAGAAGAGATTATTCTCCTCTTCCTACCTGTTTAAAGACAAGTAGAATACAAATACCTTTTAGGCAACCTGTCTTTAAAATATAAATTCAAACCCTTATTCAGATATCTAGATAATTCATACGTGGTAGAACCTATAAGCCCGCATTAGGAGACAATCAGGGGGAAATCTTTAAAATGAAACTTATTCATGCACAGTTATCAAGGTGTCACAATTTCATACTTCAGTATTGCTGAAAATGCAAATAGTGGATAGTATTTAATTCATGTGAATGCATAATATATAGAGAAGTTTATTAGCAGCAATAAAGGCACCTGCTCTATTCAGGTTCTGCTCCCTCCCAGTGTCTATTACTATGTTAACGAAACCTGCAGTGGGCTGCAGCCCAATTAAACTTCTAAAGATTTGGCAAGTGCTCAGAAATCCAAACAAACTACCTGATAGGCCTTAGAGGACAAGTGCTCCTCAGCTTGCACTGCTACAGCTTAATAAAATTGTTCCAGAAAGCTTCAGCCAAGTTTTCAAGAACTCTGGCATCTAGCCATTTTTGTAGATACCAAGAAACAAATCTACCTCTAGGGCACAAGTCAGTTTTGATTCATCCTGTGTTCAACTTTTATATATTAAAAAAATTCAAACCCCACATGTTTTAATAAAACAGGTTTATTAAAATAATTTTAAGAGTATTTTCATTAATGCAGTTGAAGAGGGGGAGGAGGGAGAAGCAACCTTCCTGCAACTATGCTTTAGCCAGAAAATGTACTCTCAAGCATATAAAACAGCATATTAAGCAAGTCTCTGAAATAAGCAGTCAAAATGTGTAACGCTTCATCTGTTTATGCAAAAACCTTCAACTAGTAGCTGTACCCATACTCGCGAAACTCATATATTTCTAAAGTTCAAATGCAGGCTGTGTTCCCGTATCAGTCAACTGGAGATCAATAATCAGTTTACCCAAGAATAATAAAAGGCAGAGAGCAGTGGAGCAGGGGGAAACCCACAATATTAATTAACTGTCTTTCCTCCCACACTATCTAGGGAAAATACATGGCTTGCACCATCCCCCGTGGGCTAACAAATTAAGGCTCATGTTTAAAATTATAAGTGCATGTTTTGAAGCAGAAGCCTCCAATACCAGAACTCACTGCTTCTTTCAGCTGTGTCCTCTACTCCACCAAAAATTACCCTGAATTTCTGTCACTTACAACTCAGTTCTCATTTAACACTCCTCCTCACTCACTGTTATGGAATCAGCTGGAACCACATGAAAGAGACCCAAATGTCATCATTTTTGACTCATAACCAATACTTCAGACTACCTTATGTATAAACATACAGGGATGGTATTTTTGCTTCTATGACAAAGACTAGAAGAAACACAAATTTTAAATTTTTGAAGCCTCCAACATGTAGGTTAATGTAAACCTTCTAAATATAGAGCACTTATTTTTTCTAACAAATGCACATATTATGACACCATATCAAATCCAGCACATTCAATCTTAAAATGGAGCAAATGGAGCAAAAATGGGCACTCTCCATCAACTATTGTCCAAAATACTTTAAACTTCATATGAGAATATATAAAGGGAGGATTAAAATAAGGTAAACTATATATTGTTGTTCCACCGCTTGTAAAAGGAGCCTAGCCATGTGGTGGTATATTCCTTCTCTGCTTTCTTCCCATATTAGAGCTCAAAAGGCATTACTTCCTTTAAGATTCTTTTCAGCAGGAACTATGGCAACTACAGCTCTTCCATTAGATAACAGCCTTATAAATCACACCCAAGAATTCCCTCTTAAGCAAATGGGGCTTGCATAATTGTGTGCACATATTTTCCCTGAACAACTGTTCAGCTCACTATCTGTGACTTGTATTTTGAGAATTTAAAATATACTAAGCACCTACAAGTACAGAAACGCCAGTGGCCAAGAGAAGAGCAGCAATTAATGCTCCCAGTAAGGATAAGAGTGAACTTTGAAGCTCCAGAGAGTCTTGTAAGTGACACTAGCACAGGAAAAACCTCCACTGTAAGGAAGGTTGGTTTCAGTACATAGCTACTTCTGTCTCAAAAAAAACAAGCGTCAAAATGCAGAAGAACTCGGATTCATTAATGCTGCTACTAAAAATCTAGTTTGCTCCTGTAAAACTTTCAAATAAATTACTGCAGGTTTTTTTAAATGTAAGCAAAATTTTATCTGTATGACAAGCAATAGGTAAGGTCCATGATCATCTAACAGTGTTCTCTTATTTGTCTCAACTTCAACTGTAAATTGAAGTTATAAATTACTTACCTCATACAACTTTTGTTGTGAAATATCATCTACAAAAGACTACTAGGGACAAAATAACTTGAATAAAATTGATATTTCTTGAATGAATGTACTGTTAAAAAAAAAAAAAGAAAGAAAAACACAGCCACTCAACTAAAACATGACCCTATACATGTACACAGATAGCAGACTTGCAGGCTCCTTAGTGCTAGGAATTCATCTCCACTGCCTTACAGTGACTTACTCCCCAAACAAGAGAGATCAAAATATCTCCTCTTGAAAATAAATAGCTTGCTTTCTTACAGGTCTATTTATAGGTTTGGGAAAGTAGCAAAGATGTATGAATTCAGAATTGCTGTGGAGGAAAAGATCCTTCTCTTTTTCATTGATTAGCAATCACGCCCATGCTCTAGTTCTTGCTTTCTCTCTTACTCTCTTAGTCCAAGCTTGGTGGGAAGAAGTTGCATCAAATGATTTGTCTTCAGAAAGATCAAATAGTACTATAAATACCCAAAGTAAGTAAAACATCTTCTTGCTTAAAATAAACTCTGGACTCTCTCTGTTCCAACCTGACTCCTTTGTCATTTACACAATATTCAGAAATAAAGAAAAAAGCTAAAGGGAGAAACTTAGAGAAATACCACAGTTTACACTTGCAAATGCAAATTAAAAAATTAAAAAAAAAAAGAGTGAAAAGATCCAAACCAACTACTGCTGTTATAGAACTAGCACATTATATTGTAGAGTCACAAATATTCGGAAGCTTAAAATTAATCTTCAGAATGTTAGGGAGGATATTTGGAGAAGGGCAAATCCTGAAAAACAAGAATATCATTTTTCTATCTTGACCTATCAGAACTGTTCTGCGGATTCCCCAAATTAAAACAAGAACTTATGAAGCAAGAAGAAAAGTGGAAAGGAAAGTAGAGTTCACAGTCTATAACTCCAAACTGCATCATCATCTAATATCATGTAGAGGAAAAGAACACAGGAACCACACAACTACAGGATGTGCTGCCAGCTTGTATTTTAGCCATGCTGACAAGGCAAGAAGGAACAAACATTATGTACAAAATGTTATCCATTTTTTAAATACTGCAGCTCAAAGACGGTGACAGAATAATTCAGATTCCCGCTGGGAATTATATGCTTAACTGGAAACGTAACAAGGAACCAGGTTATTACAAAGAAAAAGTATCTCTACAGGACCCAGAAGAATCATGCCCCAGGAGTTTCACTCCATGTTGCATATAGCACTATTATTTAATCCCCATAAGTATCGGTGGCAGCATCTTTTTTGAACAAACTTATGCAACTAAAGTACTTAAGGTTGCTCAGTAACTTTGCAGTAATGCCAAAATAAAGTATTTTTCCATGTTGAGAATCAAAGAGAGAAGCTCTTATTTTTAATAACAAAGAAAAATGTTAGTCATGGTTGGCAGGGGATGAGGAATAGAGAACCTACTTCAGACAGAAGCCTGGCAATCATGCTTTGAATCATGCCTACCCCACCCTCTCCGAGGTTGAATATCCTCAGCCACAAATCAAATTTACTACTAGATATTTGCAGCATGCACAGTAACTAGACTTATATTCCCCTTGACAGCAGAAATGATATTGATGCTAATTTGTTCAGTGTGTACAGATACTTAACTTGAACAGGATAAAAGATAACTAAAAAATTACACAAATTAGCATGTGAGCATCTAGCTGATTCTAGTATTAGATGTACACCTCTCCTGCAAGAAAATACCAATCTATATGTAAAAATACCAATCTATATATTAAAGGAGATTACTGATTAGTACCAGATTATCATTCTTTAACAGCAGGATTGCACAGATGGTCCATAGGCTGAGGGAGGGGTAAAACGACAGAATAATGCTACAGAATAACCTGGCTTACTCAGTAACACAGGGCACAAGCGTTGTGTGTGCTCCTTGTCAACAACAAGGCCACTGATCTGAGGAACAAAAAGCATACAACCTAGTTAGTTGGATGACAGCAACCACTACATCACCAGTGACACTGAAAAGAATTAGTTCCCACTAATGTCCTAGTGGACATGGGGCTGAAGATGAACGTGCAATGCTTCACACAGGACAGATGAATATATGCAAATTCTCAAGGTATCTATCAGCCTAGGAGGAAAAAAAAAATTGAAGGACTATGCTATCAACATTTTCACTACTGCAAATGACTGTACAGTACTATAACCAGTTCTGGAATGAGTTTTAAGACAGACAATGAAACACTGAAGATGATTTAGAAAATAAAAGCTTAATTTAGATAACTGAAAATAATATGTTAGAGTTCAAAAAAAAGGATAAAAACAAAAAATTAGCTGCCACCAAACCACACCTAAAATTTAAAGAACAAAAAGCTGATAACAGAAGACTCTTCAACTGTGTAGACAAAGCTGTAAAACGATCCAAGGATGAAAGCTGAAAACCAAACCAAACAACTTCAGCAGCAAGGACATGCTCTGTATTTTAGTTGCTTTAAAACAACTACAACTACTACACAAAGCGGCCTACCAAAAGGGCAAAAGATGGTTTCTGATTTGAAACACATTTCTCTAAATTTAATTTTCATTTCAAGTACAAAAAGGTTCATGAAGTTCTCTCAAGTTTTATGAATACTGGTGTCCACACACTCCACTGCTGCTAAAATCAGTCTCTGGTAATTGCATTATGATAGAGGCTATTCCAGAGCTGGTGCACCACAATCCTAACAAAATAAAACATTTTATTTATACACTGCAATATATTCCTTCCTTCAAAAGATGGCCATTCACAACACTGCTTTCATTTTAATCTCCAAGATCCAACCTAGACATGGCAGGTATTTTCTGTATCTGCCACCCAGGTGTACACAACCAAAAATAGAAGTATTTAATTAGAAGTAAAACGTGGATTCTTTGAACTTATTTCAGAGAATTCTCCCAGTGTTGAGTTCAGGAAGACAAAAATATCTAGCAACTGAGGTCTCAAGCTATTTTTTGCAAGATCCTGCTCTGCTTGTTTCCCTCCAATCCTCCCCAGGTTAATCTCCAGCTCACACTGAAAATATTGTTCTTGAAGAAAACATGCTTCTTATGTTTTCTACATAAAAAGGATAGAGATAGAGAAACAGATACACATCACAGTACCCAAGGTACTTATTATTTTGTCAGTAATGCTTTTGCTATAGTTCAACACATGCTCTTGTATCACACATATAACACGCTTATAGTCTTAATAAACCCAACAATTCATGAGTGCCTTGCTTTCATGTTACTTACACCAAGAGCTGCTTGGTAAGTAACTTCTGAAGGGAAGGTAAATGAAGGCCCTGTTGTAACTGGGCTGCTAGGAGGTGGAGTCACAATCAGTCCTGTGGTACCAATATGAACCTGCAAAAAAAAAAAAGTCAATTTGATCAGTTTTGTTAGGCCGCTAATAAAATCAGAAACCTGTATTTTAAAACATGTATAATTGATAATTAATTTCTAGTAAATTACCTGAGAAGGGGCACTACAGGAAAGTCCTGTCAGCTCACTTATGCGGGCAGCTGCGGTTGGGTTACTGGAGCTAATGAGAACAGGAGGACTGATTTCCATCGAATGGCGGTTCTGAGAAGACTGCGAAGACTTGTTGGACATTGTGAGGGAGGTAAAAGAGTGCCGTTTTTTGGTGTTTTTCTTGGTATCGGTGTGCTTTTGGGTTGAATTGTTATGGGCTACCCCAGAGGTACCTTCTCCAGAGTCTACAGCAGAGCCTGAGGGCTTATCCAGCTCTATCAGCTGTTTGGCTGCTGTGTTAAACTGGGGAAAAAAACGTTAAAATTAGTATTTTTGTATTATTTATAGAAATCAACCGAATAGAACACTAATTTCATTTTTCTTCTATTCATAAGAATGAAGAGGTTGTATACCTTCTACACCATAGAACGTAAGATCCTAAAATGAATATTTTTTTATTTAATCCTACCTGGAGTATATTGGTTCATAAAGAACCTTTTCTATTTGTTATGGCAATGTTGTATTAAGTGCAAATAAAATCTTCCTCTACAGAAAAGAAACATGGAATCCTATAAGGTTTCTTTTTACTATAATTCAGCTGCAGGTAAGACAAAAATTATTTGCATTTTTCACAAAACCATTATTTCTTTCACTTAAATTATGAAATATATTCTGTGAATGAGTAAAAAGTTTTACACTAATTGTTTCCGAAAAGAAGTCTCCATTTTGCAAGCTTTTATAGAAACTGAAATTGGGTTGCTCATTAAATATCTTGCCCAGGAGAAAAAAAGAAAAAAAGAAAAAAAAAAAAAAAACTTTCTCTAACCTGGATAAGTTGAGTGATCAGTTTAAAAAAAGCACTACAAACAGCTATTGGCTGAACTGAAGGGGCATTACCTGCAAGGAGTTGGGAATGAACTGCCAGGGATAAGAACTTCTTAAATTGGATTTTAAAGAGTTCTTAAATGGAAGCTAGAATTTCACTGAGCGTTTTTTTTTTTTTTTTTAAATCATGTGAAATTTTCTCTCCCCAGATAAATATATCTGCTGATCCTTAAAAGGAGGACATTTAGACATTGAATTAATAGAAATTGGCTCAATTCTTGTCATGGTCACACCTTTTTTCTGTGTTCTGAAATACTTATTTGTCATCCCTCTTGTAACATGGAAACATTTCTTTTCTTTCATCCTTCTGTCTCCTTTATTTAAACAAAATCTCTTCAGTGCCAGAAGCGTGTCCTACAATATGCCTGTAGTGTACCTTTCAGAAAAAGGCAAACACTATTGCAGGCCTCTATGCCCTTCTGTAATGCAAATGACAATAATTATTAGTGCAGCTGCACACACTTTTCTTAATCATCTATTAATTTCTATGTAGAGGACAAAGTAGTGGCTTTCATCTATGAAACACTTAGAGGCTGGAGAAGCTATTTCTCAAGGACTGTTTCTCTCTGTAAACTGTCATTGACATGTATTTCCAATGCAGGAAGAGACAGGATTATACCTAAGGGTCTGTTGGATGTAGTTCACTGCTTTACTTGCTTAGCAACATCCTATATTTTCTGCCTTACTAGTAGTGCTTGTTTGTTTTTGAGAAGTAGGGATTAGTACAGTGCAAAGCTTACTATTTCTCTGACTCAGTGACTGCTTTTATTTTGCATGCAAGTGTCATTTGTGATTGAGTGGATGACCCAAAGTATTAACAAGAAAACACAGTGACTGCTTCCAAGTACTTCCATTTTGTTTCCAAATAATGAAAATAAGTATCAAAAAGGTAAAGAAAAATCAAAGGTTGAACATCTCAGGTCATGAACATTCCCAAATTAAGCACATATAAGTAATCTAAGACTGGAAAAAGTCCATCTCAGGCTCTTTTAGAATGACCATCAGTACTAATTGTTTTAGAAGTGCTATACACAGGTTTGCAGCACTTTCTTACTACAGAATGAAATATTTGGTGGACAAAACCCTACCTAGGGCCCAATTTTACTCACCTCAACATATGAGATGGGAAATATCCCTATTTTGTCAGCCAGCATTCCTTCTGCCCAGTTTTCATCCACTCGGCGAATTACAGTCAGAACATCGTCCTGCGAGAACATGCAGTGATTATATCTCCCAGCTCCAAATAAATTTCTAATTTAATTCCCTTCCATAGCATGCAGGCAATCAGCGAAGGCAGCACGTGGCAAAGAACTGGTACAGAAGGCAGTAAGAGCATGCAGCTTTTGAAACTAAAACGGGCTCCAACTGTTTTGTTTCCCATTTTGCTGAATTTCGATCAACTATCCACAACTCACCTCAGTCATTTGAGTTTGACCACAGTAAAGACTTCCCATTACTTCATTCTGTTGTCTCCTGTCAGACTCCTCTTAAGTCCTAGTGCTGAGCAACACAACCTCAATGGTTTTACGTGCCCACTTACTCATCACTTAACCTTCCTAGAGGCTGTTTTCCTACTTGTATGAGAATTCTAATAACTAATACAACTTTTCAGATCTACTGAAATTTTTAAAATATGGTTATAAAAAGGTTTGAATGGAATATTAAACATTGCTCTCTCTATACTGAAATACATAATCATTTCATATTAAAATTGAAGAATTCAGAAATATATATCCATTAAAGACTGCAGATTAAAAAATAAAACACATAGTTGACAACAATTTAATCAAAATTCACAAACTAATACCAGCAATTCTTGAAAGTGTTTACGTACTAAAAAAGTGTCTATGTGCATTTGCACCAATTTCATGAGAAGTTAAAGCCTTTTGCCTCTATGCCTTTTAGCCACCCTTTCCATTCAAACAGCTGAAGGCAGAACAGACACGTGATCAGTTTACATTTCATCCTGTAGTATTTGTGAAATCTAGTAAGTTATCAAAAACTTATTTTGTAAGTTTTTGAAAAAAAAAGCTCTGATTTTATTTGTGATTTCAGTTTTACTTGATTTCATTTTGTGCTTTGCAAGAAAAAGTTACAACAGAAATAAAGAAAAAAATGTAGTGTTTCTCAAAGGCAATGAGTAATAATACAGAGTTCAGTAGTACTTTGTATTTATTAATTAGATCCTATAATGTCACTTATTAAAAGCAAAACTGAAAATTGATACCTATTTCAACAAATTAAAAAAATCACTATTTCTCTATAAGAGGGAGTACAATTAGTTTGTAACAGTTTATTTCTCATAAATTGAGAACATTTAATAGTATAATTATGAAAAATTGCATTCTCAAAAATAAAACCTCAGAGAAATGCAATTTAGAAGCAGAAGAAAGGCAAGACTAATGTATATAGGAGAAATACCTATAGAATTATTTTCCTTGTTTTTTCAAATTTTGGTATATCCATTCAAAAAAATATGCAAACAAGACTGTAGAACATTAGTCATACCCATTCTTAGCCAAGCCAATGAATGACATTTAAACTTTACTTTGTTTTTACCTTTGAAAATGGTAAACAGTCTTTATCTGCTTCTTTGTCTTTTACTTCAAAGTCATAAAGTGCTTTGCACTGAGGCGGAGGTTGAGGTAAAGGTTTAATAATCTGAACAAAGTTGGTGGGAAAAAAGCCGTGAATGCCATTAACTTCTCCATGATACCAATTTTCATCCACCTGTCGACGTAAAATGATGATGTCTCCTTTACTGAATTTAAGATCTCCAGGTTCTTTTCCCTCATAGTTATACAATGCTTTGGCACATGGTAACTGAGGTACGCCCTAAAGAAGAAAAATAAATCATTAGAATTACATATGTATTGTTAAGTAAGATATCTAAAGCATTCTTTGGGAGACTATGAATGAAAATAAATGCTTAAAATCAAAAAGTAAAAATAGCCACAATAAAACTATTTTATTCAAGTGATTTTATCCAAATACATAGGAAAAGTTGGATAACTGTATAATCCTAGCACCCTTTTCTTTACATTTCATGATGATTTTCAGTAACTCTGAGTTACTACTAGACAAAAGAAGAGGCAAAATAAAACGCTAAGGTTTTGCCCCTCATGTCCAAATTCATTAAATTTATCTGTTAAACAATTCAAAGGTAATTACTGGAAAGTATCCTGACCAGAGCATTTGAGAGATCTAACAGAACAATGCTGCGAAGAAAAACACAGTACTATGACAACACATTTGCTGTAAAACATCTAAGGCATGTTTTCTGCTTGTCTGACTTGCTTATTCATTTTTTTACCTTATCTATTTTGCAGACCCTGGATGCAAAGAATGAAGACATAATGGAGGTGTTTACCAGCTTGAAAAAACAAATCCCACTTTATTAAAGATAAATTACTTTATCCTGGAATGATCTCTTTATTAATGCATTTTTTTAAAACACAACTAAAAAGGATTACTGAAAAAAAATACAGAAAATTTCAGTTCAAGATATATATTCTTGGGCTTCAGTTGATTTCTCTAGGTCTGAAAATGATAAACAAGGCTAGCTCTCTTGGCCTTTCCTTGTGCCCCAGGTGCTCAAGACCCTTAAATCTTCTTTACAATCTTTTGTTGGACTCCCTGTACTACAGCCTTATCTGCCTTGCACTGCAGTGCCCAGCACCAGACACTACTCCAGACACAGCGTCACAAGGTCTGAGCACAGGGGAAGGGCCATCTCCCTTGACCAACTGGCAATGGTCTCTCTACTGCACCCCAGGACACCAGGTGCCTTCTTGGCCACCCAGACCCTATACTGGCCAGCAGGGTCAGCTTGGGGTCCCCACCAGGAGCCCTCAGGAACCCCCTGCCTTCACTGACCTTCACAGGGTTCCTCTCTGCGCACCTCACCAGTCTGTCAAGATCCCTCTGAATGCCCAAGTCTATCAGCTGCAATCTTGGTCCAGGTCATCGATGAACTGATGAATTGATCAAGACTGGACCCAGTATTGACCCTGGCAGGGGGCACCCCTAACTACGGGCCTTCAGCCAGACTCTGTCCCTGTGATCACAACCCTCTGAGCTCTGCCATTCTGCCAGTTCCCGATCCAACCCGCTGGCCGCTCACCCGGCCCACACTTCCCAAGTTTGCCTATGAGGATGTTACAGGAGACAGTGCCAAGCTAGACACCATCCACTGCTCTCCCCTCACCTACCCTGCCCGTCTTTCCATCCTAGCAGGCTATCAGATAGGCTGGTTGAACATGGTTTCCCCTTGGTGAATCCAGGCTGACTGCTCCTAATCACCTTCCTGTCCTGTGTCTGCCTGGAAATCACAGATGGAGATCTACATGCAATATCTGGAGAGGGGCACAGTGCAAGGAAATCCTCAGGAGGAATTGCCAATTAAAGAGTCTGTCTCATTAGTTAGAAGACATGGAGTGGTTGATGATATATTTCACACTTTTAACACTTTAAATTTTGTCTTTCAGTATAATTTATTTGGGCATCCTTAATTTTTGTGTAAGATTTTATAAATAGATCAATTATTTCATGGATGGATAAATAATTTCTTCAAAATTACCAAATATGAGTCCTCTGTCAATACCAAGAAGTCAAAGGATAACCTTATATACAGATACAGATGAATATGATTTACATATGAACACAGACAAAACACAGTTCCACCTACTTCTGGATGGGGATTCAATCTATTATATTTGCAGCTGTCATACTATTGTCCCCAACAGCTGTTAACCTTCACATGGGGGAAAACAATATGTTTATTTAGATCACACTTAACTGCACTGGCACACATTGTAAACAATGATTATCCAGAAACCTGAACAGGAAAAAAATGACTATATAACGCATCCTAACTGATTGAGCAGGACTTTCAGGGACCAAAATAGAACAAAGAAAAAAAAACTGCAGGTGCTATCTCTTACTTCTACATGTTCAACGAAGTAAAAAGATGACAAGAAAAGTAAGAAGCATCAGTTCTCAAGAAAGAAAAAAAATCGCCTAGCAAAAGCAAGCAAACAAAAAAAACAAGGCAGGTACGGAGTGTCAGCACAGCAAATTATATTAACATGACACATGGGTTGTCAAAAAAAATTATTTATCATTATTTAACTACTAGAACAGGATGTTGAATTTAAACAGTTTATCATAAAGCCCCACATGAGCACATCCTCCAGCAAGCATTTAAGCATCATTTTGTAGGAGGCTGCTCTCAAAATAATCTAGAAGAGTAAGTTGCCAGTTGATACACTGAGTTTCTCAAAGGTGTTTTCCCCACGCCTCATAGCCAGGGCCTTTCTGGCCACTACATTTAACAGCTTCAGCCTTCGCTCTGTTTCCCTGCCTGTTCCCCAGGATGGAAGGTCATGGAGATATGCTGAGCCAGAATTTACATTTCATTTCGAGTCTCTCACTTGGCTAAACATGAAAGGAAGGCTTTGGGAAACAAGAGTTTGCAGGCTACCCTTAGGTTTACAGCTACCATTTACCCTAGCAGCATTTTGAGAAAGAAATCAAACCAAAACAAACTCACAAATATAAAAACAAAACAAAACAAAACAAAACAAAACAAAAAAAACAGAAGTCCCCCCAAAAATAGTTTAGGAAATTAAAACATAAAATCCAGAAAAGATACCAGGTGCTACTGCTTATATACAAGCCACTTACCCAAATACTTTAATTATTATTATTGTCAAAGACATGGATACAGACATTTCGCTTGTGAGATTCCTTCAAAGAAAATAAGATTTATAGTATTTTATACAATCAGATACCACATTTTCCTTTTTTTCTCCCCCCCCCCCTTTTTTTTTTTAAATGAACAATATGTAACTATGTTTTTTTTCATAAACTTAAGCCAAGATAAACTTATGCCGGCACAGAAATACGAAAACTGATTTCCCTTCAAAATAAGCAAATGCCCAAATGTAAAAAGGTTTAAACCATCAAAAAATAGAGTTTATTGTATAAACTGGTAGGACCAGAATACGCTCAAGGAGCCAAAATATTCCCTATACCCACGTCCCGAAAAGCGCACAACTCCTCCAAGGAAACCAATTCAGGGTCAGCAGCACCTTTATTTTCCCTCAGGCCTCCCTTGCTGCAGTGCTACTGCCGCCCGCTCTGCTGAGTGCAGAACTGCCCTGTTCTGCTACTGCTATAATGGGACCTTACTGCCTGGGCTCCCTGGGAACCAGCTGAATTTACCCAGAATGTATATCCACTTTCCACCTACTTCAGACTTGCAGGCCCTTTGTTTTTTATTCTCAAGAAGCCAGGAAGCTTTCATGCAGAAGTACTGTTCATTTTCACAGGAGGAGAGAAGGAGGGGGAAAAAAAAATCTGAAACTGTTTATATGCAAAATCAAAGCTCTAACAGCCTCCAAAAAAACTGGCCTGCTCAGACACCTCTGCAGTAGTTCGTACTCTAGCCTTTTTTTTTAAATAATCCCAAGTTTCCTGAGAGCAAGCCTGCCTCAGAACTAAGAGTCATGATTTTTTGATCCATTTGATCAAAAAATCTCCTTCAATTACACCAGTTCTTTGCAATTTCATTACAGTAAAGGCAAAGAAATACTTTGCCTTCATCCATCTTTTTCTTATTTCCTTCTCCATACTGTTCATCTCCTAAACCAAACCAGCTACATTAATAACCAGGATGGGAAAGTAATTATTACAGAGCATCTCCACTTACACAGCAAGCACAAAGGCTATAATTCCCCTACCAGGAAGGTACTTTTACCAGTACAGCATTTTTTTCCTCCCTCGCAGAGAACCAATATTTTAAATCATAAGTTTGTGGAAAATAAAAGCTGCCTTTACATAGAAAGCTATTTGTTAATATGCTGTAGTAACTGTATCAGGACACTTGTTTGCAAGGTAACTTGGATAAGTGATTTTCCCCCTGCATATATTCTCAAGTAGGTATCTCTCCAAGATTTCATTTCAAGCTGCCATTCAAAAAAACATTTCAAATACAGTATTACTACTCTTAATCACTTAATGCCTTCTTCTACATGTTGTTACTTCTTGCTCAGATCTTCCCATTGAATTTTTTTTGCAATCTTTTTTGTAAAGAAGCCAAGAGCAATCCTTGACTGTGTTTTTCCTTTCTCAGCCTCTATGACTTATACCAAGATGCCCAGTTCTATCTATGCGCAAAAACATCCCATTTTGTAACTACGATTTTTGGATGTCTTTCATTTGCCAACTCCAACACCTGCTTTTAAGTTCTTAAGTAAAAATCATCTGATCTGTTCTAGTTTGCACTGCCATTTCTTTTAACTTGCTTTGTTCTTTCTGTACCTGTGTTTAAGTTTTCACAGAGCTCATAAGAATACTTTACTGAAGACTTTCTTAAAACTACTTACATTAATATCCTCAAGTAAGATTTCCTTCTAAAGGAAGGAAACATGCTCACTATGTTAAGCTATGAACACACTGCTGTCACCTGAAAATATTAAATCATTGAATAATCTGTTTTGCTGAACACACCCACCTACAGGCTTTAACACCTGAAGCTATAAATCTCTCAATTTGTTTTTTACTGTTCCAGAATTCAAAGGGTCTCAGTAATCCAAGAACAACATTAAACATTGGCTCCTGGCATTTGTTTTGCTCATACATGGAAAGATGCAGGGAAAGTCAGATTTGTTCAAGGCAAGGTAAGGTTAGAACTGCAGTGTTATTAATCCACACCTAATGCTGAGTCGTTAACACAATCAGTTGCCCATGCTCACTTTATCATCCAGACCTTCCTGGAAGACCAAAGACTGCAGAGGCCACCAGTGTGAATCAAACCGTTTTGAGCTACAGAGTTCCTGAGGTATCTTTTATATATATATATGTATATATATATGTATGTATATATATATATATATACGCACCTTAATGCTAAAAGTGAGAGATACTTCTAGGTCAGAAAGTGGCATCAGGTTGTCATATACTGCAGTAGCCACACAAAAGCTTTGGGATTATCCTTTGGCATTATCTGAAAAGACTTGTTACGGCTCGGCTGAATACAACGAGCCAGGGTGAGACAGCTGACTTTCATGGCCATTTACCAGATTAAGGAAGTGAGCAACATTAATGCTCGTTTACTTAAGTTTTATTAGTTCCTAATAATTTATTTATACTAAATTTCATTGTTCACAACATAATTATACAGTAAATAACCACACATTTGACTTAAAACAGTAAGAAAATTTATAATTGTTTTGAAATGCCATATTTAAATGTTACATTTGTTTGGCCTCTACTTAGTACATGCTGACTTTAATAAAAGTATTTTTCTAATCAAAAAAAGAGAAACTGCATCAAGAAGGTACTAGTCAAACTACAGTTTGTTAGACTGGATTTGAAACCTATCTATGTGCAACTTAAATATTACCTGCACACCAATAATAAATTTTAAGAAAACCTACTTATGGGAAAAAAAAGTTAATTATGCTCTTGCTAACTGCATAGGGCAGGCTCAGAGAATCCCTGTATTTCTAAAAGAAAGGTAGGTCCTCCCTTGACTTAAACATAATTTTTATGTGAACTTTTGAGGTAAGCTATCAACGGCTTACTAAGGCAATGACATCAGTTTATGGAAGTCCCTTCTGCCTCCTTTGCCTCAACTGCTTTACCACACACTGGAAAAAAATAGCTTGGCCTTCTTCCTCGTTGGATGTCAAGGAATAAACACAAGGTTGTTTAAGGCAAGTATGAGACAGTCTCTCTCAGAGGTGTTTTGAAGTGAAGAGCTGGAATACAGCAGAGGGAAAGGAATTCAACAGCTTTGCCTGGAGGTCTCAGCTACTGATAGTAGGCAAGGTCAGAAAGAAGACACCTTCATAAGGCTTCAGAAAGGCTGGTGGGCTACTCACTCGACACCTAAGACTTGCATTTTTCAAGGTTACAATGCTCTGCACATTGTATGCCGCCAGTTATTTTAATTATATGTATTTGACAGGTCAGAGTGGTTCTCTCTTGGGGGAGGGAGGAATAAGTAAATGAAAATGTGAAAACCACTCTGCAGAAAAACTCAAACTTCAGAAAGACTGGGAAAATTACTTTTTCAATGCAAAAGAAAATTTCGATCCCTATTCCTATTGTTTTTCAATCAGAAAGCCAAAGAGTAATAGACAATTTTTTAAGGTCTAAAAAGCATTTTTGGAGGAAAAAAATAATCAACAAACATAAACAAATCTTTAAAAAGTACTCTAACCAGAGATGAGATTCTTATATAAAATAATTCTCTCCAAAAGCAAACAAAGATTTGCTTTACATCTGCTCTTGTAAGTCATTAAACCAACTGCACTGGACAGTCTGAAAATGCTGTTCATCTTATGGGTTTTCCCTCAGTACGTTGTCTGGTTGGCATTTGACATCTACACAGAGCTGTTAATTTTTCTTGTTCCAAAGCCACTTAAAAGAGTACAGCAGTGGCAGAGAGGATCTGCTAATCTCTTTAAGCACATCAAGTTGTTATGCAACATAATTACTCTTTGGCAGAATATTTCATTCCATTTCACTTAAAACTCTTTTACTAGTAGCTTTTTCAATGCCTTCTGTTTCCACATAAGGTCAGCTATGACTTCTGAAACCAGAAAACTGCACATCCTAGCAAGAAAGACAGCCACGGGTCACGTAAAGCCAGCCAGTACGTAAAGGACAGTACAACTGTGAGCCTGGGCAGTAGGACTTTCATGTCCTGCTTCAAGCTGCTATTAACTAGTTATAAATCTCTGAACCAGTCACAACACGGGGAAGGATTTTTACATTTATTCTGGGCTGCCCAACCATATCCAGTTTGCCAAAATGAAAATCTCCGCAGACCTCCCAATGTACACAGCTAGGCCAACACCACATGCCTCAAAGTCTTGCTGTCTCTGCTTTCTTCATTTCTAAAAATGCAAGAAGCTTACTTCTCAGGAATAAAGCTTACCTCACAAAAGGTTGCTTGTTCATAATGATACAGGTATCTTCATAACGAATACCTGGACAATGACCCTTCTTTAAAAGCCATCAACATCTAATGCACATAAAGTAGGTTATAGATCCAGTGGTCCCTCTTTGCTTGCTAGCTTGAGAAATCATAAGATCATCATAAGGTCAACGAGGGAAAATTAAACTACCTTTTAACACTTAAAAAAAAAAAAAAAGAAAAAAAAAGTAGAGGAAAAAAAAGTCACGTAGAATTTCATATAGAAAGACAGAGAGCCTCTCAGAGAATTGGGAAACCATTTAGAAACATACATAGCAAGTTGTTTTTTAATGTATTATTAAACTAATTGAAAACTATTTGATTATTCAAAACACCAAATCACTAGGTAGTATTTTTCTGCATAGTGAGAAGATTCATTTTACTTTGTAAACCAGTAAACACCTTTAGTAACTCTTCACTCCCTCATTCCAAATCTACTTCCCACCCCAATAAACATATTTGTTGCCTATTTATTTTTCCATAAAATTTTTAATATTAAAAGTTTCCATGAAAATCACAAAGCAGACGCAAAAAAAATCCTCTGAAAACTATCAAAATACAGAGGCAGATCACATTTGAGTGTTATGTTCTTTCCATTTTTACCTGGCTATTCTCTTTGCATTCTCCATTTCAGCTTCCACATACATTGGACCCATCTTTGGCAACCTTTTGCTGCTGCAAATAAATGTTCTTACCCTACTAATACTGGTATCTGGAATTTACTCTCCCTATCAAGAGCCATATATGCAATTACACAAACAGCCAAATCCCTAATCCCTAAAGTGATGCGTGTCATTTCCTATTCCATGTCCAAATTAAATGAAAGTTTTCACAAGAAAATCCTTCTTTCCCATCAGCTACCTGCCATTAAAGCCAGAGATGCCAATCCTCCTCTGTGTGCCTTCCCAAAATCAGAACATCAATATACACCCTGTATCACTGAAAGAATTTTTCAGGAACAGAACACAGGTTTATGCTTTGCTATCTGCCACACAAATTGAACAGCTGTCTAAGAAATAGACCTTATAACAAATTTTGATCAGAAATAGTGATCAAAAGAGCAGGAATAACTATAAACATAGTATACACTCACAAAACATGATATTCCCATAATCAGTACAGAACCAGTAGTACAGACATATTTTACATGACAGCTGGTGGAAATTTGTGCAGCATAAATGGTAGCTGATGAAGATCAGGCAACATCAGCCTCAGAGAAGGAAACCATTTTACAGTGATGAACCACCTCCTGCTTCTTCTCCTTAGTTTATTAATGTCTTTTTTTTTCTCCTTTTAATCACAATAGCTACTGCATTAGAAAGAAACAAGAGGTCTGGATCTAGGTAACTCTACAGGGCAATGCTAAGATCTAGAAGAGACCCCATTATTAATGTGCTACTGCCAGGTGCTATGCTGGGGCAGCAGTAAGAAACGAGTCACAATGTATGTTCTCTACCAGTCCTAGCAGAGATCTCTTCCACCTTTACATTAAACATAAGCTATCAGTATCTGAAAAGCAGGTATCTGTTTTATTGATCACATTTAAAATTCCCTCTGAGAAATCTGAGCTTTAAAGCCCTGCTTTACAAAACACATTCACTTTGCTTACTTAACAAAGAAGTCAATTTACCTAATGCAGAGGATGAAACCACTTGATTTAATCAACATAGCACTGAAGTACAGAAGGCCCTGTCCCTACTTCAAGGCGCTGTTATTTTTGCACTAATATCAAAAGCTCCAGAGAGTTTAATCAACAGTGTAAAAAATGTAGAACAATACACAGCATTACTGTCCTCCCCCCTTAACTTTGGAAAATGAACCTGTTTACTTGTTGCACCAAGAAAAGTAGAGGTAATTCCAGGTGTAAAGACACATTACATAAAGGTGGGGGGGGGCATAAATTGCCAAGAGCAGCTTTTACAGAGCTTTGAAGCCGAGGAGTTTGAACATGATACAGAAGGAGCAGAGCCAGCAAATGACTCTGAACAAGGGAGTGACTTTGCAGGATTATTCTTGGTGAGATCAGCATGAAGAAATGTTCCTTTAATCTCTCAAATAACTCTACTGCCAGAAAACAGGGCAATGGGAAAAACAGTGCTGCAGATGAAGAGCCTGACATTTTTTTGAAGAATACCTCTCAAGCTTGACAGGCATGACTTTTCATCTGAGCATGTTTTGCTTTCCATTATGTTCAAGTGTTAATGTATTCCCTGCCAAAACAGTGCAAGATTTTTAATATAATTGACAGACTCTTTAATTTCAAAAGTAGCAACACACAGCTCTATTTGAATTTGAGTTTTAAAAACATTTCGAGAATATTGAACATTTTACAACTTTATATGAAAATGTTTTGTATTTGTAAATCTGTAAAAATTTCATAGATGTTTAGGTTCATTTCCAATCTTCTGGACTAACAAATTCTTTCTAAGGTATCATATGAAGCTCTTTTCACCAGGACCTGGAAGAACTTTTGCTAAATTTGTTTGGGAAGCAATAGCATGGCTCCTTTTCCTGAAACCCTTTTGGGGCCAAATGGCTTTAACATATGGACTTGAAATAGCCCCTTGCCTACTGTGGAAAAGAAAAAGAGCTAGTTTTAGGTGTCTGTAATATGTAGAAATATATGCAATCTGCATGCACAGAGTAAACTACAAACTTGGTTTGTTGCTCATTTTTCTTTAACCTTTAACATTTTCTCAAATGAGGGAGCCTCAAATCCAAAACTCCCTGGAATAAAAAAATTATTTCAAAACTTTTTATGATCTTATATTTGAAGCAGCTGTTTGGCCTTTTCAAAAAGGCAAACAATCCTAGCTGAATTATGGTTTTTTTTGTTTGTGATTTTTTTTTTGTTTGGTTGTTTTTTTTTTTGGGCGGGGGGCACGGGGGGCACGTTCCCACGTGCTCATCAGTGTAACAAAACGCTGACTGCGCACAGAATAATGCTACATTAACATTCATCTCTCATGCAGTGACAAGCTGCAATTTTCCCCTGCACGTACATTTTAGCCAGACTGCAGAAGCAGATTAGCAGCCTGGCTAAAATGAGGCTTCTGCACATAGTGCTGCTAAAACAGACTTGACTCTATAAAGTATATTGAAATACAGAGCACTGTTCCACTAAACCTGATAGACCTTGCAGATTTGCTCAGAAGAATACACTTTAGCACAGCAGCGGTACTGAGGAACACAAAACTACACTGGCGGTCCTGACATATCCCCCACCACCACATGCCCTTTTGCTGTCCTTGCACCTCAAAAAGCCCTTATGGCTGTCCTTTGTAATCCCCACCACTTTCAATTTTGCCTAAATTCTGACTTTCTTAATCCAGAGCAGCCTGTCCCCTTCTGCTTGATTTCGGATACAGACCTCAGCTTGGTGAACCCAACCTCCCATATGGTGTGGCCTCCACTGGTCCCTGCTTTGAGGCTCCTCAAAGAAGAAAAGAAGAAAAGAAGATTACACCTTTTCATTCTCACTAGCTTCTTATTCAACCACCAGTTTCCATTGATTTTCAGTGGAAAACCAAACTCACTCCAGCAGAACTTGGCCCAATTTTCTAAGTTGTCTAGCTGCAGAATGTCCTAATTACACAGGTGTGCTTAAATTTTACAGTAACTGTGCGCTCAATTCCTTCAAGTCTCTTGTTATTCTGGCCACCAGATTTTTAAGTTATTCACATCATTCCAATTCTGTAAGCATTTATGATTAGAAATTGCAGGATGAATACCACATACAGTCCCATTATTCATAAACTCTGTGTGGTCTGAGGCAGGAAGAGCCACTTTAGAGGTGCATTAAAGTAGGACTGGACCTTTTGGTATAGATGTGGAAGGATTTTCCATTGTACTTTTAAATACAGCTGTTAATACACGCTTTTTTTTTTTTTTAAGCAACACAAGTGAAAGGGTAAGCAGCCCTAAGAAAAGAGAAACATCAAGAAGAATGCCCACTCATTCAACCTTTCAGTATCTCACCACCAGAAATATTAACAACAGTCAGTTAAAGGAGGTCTTTTCAGTCTGCATGTGCTTGCAGAGATTCTGCTGCGATTCTGCTCCCCCAGCCTGTTTGAACTGTTGACACCACTATTAGCTGGTTACAGCAACAACAAAAATAATAATACAGTACAGATTTCATTCTGCCACACCAGCTAGAAGCATTTTAAACTCCTAAAATGAAAGGTCTTTCTTTTCCTAACTATATTTGCATTCAGTCAGGACAGAAAAGGAATTTTAAAAGCAACAGATGAATTACTAGTCTGTTGTGTTAGCACTGATTAAACCTTTCTGTTTAGACATGATTTCAGCTGGGAATCCTTGCCCCTCCTTTTTGTATTTGGTAGACGCTGCCTTGAAATGGTAAGTTTGAGTGTTACTTACCATATGCATAAAACCCTCTTCTTCAAAGAAGTTATCTATTTCATGGCATGCATCCTTTCTACTTCAAATGACAGCCTAATATTGGTTCTACCCTGTTGTTGTAAAAGTTCTTACAAAACCCTTTGTCTCTTCATATGCTAGGGGTGTTTTATATATATTATATACGTATATATGACAAATCTACACAAATTTCTGAAACTTTTTTTACTCTCAAAATAGCTAAAGGAGGCAACTTTTTTTTACGTTTGTCTGAGGTACAGACAAAAAACGATCACACTTTGATCCAGTTCAATGAAAATTATCATTTTCCTTCCCTGAACAGACATCTTAATATTAGAACACATTAGAAATAATGTTCATTAATCTACTAACAGTTACATTTTCTCATAGTTCTAATTTATCTTTGCAAGCCATAAATGAAAATATATACCACTACATAACAACTTTAATCAAGCACCTATATGACAAGTTTTTAATCAGTAGTATAGTTTTATACATTACATTTTGATTTTGGAGCAGTCTTAAAAGTGTATGAACTGCATCCACTTTAGATGGAATGAACTGGAAGATGTGCTCCTAATCATTCCCTGAATCATTCCCAGACTCAGCTCAGAGCAATAACTCTGAAAAACAGATGCTGTGACTACCAAGTCCTCAGCACCTGTTTCTCCTCTATTTATCCATTCCCACTGCACTAAAGTACTAACTAGTATAGACGTAATCAAAGCTTTCCGAAAGTGAAGATTTTTTTTAATACTCTATCAAATGCTATACATGCCATTATCCCAGAGTTTTCTTTGAAGTAATTAAAATAGTTCTCACTTCAGTCAGATAATTCCACTAAAAGTTTATTCCATGAAAGCTTATTTCATCATATTAAGACTGATTTTTTTTCCAAGGTCTGATTTCTAAGGATAGAATTACTGTTTGTATAAAATCACTTATCAGAAGAACAAAATTAGTTGTAACAAGAATGAACTAAATATCAGAAATTCTTTTGCAGGAAACTAAGTTTTCTCAGTGCACTGGGACCTGTGTTCTTGCACAATTTCAACTTCTGAAACTTTTAAGGAGCCGGTAAGCTCTTGCTAAACCACCTTCTCCCTTTGAGACTCCACAGGGAGCAGGGTAATAACTCCCTCCTTACATTAAGAGGGAATGCACAGAATAATTATATTCCACAAATACATTCTCAAGAGCAACTCAGAACTACTACAACTTTCTCATTTAGATAAAAAGTATTTTAATTATGCAGTTCAATCATAATGCATCATTATAAGAAAGCACAGCCTTGGTGCCAAGAGCTAAGAATCAGATAGGCTAATGAACAACTCACGTCTTCAATTCACGCTTTTAATTATTCATGCTACTAAACTTGTTGAGATGCATTTGAAAAACAAAATGCAGCAGTGCTATTTCACATTTCCCCGAATCAAACCAACTATACCTCAGAGAAGAGGGCTTCTTGAGCAGGATATTCCATTGGATTGGAGCTGCACAACTTTATAGTATTTTCACGTCCTCTTTCTGTCACTTTGGTAGGACAGCTCACAACTTAAGGCCCACAGATAACAGAGCTGCAGTTCTGCAGATCTGCACGAGATCTGATCTTTAGAGGTCCCATCCAACCTTAACCATTCTTTGATTCTGTGATTCTCATGAAGGAGCGCCTGAAAAGATTTTTGTCTACTTTCTAACCAATGTCACAAGCATGTTTTTCCATGAGGAAGAGACTCCACTTATCATATGAGTCTTAAAAAACAAGCATCTAGCAGAAGTCCTACGCTAATCATTAACATGGCCCTCTGCTTAGAAGGAGTTCCACTTACCTTATTTCTCCAAGTTGGTATTGACACAAAAATATTGTCCTGAACAAAAAGGCCCAAATATACATTCTTGCCAATACAAAGCAAGCATATGTTATGACAGCGCTGATACTGGGCCAAGGCACCCACAATTCATTACACATTCAGCCTTCCTGCAAGGCAAACTCTTCAACCCACTCAGTTCTGATTGTGGGGATGTGAACTATCAGGTAGGCAACAAACTCCCCCATTTCTGCTTAACTCACCCTCCTGCCAGCTCTGGTTGACATTCAAGTTTGTGTCTCCATTCTCTCACCTCTCTTCTCCCTCTCTAGGATCAGATGCAGCCCTAGACACAGCTTGGGGAAGTAGAGCTCAGCCATACTGACACATGCCATAACACGCTCCATAATTTGCTGCCTTCAGACCAGGCTTGTAAATCTGCCCCCATTTAACCTAGTGTGAAAGCCTGTGTGTAATGCTGTGTCAGAAGAGCCCATTAAGTTTCCCCTGCAGAAAATCTCTTCTTCCGAAAAGACAAACAAACAAATAGAAGAAATACATTTCCTATATTCTTTATTAACAAACCCTGAGAAGGTATTTTGAAATTTAGGATTGGTCAGATCAGAAAGATAACTAAACTACACCAAAGTAAGATCTCCTCAATCAAACTGAAGGATCAAGTCCTACTAGTACAAGCTCTGCATTTTTGCTCTATTTACGCAGGAGAACTGAAACATGAATATAATTATACTCGTGCCAAATTTATTTCCCTCCTTCAGTCACAGCGTCCCCAACTTCTCTGACTCAAGTCTTCTGATTTAGTATTTATTTCAAAACTGTAAGCTTTGTATTTAAATACTACTATGTATTCATATAAGTAAATTCATAAGTAAATTTTAAATTCTTACAGCTTTAAGAAAATGCCAGAAAGGTACACTGTAGTTTCAAAGTCTGAAGAACATATGAAAGTTACTCAAAATCTTAATTTCAGTTTTTGAAACTCTCCCCATTCTGAACACCTAAGAGTTGCTGGTGACAAAATCTCTATGGAGTCTTCAGCATTACTTAAGATACTTGGAATCCAAGAAAGCAAAAAGCAAACCACATGTTGGTAAGCACAGTTTAAAGCATGCTTTGTCTCTTCCATAGGAAATTTAAACCTTTCCTGTTAAGGAACTTACTGAATTTTTATCTAGATCTCCCAGTCTTCATATATTTATGGAAGGAATCAGCAAAAAAACAACCTTGTTAGAGTGTTCATAACCCTGGAATCCTCATTTTCAGTAACTGGAACATTGGCCACATGAAACTGTCTCTTCCCCCCACCCCCAGTTCACTAAATTCTACTTATGGCACTTGTGGCAACTTAAGATGCAAAACAAAGGCCCCTGCAGTTCTTTTTCCCACAAAAAAAGGATGAAAAAAATATATAAAAAAAAAACAGAAGAACTTCTTTTTGGAATAGTATGTTGATTATGCTAAGTTTTTAATGTGTTAAATTATTTAACATTATGTAAGGTTTCTCTATAAAATGAAACTAGCTTATTTCTAAATATCTCTTTATTTTATGTTTATTGGTTTTGGATAACACTCAGGAGAGTCTCCCTTGGTGTATTTATCTATATACTTTGAAACATCTCCACATTTTAACTAGGCATTAGTCTGATAGTAGAAATGTAGTAGTAGAAATGAAATTATAGCCCTCGGAAAACCTGAGTATGGCACCATGCTTTCTTAAGTATTTTGTTATTGTAAGCATATAATATTCATTTATAAATCACACAACACAAAATACACTGCAAAAACTGCCTAAAAACAATCAAAACTATTATCATAGAATTCAAATCTCTGAATCTTCTTTAGCACCTTTCATTTAGTTTGAACTCCCAGGAACAGTAAATAAGTAGTTTAACATCAAAATGGCCAGAACTGGCAAGGTAGCATATCCAGGGCTCTTTGCAGCCATGCTTTCTCTGTTTCTTGTGCTTTCCATCAGGAATGCTAAATACATGCTCTCATTAGTAGTTTGGTTTGTAATGCTTGAAAATCTGGCTTTTCCAATTAAATTATTGTGACGCTATGACAGCTTAACAGGTCAGACATGTCGTATTGCCTTGCCTCTCTCTGCCTTAAAAACAGAGAGAGATGTGAAATTCCTAGCAGCTCATAAGCTGTTTTGCAAGAATAAACACAACTATGGCTTAAATGGCTTCTCCGAACACTCTACTAACTAGTTAAAGTAAAAGCTTTTCCAGATGTGTAAAATGTAGTAACCTTGGCTTCCTTTATTCTGTTTGCAGCTGACACAGGCTTCTGTGTGAAAGACCATTCAAATGCAGGAAGCAATTGGAAAAAAATCCTTAGCAATTCAATTCATGTCTTTAACTTTGCCTCTAGAAATAAACTGTACACAGAAATCTTCTGTTTAGATCCAACATGAATCTTTGAACGTTGAACAGAGGACATGAACAACAAAAAAAAAAGTATTATAAGCAACCATATTTTACAAATCAGCACCTTCATTGTACAAAAATCAGATTATTAATTTTGAAATATTAACGTATTAATAAGAAAGTCTAATACAGTTTGGAAACTTCTTCAAAGCCAAAACTGTCAGTAACTGCTGTAAGTGCATGCTACAAATTAGGGCTTAATGATGGAGGTCCAATAGCCCAGCCTGTATGAAGCAGTCCATGTTGGCCACTGAGCCAAATGCAATTTTTAGCTTGATTACATCTGAAAAGGAGTCCGTGCAGTCTTGGCCGGTGCCGGTCCCTCTTGGTCCAACTGCATTAAAACAAGAGGAGATGTAGCAGAAGAGGCAGGACAGCCTGTTAGCGCCTTTGCTCCTGCCCTGGTGCCTGCGGCGAGTATCCTCTACCTGTGCCAAAGCTGGCACCAGGTACAAGCATCTCTCTCCTGGCTTGCTGATAGGAAACATGAGTGATGAGGGGCACTGGGAAGCCATCAACACTGCGGGAACAGCAGGCACAGAGGACGTGAAGAGGCATCAAGGGACGCAGTAGTGCAGGTCCTGGCCTAGCCCTTCCCCTGAGGGGCTTCTCAAGTGGACTTGAAAGTTTACATGGGTTTCAAAAAAAACAAGCTAAACATGCATATACTGTAGAAATACTGTAGATGATGTTGTATCCTCTAGCAGAGGGACACACGGAAGGAATAAAAACAGTTCTTGCTTTTGTTTGGGCTCACTGCTTTGGTTACTGCAGTTTATCAGCAGTTACTTATTTAAGATATTTAATGAAAAACAGGCAGGAAGTAAAGAGAAAATTGCTAGAAAACAAACATTCAAGCAAGGTACCGAACTGTTAAAGCCTATCCTACAGCACATGCTAAGTAATAAGGGTTTTCACAGGGTTTTCACAAAGCACAACCTGAGGGACTCGGACTCGTTTGGTCGTTTAAGAAAGAGATCTCTAAACCCAGAGCAGGCCCGCACACTCTGACCACTTCCCCACTGCTGGATGTCCGTATGATGCACTTGCTTTGTTAAATAACTTGGCACAAGGTTATAAACACCCTAAAAATCAGTCGCCTCCCGAATTGCTGTAGGCAGACCCTCAGCTGCCAGGGGAGCAGGCAGACGTGGCCACGCGAGACCGCGTCTGCCTAGAGCACACAGGCTGCCACCACCGCGGCAACCTCTTAACTTCCGTACGGACCAGACGAACGTGCTCCTCCTGTTTTAAAGCACGAGAAATGTTCTCCCCCCACAAAACGCACACATCTCTAATTGTGAAACGTAGCACGTGGTCATCATTGATGAGAAGGACTGTTCTGATGGGCTCCTCGGACTGGGAAGAGAGATGACCAAGCCCTCACCTCACCGCGTTTCATGCCAAGGGTCCCTGCCAGTCCAAGAGAGCCAGGAGCAGCTCCCTACTTAGCTGATTCCTGGGAGTCGGGAAATCAGACAAGCTGCCATGTACAGCTTCAACCTTGCAGTTTTGGCGCAAAGCACATCTTACCTACTTTAGTTTACTGGGTTTTCTATAGCAGGATCTAAAGGCTTTAAATTTGTCAGTCACTCACCTGAAACCATTATCACTTCCAAATTGTTACTTTCCATTTTGTCAAGGTGCCTACACAGTCAGCCAAACAGGTTTACTCGCTAAAAATACCACACAGGCCATAATGGCCTTTGATAAAATGTCATGTCTTATTATACCAATGAACTTCAAGAGCAAGCACAGAAATAATACATATCTACAATCTTCTAAAAATTAACTGTTTGCTCCCACTCAAAAATACCCTTTTAAAGAAAAAATTTACTTCAAAAGAAAGAAGGGACAAGGTCCCAATAGGGTTTCTGCTATTCATTCTCCTAAGTCATTCACCACACAGCACAATGAGATTTTATTTCTAAAAATGCAGTTGACTTATTAGAACACAGAACATACCAAACTACTGGCTTCACGTAGGCATGGATAATTTACCCATTATTTTTATCATGTTCCCTTATGCTTCATATTGCATTAACAAGGATTCCGCTAAAAGGCTATTTAAAGTTGGGTCTTTTTTTCCTTCCTCTTATACACAAGATTACGCCCACATTGGGCCACTAAATAAGAACTCAAGGTTGAACTGTTGAGCCTTGCTTCATTGTATGCACAAATAAAATTCAGTTTTTTTTTTTTTTTATATGATGCTATTTTTTTTCCATTTTCAGTGCTCTGAGATTACAAAGATAAAACATGCAGTCAGAAGAAAAATGAGTCAGAACAACTTTGAACATACTTGGACCATATAAAATAGTAGACCACAGCTATATCCCCCCTCCAGCTAATCAACACATTTTTTTGTATTTTATAGTTACACACACAGATGATGTAATGCAATTAAGATTTGCTTGCTTAACCATAGCAATTAAAACATGAAGTTTTGCCTTCTAAAATAAAAATTTAAGTAGACTGCAAATTTATGCTCCTTTATTTAAAGGTTTTAAACTCTAGAAATCATTTCAGGCAAATTTCTCTCCTCCTCCGATGGCTATTAAGTAGATTAAAATTATATTTATCTGTACTTTGAACTCGGTACCTAAGTGATCACCGCAGATATATTTACACATCAAACACTTCCCCCATGTCCTTATCACAAAGGGGTTATCCTTAACCTAGTTGATCACTTCTCAGGTTAAGTTAGGGGTTTTCAAAATCTCTTCAAATTCTTAAAATTAATAGCTGTTTTGCAAAATATTCTACTTAGAATGATTTTGCTTTATACCCAAACCTGATGAAGCTTCCAAGTTATGTAACGTAGTAGTAGTAGTAACAACAACAACCACCATAGAAACTTTTGAACTTCCAAAACTATTAATCTAGTCCTCAAGATTTGAAGGGTTTGAATAGAATCCTCTTTTTTTTTTTTTCTGCAGTACTTACCAAGTTCTTCATGTTACTTATTAAATCCAGCAACTATTTAATTTCAGCAAAAGAAACAAGACTATTTGTCATCATTAATTTCTGAAACATTACGTGATCCCTATTGCACTGCATTTACTGCTGCTTACAATTAAATTCCTTGAAACCTCACTTGCTTCCATGTACTTAGGTAGACGAAATTTTATGCAAAGAGGGGAACGATTTTGGGTAAGTTGTTTCAGAAAAGGCCCCAATACTAAGCACTGCATACTCAGACCTAGTAACTATCCCATATTAACTGTCCCACATTAACTAACAGCAGCTCTCCAGGCACTTCAGCAATTGCTCTGAAAAAATTAGCACCAAACATCAGGCTGCTCAACCAATCCCTTCCAAAAATCTTCAAAAGTTTGTTACATCCTGTTTTCTCTGTTTTGTCCAAAGACTAAGCAGGTGTGTTGCCACACAGCCACAGAAACTTGCACTAGGAACAGAAAAGCTTTACGTCGATAACCATTTTAATCCATTGATTAAAATGCAACACTGAGAAACATTTATAAAACAAGGAACTTAATCCAGCTCTTGAGTAAAGAGGAAAAGGAGCATGAGAAGAAGTAGGAAAAGTGAGGTGATGTGACAAGGTGTGCTCTGTGCTAAACATGCTAAAAGCAACAGATCCTTTTCCATAAGCTAAACTCTTACATGCTTATGACCTCATAAGCTGTTGCTCCTTAAGGCTTAAATGTGTTTGGTTGCAAAGTCTGGGAGAGCGGAAGACATTTGACTATGCAATCACTACTTGGAATAGAATATCTAAATTACTTTGCTGACTAAACAATACTACAGGTAGACAGAAATGCTTTTCCTTCCTAGATATTAATGAGCAAAAGTGATGAGAGGTAGTATTTTGATGGGGCCTAAGAATAGCCGCATCAACCTCTACAATTCGTCATGACACCAGGTGTTACAGAATTACAGAGTGTTTGAGGTTGGAAGGGACCTCTAGAGGTCATCCAGTCCAATCCCCTGCTCCAGCAGGGCCACCCAGAGCACGTGGCAGAGGGCTGCATCCAAGCAGGTTTGGAAGATCTCCAGAGAAGGAGACTCCACAACCTCTCTGGGCAGCCTGTTCCAGGGATCTGTCAGCCTCACCGTCAAGAAGTTCTTCCTCATATGGAGGTGGCACTTCCTGTGTTTTAATTTATACCCATTATCCCTTGTTCTGTCGCGGGCCACCACCAAGAAGAGTTTGGCCCCAATCCTGCTTGGCAGCATGGAGATGCAAAAAGATGGACCTCTGCAGGTAGCAGTGCAGTTCCCTTTGTTGCATCTCTGGTTTGCAACCTTTTCCTAGTGCTGTTTGGCAGAGAGGACGAGCTAAATTAAAAAAAAAAAAAATACAGAAAGACTGTTTTACAAGTAATGACATGATTAAAGTATCTCAAATGTAACTTTCTAACAAACCATCATTTATATCCTAGAGGTATATATCAGATTACAGAATTGGTACCTTGCTTTAAAAATCTACATCTATTCTCTCCTGACTTAAAATTTATTTTCAGTTAATTATAGCTTACCAGGTACAAATACACCTGGCCCAGGAGAAGCTGGCTGCAATATGCAACTTGTACTCATTCACTTTTCCCCCTTTCTCCCGTTTTAATTTTTCGCCCATCCTTCTCCTATGCTGAGATAGTGCATTTCCTCTCTCCATGATGTCTTGATAATTTTTTCCTCAAATAGGACAGTGTCACACGTGGGCAACTAAGACTTGACTCAAGGCAAAGCTTCTGGAAAATTCTGATGTTTAGCACCTTTGAAATAACGTGATTGGGTTTCTGTGTTGTTGTCTGCACCTCAGCACAAGCTGAGCTGCAACTAAAACTTTAAAGTCTAAGCACCAAAGTTAAAGATTGTGGAATATCATCTAGTTCTAAAAAATAAAATTGTGAATGTTCATATCTCTCACCTCACTACATTTTTTGAAGGTAAATATATAACTATGCAAATGTATTTTTCAGTGTTCAATAACCAACAGATAATCATGAGAAGTCCACTGCATTTAACATTAAAAAGTGTGCTAAGAAATGGACAGTTTAAATTCATTGTATCAAATACTTTCTCATTCTGACAGAGTATTTTGAAGCCTGACTCACAGTTAGGATTACAGTATTCGATGCAGACCACCAAAACGGAAAAGTTAATGCCTGTCAGCCTAGCTGTTTTATATATACACAGTTTGCATATTAGCATTTCAAAGGATCTATGAATGAGAAATCAGCTCTCCAGATGTACAGTGGGACTCCTCTTTTCCAAAAAATGAATATATTATTATAGTTGGCAAATTGCTTTTTACAATCATAAATGATGATTTAAAAATGCTCACTCACATTTGCACTTATGGCAACGCATACAGACTAATCTTAGAAATTGCTTGTTATTACACTGGCAGTCAGTATCCCCGCTACAGCAGATTCTGTGCATTTTTTGCACTGCTACTCCTACAAAATTCATTATCTAGCTCCATCATTTATTTTTCTATATCTCAACACACACAAGTGGGATAAGATTAGGAGTTATCCTAAGTGTTATCAGAGGCCAGACAGAACATTCATTTCTGCAGGGAACAATTGGGAGTATTCACTCACATTCTGGCAAACTATTTCTTTAGCAACTTGACAATAACAGCAGAAGAACAACATTCTGTAATGAAGTCCTACTATGCTATTTGAATACGAAACATGTTTTAGACACAGCAGGAGAAGCGAATGCTTGAATACGCAAGTGCCAAACTGCAGAACCCTCTCTTCTGATCGTCCAACCTTGTACAATCGAGTAGTGGGGAGAGGCTAACGTGCAGTTGCAGCAGGACTAGCTTTTCTGCAGGCAGGGCTTTCAATTTTGCAGACGCATTAAGCTGCGCCATGCTCAGAAAGGAGCCCTTTGAGAACGCGGAGGGGTTACGCTTTGTTTTGTTTTCTCTGGATATACTTGTTAGAGGAAATGCATGCTCTTTGCAAGAAATATGTTCTTTTGTTGGCCCTCATTTTTCCCCCCGCAGACAATAGCTGCTACTGTCCAGCGTTTGAACGACCTCTGGCCTCCCCTCCTACTTTGTTTCCCTTCGGAATGTCATTCAGCGCTTTGCAATGCTCTGCAGCTCATTATCGCCCGGGTTGTTTCTGCCACTTTCGTTGGGGTCTTTAAAACAGGACATATCCTTCCTCCCTCCCCAAGAAAAAAAAAATGAAAAGGAAATAATTAGGACTTGACAGATTGAAGCAAATAGTCATGTTATACTTCAATGGAAGCTGAAAGGATTTTTAACCATAAATTTACTCAAAGTGAGTTTACTAGACTACTAACTGCACTAGCAGTAGACACCACAAAACATCACAATAAAAAACACTAGGTTTAAGAATATTTTATTCATTCTTTTTTCTCTTTGCTCCCCCATCTTCACCAAAATTTCACCATATGTAAAGTCTTGTAAGGGGAAGGAGATGGCCTTTTGTGTTCCCCCCAACCCTCAGACCAACCTCTGTAATCTTCATCTAAACAGAACCTTTCTAAGGAAGTTTAAACTTAGTAAAGACAAAAGCCCTTTCTGTACTAATGGAGCTTTCACAAAATATTTGCACTGTTGCTATTGCTACCTCTGGTACACTGAAGCTGAAGAGCAAAGCCAGACCTCCCACTTCCTTCATGTGCTGATGCAGCTGAGCCAGCACTAGCAAAGATTGGCGTTTTTCATTTTTTGTGTGTGTGTTTTTTTTTTTTTTGTAAGATAACAACCCTTAATGTTTGTAGAGATACATGATATTTCTTTGGGAAGTTCTTTGAAAAATTACCTGAATCAATCTTCTTGACTTAGGAGCCTAAAATAAAACTAACCTTTAATTTCCTGAACTGCTACACAATAATGACATTCACAGCCTACAATGTGTAATAATTGTAATAATCTAATTTTCCTTGACCACAGTTGTTAGCCTAAGAGCAGTAAAAATATTAGTAAGAAAATATGAAAATATCCAAAGACTGGAGCACACCACCTTGCAAGAAAGCTCAAGATCTTAAACCACCCAAGAACTTTGACATGTTAAAATATATCTCAGTAACTAAACCTAACTCTCAGAAATGCATATGTATTAGGGGTATATACATTAAAATAAATGTTTTAAATAGTGCTTGTTTTTAAAGTAAACATTACATGCAAACAGTTATGAAAAAGCTTACTATTAATAAAATCATGCAAAAGAGCTATTATTAAGACGACACTGGTCACATTAACACCTTACTCAATTCAGTGAAGGAAAGCACAGTTTAACATTTCTGCATTAAAAAAGATTTCTAGAGGAATGTAAATCAGGAGACACAGAAAAGAGGCAAGACTTCATCTGTTTAGTGTATGTCCCAGTACCCCCAGAGGGAAAGATATTTCCTCTGCTTTTCCTCTAGCTCACCAGGTATGTCTCGCCATGTGTTAGATGGTTGCCTCAGTGTTATACGGTAGGAAGAAAATGAAGCCTTTTGTTTTTTCCCTTTTCCTTCTATTTATAGCTCTCTGGCTCCAAAAGTCTGCAATACTGTGCAATGAAGAGTGCTATTAGAACATGTCATAAAATGATACAGGCAAGGAGGCACTTTCATATCACTTCGAACTCCTTGTTGTGGAAAAATGGAGTCCTTCCTTGTAAAAAGCTGGCTGATATGTTGAACATTCATTCCTCATCCTTTCTTTTCTGCTTTCTCCATTCTCATTTAATAATCCAGCTGCCAGCCACCAAGCACTCAGACTATTCGCTCCACTCTCAGTTTCACACAACCACGTGAGCTGGTTCCATGCTGCTGAAGGTAAGGCCAGGATTCATGACCCCCCATGATTCATAGCCCAGTTTACTGCATTTTAACTTTTGCAAATAAATAAATGCAAAGAACAGAAAAAAAACTGCAAATGATCTGGGCCAACTGGCTTATCCTTTCTCAGCCTGCGACTTCTGCTCTCATTGCAGAGGAGCTGCTCTTCTTTTCTGCCCTCCAGTCGAGCACTTAGATGAGCAGCACCTACCTTCTTGCTCTTGAGGGGGCAACAAATAACAGGGTAAATTAAAGGGGAACAATTCCCATTCCTACTGAAGTATTTGAACTGCTATCTTTAGGGGAAAAATTCAAACTGCCTCCTACATACTTGCCAAAACTTGACGTAACATTAAACTTTTAGATGACACAATGAAAAACTAGAGCCACTTCAGAGGAGAAACAGAAACAGCCCACATCTTGTGCACCCGTGCGCCACACAGCACAGAAACCCATCTCCTACAAGTTTTCTTCTTTTCTGTTTTCCAGCCCCGGAAAACTGTTCAATATTTTACCACTGTAACCCAAAGTGTGCTGTTTTTCAGGGCAACATTTCATTTCAGAGATTAATATGAATGAAGAAAGTGCATTTTAAAATCAACATTTTAGATTTTATGTTTATACATGCGTTTTTGACATGGGATGCATGCAGACATGAAAACTTCCAATACGGTAAAAATTCTGTGTGGGAGAAGAGCTCAGGTGCCTGCAACTAAAGGTAAAAAAGAGGTATTAATTCTTCACACAGAGAGATCAATTTTNAAAAAAAAAAAAAAAAAAGAGGTATTAATTTTTCACACATGGAGATCAATTTCTTTTAAAATAGCATTGCCTTTACAAGTCACTATGGATTGCATGCTGTGTTTCATCTCAATTAAAACAGAGTATAAAGAAAAAGACCTTCTCAGGATCTGCACAGTGCCACGGGAACAAGGGAACACATGCACAGTCCATCAGACAAACAGCAATTCCAGTGATAGTTAGTGTGATTTGTTCTCACTGTACTCAACTTTTAGACTGCCAGAACTGCAAACACTATAGATTTTGTTCAAACAAGTTCTTATGGTATTATGTCTACTCTGTCTTCTTTTTTTTTTTTTTAATAATTAAAGACTTTTGGATAACATTAGATAAAAAACAATGTACAGGGAAAACAAAAACAGCTAATTAAGAAGAACTGAAAAACTAAGCAATTCATTTCAGTTTGCTTTACTTCTTTACTAAAATAAATTACTTTTTCCATCAAAACACTGAAGAGATGCATATTTTGTCACTACAAACAACAAGCAGTTATGAAACTGAATTTTCAAAAGAGATCCTAAAAAGCCAACCTGCTTTAGGCTTGCCTTCTGGAAGCCACTCGTACTTTGCAAATGGGTCTCCTTTCAAGAGACGATGCAATGCTAGGAGGTGCATCAGTGACAAAATGCATGCACAGATGCTTTTACTCTGTGTTTTAATGAAGAGTGAAGAATAGTTTAAAGAAAAAAATTAAAGAGAAGTTTTCAATCCTTCACTCTAGAATCAAATTTACCCCCCAAAATCATATAAGATGGGAATAAATGAAAAAGTTTTCACTGGAGAATAAAAATTCTTATCTTATTAATTAAGGAGCTTTACCTCAAGCAAGAAGCTTAAAAAAAAACAAAAAAAAAAACAAAAAAACCAAACAAGACAGGCACAAAGATGTTATGTCAGAGCTCATGGCTTACACTTTCCATATCAAATTGCACCTAGATGACTCAAAACACATTCTTATTTTAGGTATTCGTATTTCTTTCTAAGAACAATATGAGATGCCAATAGCTAGATAGTCAAAGAAAACTAGCAAAACTGTGCATTTATCAGTCACATATGATTATTAGTAGAGGCAGAGCACAGTGTTTCTTGTGGTTTCTCTGGTCGTTTGTGTGGGCAAACTCGCTAGCATCCCTAGCACCGCACTTTGCAGTCCTGTATGCAAGCTGATTTTTCAGAAAGTCCATAATGGAGTTTTACAGCTGACACAATAATGTATGTAAGAGGTTACCACAACTGTTCTCATTGCATGGCATAACATTTCTGCATTTAACCTCTGGATTTTATTATTTATCACCAAAAAAAAGCACATTAAGCTCTGTGGGTAAATTATACTTATTGCTAATTAATTTAGGAAGATCATGCCTTCAAAGAAAAGTATGAGGCTAAATAAAAACTGTTTTGCTTAACTGATATGGAAAGCAGCTCCTCCACATCTGGATTTTCCTGTCCCTACCACCACCTGCATGCTAAAACAAACATGTATATTTGCTATGTAGCTTAGATAACACTCATATAATAGTTGTGAATACTCAAGCATACATTACTGAAGAGGCTTACATAAAGCTGGAGTAAGAAAAAAATTAAATATTTTAAAAAAAGTTTTTAAAAGATAGAATATTATATAGTTCATCTAATATATGCTAAAAATCTGTTTTATATTGCTGTAACTTACAATTGTTTTTATGACAATTTTGACAAGACTTGCATATATTCTTTTATCAGATTGCTTGCAATCAGGAAATTTCTATTCAGTCTGTTTCATCTGTACGATTTCCATTTAAACAAGCATGTAGATACAATCTTTAAAAATTCGCTTATTCATAAGCAACCCTTATTACTTATGTTACAGAGTTCAAAAAGAAAATATAGCACCTGAAAAAAATACCACACAGCATTCTAGCCTGAACACCATAAATATATATTAATTCCATGCTTACAGTATTTTATCTATTGCACCCACAAAGAAGATCTAAACATGCTGGAAAACAAACATTTAAGTATATACAAATTATCTATATGTTCACTTCATTAAAAAAAAAAGATACACAGGGATTTTTGAATGACAAACATAAAACAGATTTACTGAGTTTATTGTCTTGAAAAATTAAAAAATAACTTCCACTTACGCACCAAAATGCAAATAGAAAAATCATGACTCAAAATAGCATCGCTATTTTCTATTACAAGTTATATTATTTGTTACTTTAACAATGAAAGTCTGCTACTGCAGTCATTGACAATTTTAATACCTATCACCTGCTTATGCAAAACTATTAATTTTTGCTTTAGGTACTACATAATTTATTGATTAAATATTTAGCATAAGAAAACAACATGTTTCATGCATTTAATAAGCATCAAGCTTCATGTAGATTACTATAAGAATTGTGAAATTTACTGGCACAAAAAAGAAATTCATCATTTCTATTTTGGGGCACCTAGATGTTTCATCATTTCATACGATATATATTCAAATGCAGCGTAGAGGATTATTTCTGCCCCTCCAATCTTATTTACAAGTAGAGAAGCAGTGAATAAAGCCGCAGAAAGAAATATTATAGCTATTTCTTAAATTAAGAACTAAAGACTGATCCACCAATCCCGGAAGCATCTAAGATGTTACTGTCTCTGTTTTCTGACGCTCTCTCCTGCTGCAGATTATTGCCCATTTAGCCAGGGTGACAGAAACCATTGTATCCTGGCTCATCAGCAAGCATAGTTCATAACCCGCAGATTAGCTTAAACTGACTTTGTCAGTAACCTTCAGCAGAAGGCAGGAGTGATAACAGTTTAAATTGCTACAGATAAACCTGTCAAAGATCATGATTCAGCTCACAGAGAGACTCTAAGTGATTTGCCCAAGGTCATATAGTCAACTCAAGAACTGGAAACGGAAATTATCTGACTTAGTCTTAACCAGAAGATACTGTTTATTAATGCATTTTTTATCATAGAGGTGGAAAAAAAATTGGAATGCATCTCCTAATTTTCAGGTCTTAATTGCTTCCTGTTTTTTTCTTCCATGACGTACAACTTCACCAAAACATAAAATAAAAACTGCAAAAACTCTATAGTGTATCTGGAATAGTATCTATTGCAGGATAAAAAACAATCATCACATTCCTACCCTGCCATGCCTAGTATATGGCTGGGCTAGGGAGCAACCTTCACACTGTGAAACTGAATTGAAAGATCATTGCTACATCCATTCTGAAGCAGAGATACAAGATCATCTGATTCAGCACGTTCAGTAGGAGTTGATAATTTTTCCCTTAGGAAATATGCTTACTTTGGCTTTCTTTTCAGAAAGAAGAGTCTAACAGAAAAGGAAGATGGGGGAGAGGGGGGGAGAGGGGGGAAGAGGGGGAGGCAAAAAAAGGAAGCAATGCCCAAGAATGATGCACTAAATTAGACAACCACCATGAAAGAGTCTGGTGGACATCCCAATGCACTTTATTTGGTATTTCTCTTTTCACTTGCCAATAAACACAAAACAGTTAATTTTTTAAATTAACAGACCAAACTATCTAACTTCATGCATCATATTTTGTGATTTGCTGCAGAAATAAACCTCATTTATTCAATGAAGATATTTGAGTTTTCCCACAGGTGAGGGGAAAAAAGTAGAGTTAGTAGAACTATTTATATATCTAATTTTCCCAAAGAGCAAAAGAACGTTAGGGAAAAAAGCACACCAACACCCACACTTAAAGACCACCATGTGTAGTATTATAAAGGAACCTAAAGGTACATGAAGAAAACAGACAGAATAGTAGGAAATAAAAGTGGACGGGACAGATTAACGTACTAAGTACTTTCTATGTGACATTGATTGAATATAGAAATACACCAGTATTTATGAATGTATCCTGAGTACTGACTATTTGAGTATACTTGTGGTGTTGCTCTGCCTGCACATTCACACACTCAAGGGAAAACAACTTTCTATTAAAACCTATTATTTGTCTGAAAGGAAATAATGGGCTTCAATCATAACTCGGAAAGCAACACTTCATTGTCACAGTTTGCTATAGTTACTGCAACTGACGGAAAAACTACTCTGATAAGAAATTTTACAGCAGAAAAAGTTAAAAAAAAACAGTACAAATAGTATGTAAAATACATCTTGATTATGGGGAAGTAATTTTGTGAATCATATTCAACAGAATTCACTTTTTTGCATTCAAGTTGGCTTGTTCAGAACAGTGCACCTGATCTCCTCATCTGCTGGAAACAGGATCTAAATGACAATTTTTCACAATACTGAAAAGTTCCCATGACAGGAAGACAAAACTTTTCCAACATCTAAAAATTGCTTGTCAAGTATTTCACTTTGGTCAGGAAGACATCAAAATGCATGGTAGGAAAGCTATTTGCATGGTAAAAAAAATTCTTTGTTACTTATGAACCAGTAACTGGTGAAACATTTCGGTGTCTCAAAGATACTGACTTTCTTTCAAACGAGGTACTCACTCCACATCTACAAACTGACTATCAACCAAATCACATGCCACCTCAGATAGCAAACTACTTATGCAATGGTCTCAAAAAGACAGCTAAGATTTTCTCAGCGCAGAAGATGCACTTCAACTATTTCAAAGTTTCCACAAATGACACTATAATGAATTTGAACAGTATTTGCATTATTTAAGCACAGGAAGAAGATCTCTGCCTACATGCTTGAGAGAACTATCTAATTATCTAGGAATAAAGCAACCCAAAGAAGCTTGTAGGAAGATCAAGCAAGGGACAAATAGCAAGAGAGAAGGCAGCAGAGATGAAAGTCTTGAGAGTAACTGCTTGTCCTTTAACTGAGGACACTATTTTCAAAGTTCAAGGCAAAAACTCCAATTCTTCACCTCTGGAAGACTTTACCACTGCATCCAAGAGGTTATTACCTCTATTTTCTACCCCATTTTGCTGCCTGCTAAATGGACGATAATTTCCAGGATGACAGAAGCAGACGTACGTTTGCTGAGTCTTAGACCTAACATCAAAAGGACATTCAGGGAGGAAAAAAATAAGAAAAAGAAAAAATGTACAAAAAAAAGAGAGCCTGGCTTGTCAGGGCTATATGGACCTGTACCTAAAGCCTGCAAAAACAGGATTAAATGTTCCATGCAAACTGGAGCACAGATGGAGTTATGATACAGAGACGTCTTGAAGAGAATGGAGGAAGAAACCAGGAGTGCCATTTGCTCTTTCTGAGAGACACAAACAGCAGAAACCCAGATGGTGGGCCTGGAGTCATCTAATTACAACACACAGACAATTTCTCTCTCAGCATTCATGAGACCAGGCCAATGACATTTAAGATCTTTTCTTTTTTTCCTTTTGCACACAGTAGCTTGTATGATTAAAGAAATGTTATTCCTCCCTTGACAATTAGCCTTCAGCTTGCTGATTCCAATTAATCCCAGTCCACCACTGAAGAACTTAGCAAATAAACACACCTTATTGTGCCTGTTAACAGGTGTGTGGAGTAACTGCACATTGAAAAGAGATTTAATACAACCAGTATCTTCACTGGTTTATTTTGTTACTCCAGAAATTGATCCTTGATACAATTCAAATCATACTTTTTTTAGAGATATGTTTAAGGTATGCATTAAGGTGCAATGCAAATCTGCAATTTTGTCGGTTCTTCCAATTTACACCAATTTAACTACAGCTTAACCCTTTATTCCAGATTTCTTCATCCACATATTAGTGTATCCACGAGGCCATCCTATTCACAAGCAAGAAGGCAACAGACATCACGAGACATCACAAGAAGGCAACAGAGCTCATGACCACACCACGCAATAGGGTAGGGACAGGAATTACAGCACAGTCCATAGCTCATTTCCCAAATAACTCCTAAGTCAACAGCATGACAAAGAAGCACTTCCTACGTCAGAAAAATTATTTTTAAAATAATCTCAAACACTTAGGGCTTTTTTAAAGAGCTTTAATGAGAGCTCTTCTGACTAATTTGTCCAACACTTCAATTTGCAGCATTAGTTAAATGGTATCCTTTGCTCAGGGTGAAAGAACTTGTGTCAAAAGGACAAGAGCAACAGTGACCATTTCAGCCAAATGTTTATCCTAACTGCTTCTCTCAAAAGATATAGGGAAGATTTTGCACAGAGACAATTCTAGCCATGACCATAACATCACACTGCACTTGCCCCTTTACAGGTCTTATTTGAAAACCAAGGCTTTTGTTGATAAGTTTTTGTTTCTATCCAACGGCGACAAGAAAACTTCTCACTGTGAATGAAGATATCTTCTTAATACTCAAGTGATTGGATAACATTTGTCATATAATACAAGACTCATACTTAAAAAGAATATTTAGTTATGGTTGTTTTGTGCTGTCATACCCAATTTACAATTCCATTTTCTACTACCTTATGCCCATTTGAACCTCATCATTTCAGAATTTTAGTGTATTATTACCAGAATCTGTTACTTTTGCCACCGCACCAGGCATTAAAGCAAACCTCAATATTACCTTTGAGAAACAAAGAAACAAATACTGTCCCGCATTTTATCCAGCAATACTAAAGATGATCTTGAAGCAGACATACAGGGCTACTCTCCTTTTTCTAGTACTGCCTGTTGGTTTTCTATGAGTCTTTTGGAATTTAATGAGCAAGTATTTTTCTAACAGCTAACTTCTGATTTTCCCCCCAAACTGGAAGAAGACTCTACTGCTCCTTAAACTGGGCATGAGAAAGGATCACTGTATTCTGGGGACTGCTCACATCATGGAAATACTATTTTTTTTGTTTGTTTACCTGCTTGTTTGTTTACCCTTTTTAAAAAAAGTAGCTTCTGTAGGAACTTTCAGCATAGGCACCTAACCGCAGGACAGAATTTCAAGTAGTGAATACCGGAGGCCTAGCGAGTTCTCCCAGAGATACGTCGCTCGGCTAGAGCGTGACGCAGTTTGGGACGAACTCTGCTTGCACTCGTCTCCTGCACCCTAGCTGCAAGAACACAGGCGCGCAGGCACAGCTAGGCCCCCAAGGCAAACCGGAGACAGCCCCTGCTGTGCTGCGCCTGGGCTTGGAGAAGAGGCTACAAGTTTCTGAAGAACGACAAGCATTAAACATCTGTCTCCGCAAAAGCCATGTCTAAATTCTGCTTCAGAAAACAGCATTTTAATTAAGATCTCCTGCCAATAATTATGTGCAAATGACAGTGAATTTAAACAAAAGCAAGCGTGAGGCAAGGCTTCCATTAACTTTATCATTAAATCTACCACTATTAAATCTGTGTTCACAAAAGCTCTACCACTTATTAATGGTTATTTCTTATGTCAGCAGCATATTAGATTCAGAGAAGGATGAACAGCTTCAACTGATGAATGCTAGAGGCTTTCTATAGTTTTGATACGCCTTAGGAGCATTATCATTAATTAGTTACTGAGGAGTATTATCATTATGAACTAAAAAGGGCAAATACTAAAAGCACATACGGGAAAAGGCTGATGGACTGGCCTAGTGTTTGATGGCCCTCTTCTTTCAAGGGTAATTCCCTTCAGAGAAACTTCCAGCATACGTGGTGTCAATGAAGGTATCTCCCCTACTTTTGCCACCCTTGCTCTAAGCAGCACCTAAAGGACAGCACTGCTGCAAGCTCATCTCCAGTATTTTCACAATAACAGTCTAGTAATAATTGGTAATTACCTTGGCAGCACAGTCCTTTGCTTCCATCACTGCTAATATTAGCGAAACAAAACTAGACGTGAGAGGTTTCTTAGAAAGTCACCGTTAATGCAGCTTGGCTGGGTCCCTGTAATGCTTGTACTAATTATTCTTGAGCAGATTAGACCAGCGAGGGCTGAGCCAGCCTCTTCTGTACATGCTCTGCTTGGTGACCACACTGCTGCCTTCAAACTGCAACGAAATGGTGGACCCCAACATAAACCACGGCAAAGACATGAGTTTAAGAACCCCCATAGCTATAACAAGACAAAGGGATTTAAAGAAAAGAGTAAAAACAAAGCAATATACAAGTCATTTATATAAAAAGCAAACAATGAAATATACCCATAAAAATCCCAAATTTGCTTCCTATTTGGAAATGTGCAGAAAATGTAAAAGAAAAATATGAAAAGAGAACAAAGCCATGAATTCTATACAAATCAGCTTTGTAGCAGACAACATAATTTATTTGCATATTACAGTTACTTTTATGCCTTTATCTGTATGCATAAGGTAGAACAGTTACTCTTCAAATGAAAACATAATTTGATTTTGCATCAGCATGTCTCAAGAACAGCACACTCGTGCAGTCTGGCCTCTTCTATTTCCTTGGAAGTAGAGGTTCATGGTTCTGGGATTTTGGCTCTGCTTTGGTGTGTGTGTGTGCGCATGGTTTTTGTCTTTTTTTTTTTTTTTTTTTAAGAAAGAGAAAGGAATGCAGTTATATCACATAGCTCAGTAATTCCTTCTGAAAACAACTTCAGTAGTCAGGCATTTAGATAGGTTGCACTATAATCCAAAGTGTTCTTTTCCCCCCGCCCAATCATCTAGAAAGGACATACTTAACACTTTTTATAAGAAAAGAGATTTGAATCAGAGAAAGTGAAAGACTAGATACACAGGGCAAGGTCACAGGAAAAAAACAGATGTGCATATAGCTGAATAAAATTGGAAGGTAATTGTTATCTTCAAGAAAATAACATTATATTGAAGGCACTGTTTTTATTTTCTCCATATTCATCAATAACACACAATACCCCCAAAACAATAAAGATATATAGGAAACCTTACACATGCTTTTAAATTTGTCCTCAAAGTAGTGATTTAACTAATGAAAAAACTGTTAATTCATGCTTTGGTAAACAAAATTCATTTCTTTCAAGAGAATAAAGCTCCAATGCATGAAAGTTTATCCCAAGAGATACTATTTTCTCATTAAAACCAGAAGTCAGGATCTAAATATTTTCTCTGGAATGAAACCCATTCTTACATTATGAAAATTAGAAAAGAAATCTCACAGCTAAGCCAACACAAATAATGAATGTTATTTTTCGCATCTGATAGTCAAAAAAATAAAGGAAAAACTATACTCTAAGACGTACCTAGTTATGTCCTTTCTAGACAAAATATAAAACTAGAATCATTTTACTTGACTAAAATATTCCGCTGGGGACACAAGCAAGGAGACAAAGGAAGTAAAATAAAATAAAATAAACAAGGTTCCTTTTAAAAAAACCTTTAAAAGTATCTGCAGTACTTGGCTTTCTTGGGAGCTCACGGTTCATGCACTCACCCTGGCTGTGGAGACCTCAGGTCAGCTTGCCTTTTTCCCTGGGACAATCTGGTTGTACAACCTACTCCAGGGCACATGAGATGCAAACACCAAACCATGGGTTCCTTGTGGTGGACCTCCCTTCATTTCTAGGGCCTATTAAATCACTGAAAGAAACAGCAGAACTGTTCTCTGGCCTAATGACCCAAGGACTCTCTTGGGATGTCCACAACCGAGTCTTAACCCTTGTTTCAGCGGATGTTTTTATTTTCAGAAGGTGGAACGACTTCAGCTTTAAAAAGAGACTACTTAAGCCACTGTGATCGTCTTTCAAATCTTAGCAACAAGTTAAATATTGAACTAAAGACTGCATTACTTTAATTAACAACAATTCATTTAAAGCAGATTTAAGTTATATGGACAAAATAAGAAAAAAATATATAAATACATTTATGGAAATAAAATTCAACGTTTTCATCAGCCTTCGATCCTAAAGATTAGCCAATATTTGGAGGTCTTTGCTGGGCTGCCTCCATTAGAAAGACCCAATGAGAATGCCAAACACTGTTTATATACCAAGAATAGTCACAAAGCCACAATTCTCTGAAAATAACACATGCAAATAAAAGAGCACACCAGTGCTACAGCTGCCACTCGTACCAGGGAGTCCTGGGCTCTTCAGAGTTTTTTCTCTTACCTTTGTAGTTCACATTCACCTCTGCTTCTTCCCCCCACCTCTGACAGATCCTTTTTTCCTGAGGCACTAAATCAAGACCCAGCTCCAGTATTTATGGTCAGTTCTGTCAGTCCTCATAGGGTACTTGCCCCTGCTCCTGATTTATTAGGCCAGATTTTTCAACGCCTTTAAGCAGCAGTTTCTATCATTTCAGCTACCACAGAAACACTTAGACGAGCGTCCTTTTCCAGGAGGATATCTCCCACACTCATTAATCTGTACCAGATCTATTTTCATGGCAGCCATTAACATGTTGCTGCATTCCAACAGTGTATTTTCCAATGAATATTTTCAAAGCAAACTTTAAAATTGCCTGTTTTTCCCCCCTTAGATCTACAAGACCTAGAAAAATATCAATACAGAGGTTATTTACATAAGACCACTTTGGACAGATTTCTTGTAATAAACTTCAAACACTGGAAGGAAACACAAATCAGCCAAAATAGACTTTATTTTTGAAAGGCAGCACAAATCAGATGCCAGGTCATTCACCGAGTACTGCTACTAAGACAGTCATATTCATTTAGGTTAATAGAAATCAACTGCCTCCTCCAAAAATGAAAACAGTTTGGCAGCAAATAAGACATGCAGCTTAGATTACAGAAATGGAAGTCTGCACTCTGTCTGCATGGAAACATCAGCAAGGGCAGATTTTGGTTCGCCCATCGTATGAAGCATCGGGGCTCTGCTACAGAGAGAAAGCCATGAGAGACACAGCAGAAAGCCATGGTCTGGCAGAACGTTTCCCCACTCTTCCCTTCTCCCCTAAACACAGTATGGAGAAGGAATATCTGTTTTTAGGAAAATCATCAACATAACTTACACTGTGGTCAGTCAGCATTTAAAGGAGAGCAAGCAATGATTTCCTTAGACAGAATGAGACCAATATCCAGACCTGAGGAGAAGTTTATCTGCTTAGTATGAAAATGATTTATCCAGCAAAATGAAGCATCTTCCCTGAAAAAAACTAGACATACACCTGGAGCCAACCATTTAACATTTGCTTAAAACATATGGTAGACAAGTTTTCGTAATTGTAAGACATATCTAATAAAGTACCAAGTCAGTACTTCCGTTTGATTCAGTTTGATTCAGATAAACCAGCCCGAACTTGAATTTGGTTATGTGTGACTAGTGTTCAATCTGACTCTACCTAAGGGGAGTCACACTGAAGTTCCCCGCCTAGGTGGAGGGGAAATTCCCTGTATGTGGATTCCTTCTGAAGACTGTGACTTTGCATGATGTAAATCTACATCCTCCTATTCAGTGCAAGTACAAAAATGCTTCAGAGAATTTTATTTCTTCATTTTTAATCATTTCTAATTTAATCTGTGTATTTGTGAACACACCAGTACATTAAAGACAAAAATATACTCCCAGACAACCACAGCCTACAAGAAAACCAATAAAAAGGAACATAAGCTTCACCAAGCGATCTACTGCATCAATTCTCATAACTCCCATCAACTTCAAAAAAAAAAATAATGGTAACTACATATGCATCACAGACATTTCAAAAGCACAAAAAAAGGATTAAGGACTCCACATTACATCAAGTATCACTCAGAACATATTTTAAATATGGCACACAAGACTCAATGTAAAATTCTTTAACTGCCACATTAAAAAACAAAACAAAATACCCCACACAACTATTTCCTGAGAGTTGTTTTAACTTGAATCATATTTTCTTAAAACCCTTTACTGCAAACAAGTGTCTAACAAAATACTAAATGTATTTTTATCAAATATTCTTCCGAAGTTTTTGACAATATCTGACCAAAAGAAGACTTAGTTTCAGCCTATCAAACGCTAGCATGCAATTACAAATACTCTTAGTTTAATTGCATTAGACACAGTATTCAACATCTTATTATTTTTAATGAAATAAAAACATACAAGGTTTTTCGGGAGTGGAAAGGATAACCATTTCCTCCCTTGTGCCAATTAAAATTAAATCTGGCCTCTTTCATCCCGTTATTTTCAAAGCGGGGGAGCTGGTCAATAAACCACATTAGTTCCCCACTGCCTGCACTCAAATTATGACCATATGAAAAAGTATAGATCCCCGAAACAACCTTTAATGTGGATGCAGGTAATTTAAAGTTAGAAATATGCTTTCACCAACTCAGAGGTTTCAGTATTAGAAGACAAATGCTCTTAAAAAATGTAAAATAATAATTTCAGGAAAATTAGAAAAAGAACTATAAGAATTGTTCATTAGTAGTAACAATTGACATTTTCAGAATTTTCCGGTGAAGAATCACAAACTACATTAGAGACATGTATGAAAAAGCCCTCAGGATACTGAATAGGAAGTTCTGCATCCATTTGAAAGCAAAATACCACAAGAGCTATATAGGACATGACAGACTGTTTAAAAATAAAGTGATGAAAATTAAAATGTAAAATCTATCAGAAGCAAATGGATAGCATGTGAGGCAATAAGATTAACTCACATCACCTCTAGCCAATTACTCCTTATCAGCTTTTCCTCTTTTGATGCTCTTCAAAATCTTCCTCAAATATCAGTTTACCTCTTCAACTTGTTTCATTAGCACTTCCTTCTCACTAGGTCTCCAGACCCAATTCGCACACCTCCAGTGAGTAAATACCCCTTGCTTGATTTGTTTTCTTCATCCTTTTACATCTGGTTTGTCTATTGCCGTGTCAGGTCTACTACTATAGTTTTGTTTTCTTTCAACATCATTCATCCTTTCCCCTCCCCCTCCATTTGATTTGCCAGGACTTCATGAGCACTCAGGATTTCTCTGCTATTCAGTCATTTCCCCCCAGAAGCCTCATCCCATTCCTTCAGCAGGATAAGTGCTTCCCTCCAGGCTTCGTACTCCCTGTGTACTGTTTTCTTTCTACTTGTGAGTCACCTCTAGCATTTCTCAGGCCTGACCTGTATCCCACATCAACGCAAACCCTTGCGTTGTGTGAACACATGGGGCGAGGATCTTGTGAGTCAGGTTGACCTCTGATATCTCCATGATATACTTGAGATTTCACTACCTCAGGAATTAGGCTGTGAACATCCAAGCCGAAGTTCAACAGGACTACAAAAAATACTGATGCAGCGTGTAACAGTCAGCACCATATTCTTTACATCAACAATTTCAAAACTCTGGGCTACTGATTGCCTGAAATTTTAAAATCCCAGTTGGGGTGTGGTGGTGGTGGTAAGCATTTAAAATAATTTAGTTTGCTTACTTGCTTCTGTGCATATTCAAATATATTTATCCCACTTAATATTTTTAACTTAACACTTTACTAATTTTACTGCATTCATTAATCCTTGACTCTTCACTAACAAAACAAAGTGGCAGTCCTTGCAACTTTTTCCTCTAGCTGCAGGTACTGAGGTACTCAAAAGAAGCTAGGATCAGTGTTTCTCAACATTTCAAAAGCCAGTACAGATATCAACACTTAGTCCTGGAAGGCCAATATGTCTACTGAAAGATTATCTATTCATCTACTTATTGACTATCCCTGCCTTGCTTAGACTGAAGATCTAAGAGGATTATAGAACATGGTGGCAAGGCTGAAGGCTTGTTAACTTAATAAGGCTATAGATTTAAAACTGTGTCAAATTAAACAGGTTTTGAAAATGGCTTAACTGTTCTAGTGTGGATTAGATTTAAGATTCTCTTCTCAGATCTTTATCTAGCCCATGAAAAAGATGACTATAAAGATAGGGGAGCTCTGACATACGTAAGAGTGAAGGTTGAAGAGTGAAGTCCGAGATGCTGATTTTCCTTCAGCAAACTGCGAGCTTCAGAGTAAGAGCTTCATCTTTACTCGGAGGCATATTACCACAGCACGCTGAATTTATCCTTTCTGTGCTTGTTTAAAATAAGCTTTCAGAACAGCTATGCCCTATATATGCCAAGTCAGATAGTCATCTGATCATCTTTGAACACTTTTCATCTTAACACTTTTTAAATCAAAGAGTCAGAAGTGCCTTGGTATTTCAGAGCTCCCCATACAAGTCGGAATGCATACTCTAACCTAAAAAAACAAAGATAAAATGCTAATGAAAAATTAATGAACACAATTGTTGCAAATTCCTCAGTATTGATCCTCTTGCACCTCTGTGCAAATATGTCTAGCTTCCATTCTTTTAGCTCAGTAGCTTCAAAGTCTTGTAGGAGCAAGTACTTCTTTTGTCCTTAACCAGAGCTTTTCAAAAAGCTTGTCTTTTTGTCATGTTGTGAAACGGTGGTTCACAACATGACATAAAATGGAGCTTTAATTCTTTAACAAGCTTTTAACATATAGATATATTTTGAATACGTAGAGACTGAGAAATAGAAGGCAAGAGATGTAACATGCACATCTTCCCTTTATGAAAAGCAAAGCAGAATTGTCTTGCCTTGCTATAACATCAGTGCCATGAAACAAAATTATTTTCTTTAACAAAGGGATGCTACAGACCAAAAAAAGGTTTTTTGCTTTTGAGTATTTCAGGTGTACAAAGTCCAACAGGAAGTTTACCAAAGCCTAACCTAGCCTCCTTATCAACTAAAAATTAAAAATCTCTGTAATGCTGTTGGCACTTCTTCACTTCAGAGAAGAAAACTATGATATCTGTATTAATTTTTAAGCAACATTCAAATCCTTACCTTTGATCAAAATACATTTGTGATTAATAATATACTTCCTGGCAAGGAAAAAAAATTCTAAAAAAAAAAATCTACATATTTATAGTAAGTAAAAACAGACAACCTATATTAAACTCTGAAGAGTCATGCCTGTTTGGAAGATGGAAAGGACAGTTAAAAGCAATCAGATCATATGTCAAAAAGCCCTCATCCAAACTCAAACCATATTTTTAAGGCTACGTGGGGAAGGCTGAACACAGCAGCACTGTTTCGAGCAAAATTACTGAAAGATAGCACGAGGGAGAAAGCAGGTGTTTATGTGCTCAAGAGGATACTGAACCCACTTGAGGAGACAGGCGCCTGCTCTCATGGGCTCTGTGTTTCAGTCTGAATAGCCTGAGTACTCATACTACAGATATAAAAAAATATTTTTTTGATCAAGGGCCAAATAAAATAGGAATAAATACTTTGAAAAGAAATTAAACTACTTAAAATTATGAAGTGTTCAAGCATGTATGCTACAAAAATTTGACTCTGGATAACATAAATCACATAACTGAGCAACACAACGAGCGCGGTAGTTGGCAGCTTCTAACAGTACAGGAATAGATGGTTTCCATGCTGCATTGCTCATATATGCATAGTTGATTTAAACTACATAATTGACTTGCTAGCACCAGTGACCATCCTCTTCCCTTTTTGCTTTTTAGAGGCTGTAGTGAGTCAAAACACGATCCAGACTAGCTTGTCCTTCCCAGGTAGGAAGTGGACATCTCATGATCACTGCCATAACCATGAAATGAAGACAAAGATACCGCCCCAATCTACATCAACAGAAAGGATTATAGCTTCTGAGCTCTCACTCTAATGCTTCCCAGTTAATACATAGAGGAGAAACAGCAGATTACAAATTATTTGCCCAGGGAGTATCACTGAGGAAAACGGTAATAATAATGATGTCTACACTCTAGAAGTGCATCTTTTTCAATGCTGACTATTTTCTAGAATATAAGAGGATGCAGAAGAGACAGAATGATACAACTGCTGACCCCTGTGCTGAGCAAAAACAGCTCGGGGCTTGGTGCCCAAACTGCACAAGGCCCAGGCACATCCGTGCGATAGACAAAAAGAAGCAGTTATTTAGGCACTCTCAGTTCAGCGAGGCTCTGAGCAGGACCAGCACCACAGTTTATTCTGGCAGTCTGAGAGGTGACAACGCTGCTGTCCTGTCCCTGTCCACCCAGTGTCCTGGTGGCACAGAGTGGCACAGAGTGCTGTGTGCCGAGAACATCCTTGGCAGGCTGCTCACTTCAATAGCAGCTCTGCTGGGCCTGAATCTGACGGCTCTCTAAACCCACGAGGAGTGAAGGGCTACCAAGACACTGCAATAATTGCTTCCTTACTCTAAGCTTGCCTCTTGAAGCAGGCAGGTAAAAATAAAACTGAAATCCACCAACAACACAGAATGGCAACTGAGCACTGGTAAAGGGGCATACATCTCTAACCAGCTCCTCAAGTTCTCTGAAGCTCTTCTGTCAGGTTATTTCCCCTTCTCCCTCTCCAGTCTATAGCAAGGTAGAAATCTATAAATAACACAGTCTGTAGCTCCACGACTTTTCAGTATTCCAGACACACACCACAGTCAAAGTATCCATTAGACTGTCAAGACGGATCAGAAAGGCTGGAGGGATCTTTGTGTGTTTGGAAGGTGAGCAAAGATGAGCCATGCAGCAGAGAGCACATCCCTGCAACACGCTGCTCTCCCTTCAGCAATGCTCACTCCCTAGGGTGAATTCAGCTCACCTGAAAGTAAAGTAGACATTCTTGGGCATAGGGAGTGCTCTTAAGAGATACTGGTTGGACAGTATGAAAAGAAGAAGAAGAAAAAAAAACCCTAATCTAACACAACTGATCCAAAATTCACGACATTTTGTTAATAAACAGGAGGGGACAGGAGGAGTCTCTCTCGCAACTGGAGAATGAGCATAAGCAAAGCCATACTGATAACCACTGCTTTCTGCTCTGTGCCATAAGACCACACGAGGTTCTGCAGCTCCGATTCTTTAACAGATTTTTTTTTTCTTATTCATTACTTTTTTTACTCTGTTTCTCAGAGCAAGTGTCAAAGACAAGCCGGATGCAAAAGAGAAGAAAGACACAACACGATGCCTCTTCTTCAAAGCAGTGCACTAAATATGATCCAAAAGGCCATAAAGGGCAGGAATGGAGCCAAAGGAAGGTGTAAAGCATATGTAAAGATATAAGGATATTTAAAGGAGAGCCCTGGATGAGCAGAGCTCAGAAGCAGTCGCCCACCAAGGGCAGCCCACTGAAAGAGGGGCAAACAACTGAACAGGAAAAGTTTCCAGTTACTACTGCAGCCGCCCTTCTCTGCAGACTCCAAACACATCCCAGACCTTGGGCTAAGAAGAGAAAGGAACCCTTAAAAAAAAATATTTACTCAAGTAAAAGACAGGAGAGTAGATGAATTTGTACTCGAGTCCTTTTTTAATTGGCTCCTTCAGCTCTTCCTACCTTTCAAGGTAAGTAAGAAACCACAGAAAAGGAGCGGCAATCACAAAACTTCAGACACTGGGCATTAAGAAACACAACAACTATTGTTAGTCCATGGACTACCTACTTAACATTTTTAGTGATATTTAATTTATATGGTAATAAGACAAACAAAGATATTTTTATTTAGGTAAGAAAAGTCGCCTTTCATGAGTTCATTAAAGTTATATCTTCTGACTTCATCTCTGTCATTTTTTTTTCCAAAATGAGCAAAGCGTTTTGACAGAGCATTAGCTTGTAACTCACTAGTTAAAATCACCGAGTGGAGGGAAAAGAGACACAACCTTATTTCAGGTAAGATGTTCCAAAAAATTCTGCAAAAATAGAGGAATAATAACATTCAACTGGAAGGAAAAAAAAAAAAAGTGATGGTGAAGTATCATATGCAAGTGCCATGCTTTCGAAAACTAATTGTTTTCTAAAAGACTAGTGCAATGTATTTATTTAGCTATTGCAAAATGCAGATTAATGTTAGCTTACAGTGAAAGATTGCTACCGAGGTTCAAAACACAGAACTTTTCCTGTAGATTTTTCCTGTAGTGCCAACATTTATTCACATTAAACATTCTCTTTCTACTCTTTTCAAAATACACTCAAATCTACACACAAGTATTCCAGTCAGATACAAACTTCCCTAGATCAAGAGTAATATAAAACAAGCTTCTAGAGATTTTTATTTAGGCATCACGCCTTTCCTCCCGTAAATCTTGAGGCAATTCACAGTTAAACACGTAAATGCAAAATGAAACCCCTCTGACAATTTAACGCTAGCCACTAGACCATCTGTGGGACAGGAAATGGACTATCAAGAGCTCTCCAGTAATCTGGAAGTCAACTATGTAAAGAGTGAACAGTAGCATCTAATGACCTCAACTGAGACTGGAGATCCATTGTAAGAGACATAAGACATACATCCAAAATTAAAAAGTCTCAATCTCTGCACTAGGGCTCCACCGCTTAAAGCAAGTGGGACAAAAGCAGTACTATCAGTCATATCTGCAGATGGGAAACAGAGGCACAAAGAGCTTTGAGTGACTTCGTGCAAGGTTATAAAAGAAGCCTGTGGCAGAGCCAGGAACGGAGCCGGAAGCCCTGAATCCTGTCCCCAAAGCCTTTAGATACCGAGACAATCTCTCCTTTTTCTTGTCTCCTCTTTTTCTCTCCCTTTACTTAATTAATTATCTAGCAGAGGAAACAGAGTAATACCATGACAGTACATTTTCTTTTTCTATTTAATAATATCTAGTCAATTTTATCTAGTTTAACATAGGATATAAAAGTGTTACAGGAAAAAAATGAAGTCATACAATTGTAAACATATAACCAGAATTTGTTATTCCAGAGAGCATGAGAGGAAACAAAAATGTGCATGTATGATTTAGAAACATGCTAATTTGCCTGCACATCTCAAAGTGTTTTCTATTACCGCAGAGTATTAACAGACATTTAGCTCCACTTTCTCAAATTAAAACATTTCACATACATAGAAAACTTGCACCTTGCCTCTCCTTACTTCCATGACAGGGAACACATTCAGGAACATATTTAAAACTGAACAGCCTAAATATTTAGATGCACTTTTTTTTTCTGTCTTTAATAAGAAGGAAAAGCCAATTTTGTGCAAATTCATACAAACACAACCCTCAAAATCAGCCATCAATCAGGTAATGATTTTCTAACCTACCAGGACAGAAATCAATCATGAAACTTGACTGCTCCTAACAAATTTTTACAACTGTATTTTTCCCTAAATTGTGTACTTTGCCATCTGATCCATTCACCACAGAGCAGATCTCCTGTAGGAGCATGCTGACCAGAGGTGTTTAATGATACAACATTCTTATTTATTCTTGTTTACAGCTGATCAAAACATCTATTCCAATCTATACCTGCTATTATGCTTGACTACCCTATGCGTGTTAGTGTTATTGACCTACAAATGCCACATTTTAAACCATATTAGGAGTTTCCTGGTGACAGAGTCCCTGACAGGATATTAGCTGGCCAAGGCCTGTGGTGGCAAAAAGAGCAGCATTCTTTCCAGGTCCTGCCAGGCCTACGAATCCTGCTACAGAGTCTATATTTTCCCCAGGGCATTTGGGATGAAAGAAAAACAACTGCTAACGTCATGCACTCAGTCCAACAGCTAGTCAAGAGAAGCTCAAGTCCTCACCAGCAGAAGGTGGCCCAGTGTCCCTAGTGCCCCAACTTGTGTGCTGAGCTCAAACACACGGCTGGCAGGAAGGAAGGAAGGAAAGCAGGAAGGAAAAAGAGTCTCTCCATTTTTGGCATTTTAGCTGCTTCAGCGGTTCCCAGGCATGTCCACCGACCCCAAGCGACAGCTGCTGCAGCACTGTGGGTGTGGGGCTTAGAGGCTGCAGCACTGTGGGTGTGGGGCTTAGAGCTTTCCTATTACTTTCCTGGGTAGAGACATGCATAAGAATGGAAATGTGAACTGATAATACAGTGTAAAATGACAAAGCTTAATAGAAATTCATGTAACAAACTTCTACTGTTAAGTTTTTCTTTTATCCCCAAGTTAGAAGACTTTACCGCAAACATCTGAGATGTTAGGGATTCCCAAGAGAAAAAACAAAGCATTAGGAGCACACTGAGGAAGAATTTAGTCAGGCAGGTAGGAAGTCCCCTTCAACACCTGAACAAACATCTTCTAATTGATGTAATCATCTTTGACCATTTTCCTTCAAGAAGAATTCACCAGAAGCACTATTACTAGATAGAGGTTTCTCTAGTTTTCCAATAGATTAAAGATAAGAGGAGGGAAGGGGAGGGGGGTAAAGGAAAGCATTTTTAAGGCTTTTCTGTCCGCATTATAAATTTCTTCAGTGACATTCGGTACAAAACGATGGGATTNGGGAGGGGGGTAAAGGAAAGCATTTTTAAGGCTTTTCTGTCCGCATTATATTATATAATTTTTATAATATATAAAAATTATAATATATAATATTATAATTATTATATTATAATATATTATAATATATAATTTTTTTCAGTGACATTCGGTACAAAATGATGGGATTACACTGTCAATATTCATTCAGCATAAGAATCGGCACTATTTAGCATGGCCAACCTTCGAGATATCCACACATTTGAAAAGGTAAATTATTCACTTATTTCTGCCTACCTACACTCAGTTTGGAGAACAGCCTCCATAAAAAGTCAACCATAATAGGCTTTTCAGACTATATAAACAACTTGGCTAAGGATTTCACTGAGAAGACAGTTACATTAAAAAGCTACTTGGACTATAAGGAAAGTAGCAGGAGAATTAGCATATCTTAGGCATATATGAATTTNCTATAAGGAAAGTAGCAGGAGAATTAGCATATCTTAAGCGTATATGAATTGGAGAAAAAAAAAAAAAAAAAACAAAAAACAAAAAACAAGCACGTATGATCTTCAAGTCATGTTAAGATAAGCCTTTCTGTTCAGACATTATAGCATATCTCCAATTGCTACTAATTGATACAGTTAAGTTTAAAACTCCTTCATGCATGCACAGTAAAACTACCTTAAAGAACTTAATACATTCATACATACACTTGGCATACTTTTTTTAAAAAGTGGGAAAAATCATAATAAGAACATAAACTTGAAAGCAAGTACACTATATATTTTCGCATCATCTTTTTAAGGAAACCAGGCTCACGTGATCACACAGCCCTTTATTAGCCCCAAATACTTGCTCCTAATGCCCATTTCTAACAGCAGGCTGCAGGTCTTAATACCCTTACGAGCTGTCAAAGTAGAAAGGTTTTCACTAGAGAAAGCACTAAATTAGCCCCCACACAAAAGAGAGAGCACTGTGGCATGAGCTTAACTATTATGTGTCCTTTCAGGCAAGCTGGCTGCTGCTGGGAGCAGAGCTGTGGGGCAGTCAGCGAAAAGAGGTTCACCTCGGGTTGAGCCCTGCACTGCCTTGGTCTGACCAGCATCCAGGGAAAGGAGCAGGGGGAATACGAGGCAAAACAGGAGGGAAACACAATTATTGCAGTGGCGCAAGATCATAAAGATTGCAGCGAGGAAGAGGCTCACTGCAGGGGGGGGACACGCGAGCGACTCCCCAGCCCGGCTCGGTCGCTCTGGAGGGCTCAAGGCGGGCTCACCACCCGTGCGTTGATCGCTGTGCGTCGCCGCACACGTACGGGAAGCGCAACGCACAGGGAACGGAACTCCAAGGGCTGCAGCTCCGCAGGCACCGATACAGCTCAGGAAACCCTGCTGCACTACGTGCGGCATTAACCGTTTCTGAAAATCATGGCATCCTCTGAAAGGGCATTTAGGAGTTTAGTATTTCTTCAGGGTATAAGTAGAATGTTTATGACTTGACAGCCCTCATCTACATTCACTTCATTTAGTGTAACAGCAGCTTTCATTTATTAGATCCCCTTCAGCAAAATTAGTTCAAGAAATCTGACCCTGCCACTCATCTAGAAACAGATTTTTTCCTCGACTCCCTGAGTGGAATTACATTTATAACCATCTTTATGCTACAGTTGGCAAAACAAATAGAGCATTCACCTCAGCGTGGTCCATTAAATTGGCATTTTATTTTCTGATTTTTTTTCTTAACCCCCCTTTTCATACAGCAAGAGAGAAAGTTCCTTTTCGCTCCCCCTCTCTGCCCTTCAGGGTAAGCTCATGTTCTTGAATCACTGCCTTTCTAATACAGGAGGACTCTGGGCTAAGTGGACAAAAGACGGGAAGATAATTTTCGCTTTCTCCCAAAGGAAAGAAGACACAAGAATACTTGTTTTTACCTTAAGGAACTTGGAAACCCTGGAAAAAAAGATGTATTCAGACTTACTGTAAAGTGCTCTAGCCTACTAATAATATTCACTGAGTATCAGTTAATTGCATGAGGAATCCACATGGTCACAATTTCAATGGCACATGGTATAACATAACTAATAAATTGAAGCAACTTGAAGCAACATTCCATATGTTATCACTTTCAACTCTACAGAACATCTGGAAATGCAAATACTGCACAACAGGATATTGTAGAACATTAAAAAGAGAGCAAAATATTCTATATTCAGTTTTATTACTTTTCTAATAAGTTTTTGAGAAATTCTGAAGTGCAGTCATTCACATATGTAGTACATTTCCACACCAGAAACCTTTAAGAGGCGAAGCAGTCCTTGGTATCACAGAGTTATTTACCACGGTTTACATGACAGTACATAAAGAAGTTACACAGATATTTTCCTTCAAGTTGAAGCAAAAGGGGAAAACACCTAGTCACTTGGAAATTCACTTCAAACACTGAAGCTGTGATTGTACAGGCTTCATAAAATGTGTAGCAAAGCCTTTCAAAGAAGCTAAGTCTGCCTTGTTATTAGCTAAAACAAACAAGGTCCGTCATTTCCCAAAATGATTTTTCCAAACACAGGTTCTAGAACAGATAACCATAAATGAGGCTACTGAAGCCTTCAGCATAAGGTATGCCAGAGTTTACATGGACCTGTAGGGACAGGAACACAGACATAAGGCATTTTTCCCCTCCATCACAGCACACAGATTTTATAATTACTTAGAAAGAAAAATATTGGGAAAAATATTTAGAGGATAAAAATCTTCAAGAAAGTAGGAAAATAAAAGTACAATTATCAATCACAGCAATTCAAATATACTAACAAAACAACAAAACAAAAACAAAAAAGAAAAAAAAAAGGAAGTGAAAGTCTAGCTCCTTAGAAGGCAATGGCAAAACTTTGATCAAATTCAACAAGAGCAAGTTTCGCTGCTTGTTTCTAAACATTTATTATATCTAACCTAAAGGAACCTCACTGCTGCCCTGAATCATTACAGGAAGTGCAAGAGCCAAAATACAGTCTCCAGTCTTGCAGCTGACAAACCAGGAACAAGTTCAAGCACTCTTCTTCACAAGATGTTTATCCTTAAGCTTTCCTTGCTTAAGCTTTTGACATAAATCATCTCGTTATGACTATCAAACTTCCTTCTAATAAGACATTTAAAGTATGGAGATGCTTTCCTCTCTACCTCATCAACTAAAGGTTCAAGAGGAAAGGATAATCCTTAACTAATTGGTATTTACAGAACAGTAAACCAACACTGGTTTTGCCAGAAGTCTACAACTACTCCCAACTATTTTGTTCTGCCACCTGAACTACCCATCCGATTGCCTTTCCTCCAAAGGGAAGACCATCAACTGTTTTGAAAAAGTACAAAAAAAAAAAAAAAAAAAGACAGAATTGCAACAAAATACCAACTCCACCCCATAAAGCTTGGTACTTACCCTAACAGGAGGGCTCCGTGCTTGCACTCTTTGCTGCTGTCCAGCTTGAGAGCTCTGAGGGTCTTTCGATCCACAGTTTGCAGCAGTGTTGACCGGGACCCTTAATGCAGTTGTGCTACCAGTCCCAGCACCGGTGCCAGGTTTCCGAGGCCTCTGTTTGATGCCATCCAGTAGTCTGACAAGCAAAATATTACTGGGAAGTTCATCGACACCGCAGTCCACCAAGGTCCTGCACTCTGGGCACCGAAGCTCATTTCGAGAGCTCACGATGCCCAGCAGACAGCGCTTACAAAACGTGTGCTGGCAAGGCAGGACTTTTGCAGAAGCATCAAGGCGTTCTAAGCAAACGGGACACTCCAACAGATCCAGCAGAGCTGATTCATCCATTTTCGTTACGTTACTCAACCGGAAAAGCAAATCTTTGCAAAATTTGTGTGTTTTGCGCACTCCAAGGATATCATGTTACATCCATTCCTCTTCCAGCTGTGCTCTGAAATATTTTTTTTCAGGGTTAAAAAAAAAAAGAAAAGTATTAATAACCTGAGAAAAAGAGTCAGAAGAAGTGTATTATTTGAAGATATTCACACAATGCACAAAATAAATAACAGCTCTCTAATCTAACACAAGCCTTTATGTAAAAAAAAAAAGTCACCCTACATGAAAGGAACTCCTAAACAGCAATAAATACTTAACAACAATAACAGCTTAGATTAACACAGATGTCTAGTTAAAATATTACAGTAAATACTAATAGATACAATTTCTTCTGATATTATTTCTGGGAAAACCTTCAGTTTTCACAAATAATTCCAGAATAAACAGATGCCTCCCCAAAACAATATGTTAATAAAACAGGAACTATGAAAAAAAAAATCCGCTCGATACACCTGCATCCCTGCACGCCCATCTGAGGTAGCTGTCCCCACAATGAAAGGTGGCAAATCTGGTGGTCCTTAAACCACAGCTCGCGCCACAACAAGGAGGCCTCGCCAGCAGGGAAGAGCACGGGGAATCGTGCTCAAGCCAGCGGGAGCAGAGGAGACTTCCACCACTCCCAGCGCTGCTACGAAACGTGAAGCAACAGATTACGGAGAGCAGCCCTGGAAGCTGCCAGGGGCTCGCGGGCTTCCGCGCTCCCAGGGAGCAGCCGCTTCCCGAGGACGCTGCCTCCAAGCAGCACTTCCCAACTAATCGCCCCGCGCTCCCGGCAGGAAGTGCCGCTGGAACATCGCTCGCAGGGCGCGAGCGGGGACGCAGGCCGAGGGCAGGCGCTCCCCGAGCGGTTTAATGTACACAGCGAAGCGCGGGGCGGCGGGGGAAGCGACACGGAGGGGGCGAGAAGGGAAGGCAACAAGGGAAGGGACGGGGAAGCGGGGCCGCTCGCCAGGGAGTGGCGGGAGGCGGCTCAACAGGCGGCGCCGAGGGGCTTCTCCCGCTGCACGGCACAAGGGCCGCGGGGGGCCGCTCGCTGCCCGCGCACCCGCACGGAGCCGCCGGCCGTTGGCCGCGGCCCCCAGAGGGGCCGAGGGGGACGGCCCCCCGCACTCACCG